>OU343225.1:36278127-36341429 GCA_910596185.1 Chrysanthemum makinoi | reverse complement strand
TTATAATTAATGAGACCTTCTTCAAACTACACCTTTCAATCCTACAAACTCCTTTAATTGGTGTATCACAAGCTCAATTTCGATGCATTGTTCTATTACCCATCTGACCATATAGCTAAGTCAAGAAACCAATATTTTGGTCAACAAAGGGTCACCTAACGGGTCAACAGTTGATTAGGTGTGTTTTAATGGTACAGCATACTGGTGTTTTATATCAATTCAGTTACTTATGGACTTGATAGTTGATATGACTTTATGTGTGGACTTGTAAAGCATTTCAATATGGTAAATTTAGACATTTCTCCGATCCGTATGACATTCAGATGTTTGTATGCAGGGATGCAGGGCAAGCTGACAGAGGAACAGGTTCTGAATTATCCGATAACTTTGCATGTGTTGCCTCTTTATCTCGTTTGCACTAACTTACCAGTGCTTTTTTTCAGCACCTCCACAAGAACGTTACATAGGCGAACTAGTATTTTGGTTGGTATGGATACAGTTGATGGCATTCATGAATCAAGAATGCACTGACATAACAATGGAAGTGTTGTGCAACTCGTCAAAATGATTTGTAGTTATATAACAGTTGATTATTATTCTAGTATTGTGAATGAAAATGTCATTAAATGTGAACCTTTTCTCGACTGGCATATAAGTAACTACTACGTATCAGTTGAAATGTTTTGATATTGTTTGTTTTAATGAAATTTCTACATACATGTTTGGATCAAATTTTGAATGCCTTAACTTAAGTACCTATTCCGGTCTTGATTCTGCTTGGCAAAGTGTCGAGCTTTGTATGCCTTATGGCTTAACTTTTTGATCATACAAAAAATTCACATTTGCAAAAAAAAAAAAAAAAAAGGTCATAAATCTTCGTGGTTTTCCATTAGCTTCTAGTTACCAACTTAAATCCTATGTTTAAGCTCTCTCGAGTGAGCTCACTTGTGATAGTTCTACCAGTTTTCATTGACTTGTGAATTGTGAGTACCGAACTACCGACTAACCACCACGAACTAGCTCATGTGAATTTTGGTATCAAATTTTATATATTACTCGTGCTTTGAGAATGCTTTTCTTTATAAGAATCTGCTGCAGAAAATTCACAAACTAGCTGTGTGTAGAATAGTGTTAACTGAAAATTCATGAATTGGTATCAATTTTGCAAATTCATTTTTACTAACATATACTTAAGTAACTTAGGTGTTTGTTTTTAATTTAATATTTAAAAAAAATGAATTTATTAAGTCAATAAAACTGTTTGTTGTGACTATAAAGAAAGACGACTTAAAATATTAAGAATAAAATCGAGGATGTCCGCATTAAGTCATCTGTTAATTAAACATAACTTAATAGAATATTTTAACAAACATGCCCTAAATATAAAGAGAATTACATAAATGGTCAATTGTTTGTCCATTTTTTTCACTTTTTTTTTTTTGACATACATGGTCATGAAGTTTCAAATCACATGTTCAGTCCATTTCGTTACATAAATGGTCACAGAAGTTTCAAACCACAGTGACCATTTATGTAACGAAATTGAAACCTTAATGACTGAATCTGTAACGATTTGAAACTTCAGTGACCATGTATGTCAAAAAAAAAGTTCAGTGGCTAAATGTGAAAAAATAGACAAACTATAGTAACCATTTATGTAATTTACTCTATATATAAAATATATAAATTTTACCCTCAAGTCACTTAAATAAAAGTAGTCACTTGCAGTATAATAATTTGGGCGGAAATCAAAACAGTCACATCCAAAACACCATCTACGGTCATATTACCATCTCCGAAGGTAGTATTTCTCTAATAATTAGGGTTTCATCTAATAATCGCTTAATTTGAGCTTATTTCAAGCTGAATTTGTGTTTAGGTTATGAATTTGTTAGTTTTGAGCTTCATTATTATTTCTCTAATATTTGAGCTTAATCAGGTTATGAATTTGTGTTTAGGTTATGATTAATCTCTTAATGTTGATGATTAATTTGTGTTTAGGTTATGAATTTAGAATTATTTGAGCTTATGTTGATGATCATTTTGTATGACGTCATCATCGTTACTATTTCGATGAATTTGAACTGAATTTGTGATTTGTGTTGTTAAAGTCGATGACGTAACTTAGGATGAGTATGACGTCATTTGCGCATTTGTGATAATCGTAATGAATTAGTTTATGTTGTAGAATTACTCATGATGAGGTGATTTCATTTTCCTTTTTCTTACATAAAGTATATTTATATCAGTTTGCGCCATACCTATTACTGAAGTTTGTACTTGATGTTGCAGCATATGAGCCTTAAAGCTAAGAAATCAGTAGCAGTTATTCAAACTTATAAGATATGGGATATTGACATGAATGGGATTATGTGAAGAGTGAGGGGTGGTTTCTTTAGGATGGGGGTTTGGAATAAAGGTTTAGGTAGTTAAAGGGTCTTTTTTTTAATTAACATATTAAACTTCAACACTTTTTATAAAATCGTACACCTAGCATATCATCGGTTAAGCTCATATTCTTCGTAATCCATACTTCTTCAACGGTATTTTTATTAAAGAATTCTGCTAGATATTTGACGAATGAATTTGATATATAAAAATCGGAAATATTAAGAATAGGCAACTGTATTGTCTTCTGATGTCTTTGCTAGAAAAAATCATATGGATAGTTTCCCTGTTGGTAGTAAATTAAATGATCACTCATTTGGATGGTTATGGATAAAAGGCTTGCATGCTAGAATAATCTGCCTTGATCGATTAACGGGTTAGATTTGGAAATCTCTGGTTATTGAATAGCGCTTTATCTTTAAAGGAGTGTTTGGGTTTAAAGATTGGTCAGATGGCTATGTATCTTGGTACTGAAATTCTTTGACTCATAAACTCTTTTCTCACAATACTACAAAATCTGAAATAAACCCCCCCTAATAGAGCCCTCTTAACAGGAAAAAAGGGCTCTATAAAGGTGTTCGTAAAAAACAAAGGCATAAAGCCCGGTTATGAAATGAAAAAACAGGGGTCTAACCCGGCTTTATTTGTTTTAACTATTCCCTTTTAAGCGAGATTTCTCCCCCTTCTTTTTTTTCACTTTGCTTTCTTATTTCTTTTCACCTAGACCACATAAACGTAAACCCTTAAACCACTTTTTACATGTTTCCAATTGACGGCTTGGGTTTGAAAATCAACAACAACCAGGTATGCAATGTTTCTCTGACATCCATTTAATCATAAAATTCCAACTATTGATGTTCAATTACGGGTTATTGGTCCTTTTTGCTAACAGAATCTAAGCGCCCGTTAGTGTTGGTTTAAAACTCGATTCCACATAGAATCCTTGCCAGCCTTGTTCATATGACCTCAAACTAGCAATTTATTTGTAAAGCTTTTGTATTTGGGTTCATGTTTGCATTTCTTTTATGATTAGATTTGTTAGCTGTATGAAATAAATGTTTAATTTCAAATTATGTTGTATATGTGCATTTCTTTTATGATTCGACTATAGTAGAAGATCTACTAGGCATTTCATCTTTGAACACTTGCTTGCCATTTTCATTGATATTACTGTGAGACGTTTCTTATAAATAAATATGTGGATATATAAACTTTCATTTGGGCATGAGTTTTAGATACATGAAATGTGTTGGTGGAATTACATATTCGTAGAAGAATTGCTGCACATAAGCTAAAATACCCTGATGAACAAATGATAAGCCTTTGTATTGGTGATATAACCGAGCCCATTCCAGAAGTTATTACTTCAGCCATGGCTAAGGTGGGATTATTTCTTATCTTGTATTTCTTTCTTGTGTAAATGATAAGCGTTGGCATTGGTGATTGCACTGAGTCCATTCCATAAGTTATTACTTCAGCTCCACAAGAAAATTATGCGTTTAAAACATTATTGATATGTTTGACTTTTGTTGCAAGATCCCCAATTTTGCTACTGTAAATGGTTGTTTTTTGACATAGACTCGTTAACATTGTGAACCATATATATGACACTTCAGTCCTAACCCGTTGGTATTACCATTTCTTTGTATTGCATAAAAGCATTGGCTAATGCTTTATCAGTCACACCGTAGATGTGGACCCTTGGAAATGCAGGCTAGGGAGCCTTACAGGTTACACATGTTCTAAACTAGAGGTGTTCCATAACGGGCAGCTAGTCAAGTTGGGAAACAAGTCAAACTGGTAAATTTAGTCTGGACTGGATCAGGTTGACCTGCAAACGTGGTCTGTCCTTTTCTTAAACTTGCTAAAAATAATGATTAATGAATGTTGTCAGCCTGTTGAACCCATTATATATAGCGTAACGTAAATTGATCCATTTATAAGTAAAATGCTTGAAATTGCGACCTCTGTATTCGACAGTTAGTTTCTTAACAACGTAAATATTTTCTTCCCTTTGAAAGATCAACAAATTACTGGAATGGGCTCAGTGATATCACCAATGCCAAGGCTTAACATTTACTGCCATTCATATGTTTGAAGCTGGAAAGAATGATAAAGTGTGTTTGTTTTAGTTTTTGCAGGTGATCAATGTGGTGTATTGCTAGTTATTAGTATTATTTGGAGCTTGTACTTGGATGGGTAAAGTCAAGATTTATTATGTATTCGTCATATGGCCTGATTCTCAATTCTAAAGGCAGATTGGAGACGACATCAACTTCATCAAACCCCATCTGTTTTTCTCGAGTTATTCAAAGGCAGTGATGATAACGATACGTACAGTGACGTCTATGGTGTGTGTTTTATTTTCATTTCTGCTCAAGTAGTTAATAAGGTTGGCTTGTGTCTTTTTAGATGTGTTGTTTGCAAGTAGTCATACAGTAGGCAAGCTCAATGTATCAACTCATTTGTAATGTCAATGGATCTTCCTTATTTGAATCGATACAATGTTCATTTGAATCATACAGAATAACGCCTACTTTTTCAAGTCTATTGTTTGCAAAACTAGGGTAGTTGAAGTACCAATTATTAACAGTTATTAGCAGTGGTTGTTTGTTTTTTCAAAGCGTTTGGTAACATAATAGCTACTGTAAGTACGTATAGAGCGTAAAATGATGTAAAAGCTAAAGTCTCCGTTTATTATCGTTTCAAATGGGAGAGACAACATCCAAAAGCTAAACGCTTGTATTTCTAGAAATATGGTTAAAACAACAATGATGACCATAAAGCTGCACATTAACTGCTAAAGGGCTGTTTGGGCTTGCTTAGACTAAACGCAGTTTTGAGTCTGGGATTGCTTATCCGAAGAAAATAGAGTCGTACCATCTCTATAAGGAATATGAAAAGTATCAAAGTATTCAAGCTGATATATGTACCAGAAATACACTTTGGTCATTATTGACCCATTTTTAATAGAGTATACTTGCAGTAATAATAATGATTTTGTACTAGCCGAATACATGGTAGAAGTGTATAACCAAACATGAGGTTAACTTTCTATAAAATTGAAGCATACACTGCTCGAAACCAGAAGAGGGGGAAGCCTCGAGCTTTCGCATTCAGATATTCATAAAAAAAGTCAAATTTATGAAATTGAAAGTCAAAGAACAAGAATAACATTAGGTTGTTCATTAAGGAATCGAACACCAAGTAGAACATAAGTGGAATTCAATACCACAAATTAGATTGATGGAAATTAAACCACACTTACAAACATACTTGATACATATGATACTTCACCAGAGTAAACGTACTCTTATATCTCATACACTTATGCAACAAGAAAATTAAACCACAATTACGAACATCTTTTAGAACTTAACATTTATTTAACTACGACATGCACCGCTCCTTGTTGCGATTTCCTACAACTTCACTATAAAAGCTTGATGATAGACCTGAAAGAGTTGAAAAATAAAGCCATTTTAGTGATGATTTTTAGCAAACTCATGTAAAATCAGATTTTACAAAATGGGAGAACTGAGTACCTTATATATTTTGAAGCACATCGAGAATATGATGCAACTCATTGACAACAATTTCAATTTTTAGTCGTTGGGGCGGGAATCCAGAGCATGATACTCCAATCTTGATAGTTGCAGCCAAACATTCTTCCACTTTCTTTGCATTCGCGGTAATTTGCAACACAATTGCATCATTATCAATAACATCGATTACTTGATCCGGTAATGCCATGCAAGCAAATTTATGAAGGCTAAGACCTTCAATAAACATGTCGCCTATCGGCTTTTTCGATCATCACCTCTAGTAATAATATTCCAAAACTGTAGACATCCCCACAACTTGTCATCTCGCTCTCGATACCATACTCTACAAATGAATAACAATTATTTAATTTACAAACTTTAACCTGTAAATAAATATAAGCATCATGGAATAAAAAGCAATTACACGGAGGTGCATAACCAATTGTTCCTTTAATCGGTTGACTTTTTGGTTTAATTCTGTTCCAAGTAGTCGAGCTAAACCAAAGTCTCCAACATGAGCCACCATATCATCATCAAGTAGAATGTTACTTGGCTTCAAGTCACCGTGAACAATCATTGTTTGGCAGCGATTGTGAAGATAATCAGTCAGATGGCAACATCTCTAAGAATATTTATTCTTTGAAGAAGGTTCAGTTTCGATGTATATGCACTTGAATGATGTTGGCCTTTTAACGGGATCTATGGTCTAAACGTTTCAATCACAAGTATACCGAATGAAAGTTGTGCAAATATTAAGTAAACTGTAAATGTGTTTATGCATTAATCAAAATATGTCATCATAGTTTTTACAAATGAATGTACTGTGTTTATATACTGTAATGAAAGGGTACAATGAACCGTTGTGTCGGTTCTGTGATATGAGCAGTTATTGATAACTGCTATGTGGCGGTTATAAGCTGCCGTTGACTTTTCTAATGGTTGACTTTTGTTGACGGGTCATTTGGGTGTGACGGGTTTATGGTTGGGTCGATGGTGATTAACCCTATATTCTCTCCCTTAATCACAATCGGCTTGTTTTAGATCTTTGACTCCAATTAGTTGTCTCATCGTGAGGAATCGATCTTGGTAATGCCTTTGTCGTCATATGATATACGAAATTCTCCACTTATGAATTCGACTTGTAGGTCTTCTCTTTCGACGCATTCTCTTATAAAGTGGTATTTTATATCAATGTGCTTAATTCTTCCGTGGAATACGGGATTCTTCATTAGTTCGATGGCGGACTTGTTGTCTACCAATATTGTAACTTTTTCTTCTTCCGTGTGTGTAAGCTTGCTAAGCAGTCTCTTTAAACATAATGCTTGTGTTGCTGCAATGAATTCGGACTCACATGATGATAGAGCTACCGTGGCTTGCTTTTGTGTACTCCAGCTGATTGGTGATTCACCATAGTGATAATTCCAGTAGTGCCTTTGCCTTCTTGAGTGTTGACTCCGTAGCTGCTGTCACTATAACCTTGTATCTGTTTTCTTCCATTGTACTTGTAGGTGATTCCATAGTCTTTTGTTCCTTTAACATAGCGTAGTACTTGCCTTATAGCTTTCATGTGTTGTTCATTTGGTTCTTGCATAAAACGACAAAGTAATCCAACGGAGTAACTTAAGTCGGGTCTTGTATGTAACAAGTATCGTAAGCATCCAATCAAGCTTCTATATTCAGTTGAGTTGACCGTTGTTTCTTCGGTGTTCTTTGTTAGTCTTGTTCCTGGATCCATAGGTATTAAAGTTTAGATTGCAGTCTAGCATTCCAACTTCTTTTAGGATCTTGCTTTCGTAGGCGGATTGCTTTATTGATATGTCACCTCCGGTTTGTGTGACTTCAATTCCTAAGTAGTAGGATAGTAATCCTAGGTCACTCATCTCGAATTTCTCTTCCATTTGAGCTTTGAACTTGTCTATTTCTTTCTTTGGTGTGCCGGTGATGATTAAATCATCCACATAGACTCCTACTAGAAGTATTGAGTCTTTTGACTTCTTTGTGTAGACAGCTTGTTCTAAAGCGCATTTCTTGAAATCTAAGGACTTCAAGGTATTATCTAACTTTATGTTCCATGCACGTGGTTCTTGTCTTAATCCGTATAGAGCTTTTATCAATCTGTAGACTTTTCCATTCTCTTTTATAAATCCTTCGGGCTGTGTAACATACACTTCTTCTTTTAAGTCTCCATGTAAAAATGCGATTTGGCGTCTAGGTGATGTACTTCCCATTTGTTATTAGCAGCTATGGCTAATAGTAGTCAGACTGTTTCCATTCTTGCTACAGGTGCAAAGACTTCTTCAAAGTCTATGCCATGCTCTTGTATGTAGCCTTTTGCTACTAATCTAGCTTTATGCTTGACTATATTTTCGTTAGCATCTTTCTTGGTCTTGAATACCCACTTTAATCCAATGGCTTTTTGTCCTTTTGGTTGTGTGGTTAGTTCCCATGTATTGTTTCTATTGATGGAATCTAATTCGACCTTCATTGCTTCGATCCATTTTTGATCGTTTGATGCTTCCTTGTAATTCTTGGGTTCATCTTCAGCTAGTAATAAATGATCGGGTAAAACTTCCTCGGTGTTTTCATATAAATCATTCAACGTTCTAAAACCTTGTAATGGTGTGTGATCAAAGTTTAGATGTAAATTCCTGGTTGCAATTGAGCTACTTTGATTGGTTGAATGTCTTGAGGTAGTTGGTGTAATTTGAGTATTTATTCTTGATGAAATTGTAGATGGTGTGTGAAATGTTTGTGATTGTGATGGTGAGTTAGTTGTTGATGTTTCATATTCATGATCATCATTATGAGGATATCATCGTCTACATCTGGATGGTTTTTGTTTTCCTGATGTTCATTTGTGGCTTCAAGGTTTTCGACTTTGAAGTCAAACCATTCGGGTTCATCATTGGTGTGTTCATCTAGGTAATCCTTCCAGTCCCATGCTTCATCCTCCTTAAACTTCACATCTCTACTAACACATATTCTTTGTGTTGTTGGATCAAACAATCTATAAGCTTTTGATCCTTGTTCGCTTCCTAAGTATACCATTTTGTTACTTCTATCATCTAACTTTGTCATATGTTGTGATGGTACCTTTGCATATGCTATGCAGCCAAAAACTCTTAAAGTTTCTAAGTTTGGCTTTTTCTTCTTAATTGCTTCATATGGAGTGATGTCTTCTAAGGCTCTTGTAGGAACGCTGTTTAGAATGTATATAGCGTGTCTAACACTTCACCCAAAAATTTTGTGGCATGTTAGTTGCTTTCATCATGCATCTCGTAGTAGACATGATTGTCCTATTTCTTCGTTCAACAACTCCATTTTGTTGTGGTGAGTAAGGTGCGGTTAGTTGTCGTGCTATGCCGTTTTCTTTTCAGTATTGAGTGAATTCATTAGATGTGAATTCTCCTCCACGATCAATTCTTAACATTTTCAATGTTATCCTTAGCTCCTTCTCTATTGTTTCTTTGTATTCCTTGAAAGTACCGAAAGCTTGATCTTTCGTACTTTAGGAATACATACATATATCTTGAGTAGTCATCTACTAGCAAGAATATATATCTCTTTCGGATGGTGTTGGTGGTGTTATTGGTCCACATAAATCTCCGTAAACTAAATCCAATGGTGATGTTGATCTAGTTTTTGCTTTCTTGGGGAATGGTGCTCTGTTGTGTTTACCAACTAAACAAACATCACAAATTTGTGTTGTATGTTTAATGGCAGGTATTCCTTGAACTAACTCTCTTTGAGTCATAGATTTTAATGATTCAAAGTTGAGGTGTCCTAATCGTGCGTGCCATAACCAAGTGTTGTCACTTAAGTTTGCTAGTAAGCAAACAGGTGTGCCTATCTTCAGACTTGCTTTGTATAGACAAGGAAATGATGAAGAAGATGCAGCCCATAGCACAAGTAGCCAAGGAAGCAGTGATTATGAGATCATTGTTTGAAAGAAATTGGAAGCAAGTCATACTCAAGAAATTTGATCTTAACAAATTAAGAGGGAGATGTTACCTATAATTATGTTAAGATCAAATACAATATAGTCTTAGTATATTTATTTAGTTTACTTAAAGACAATAAAGTTTGTATTTTAATTCTGCATGGGTCAAATTATCTGCATGGGTCATAAGTTAACCCAAACGACCCATTTGCATGTAAGACAGTTATGTAGCGATTATTATGGTTGGAAGTTATCCCTTAAACGACACAATGGTTAACAAACAGCTACCATTTAGATTGTGACGTTTGGGAACCTATAAATAGGCCAAATATTGTACTCAAACATATCATTTTCAATATCAATATTAGTTTACTTTTGTTGCTTAAATTCTGTCCAAGTTAATTTACAATTCAGTGTTACATTGCATTTACAAAACAACAAGAATACAAATGACCATATACAATCATCTCTATCAATCAAAGAGTGTTGCCAGAAAGCCTGGCCAACATTGGCATCAGAGCCAAGGAAAATTTCGATCATGGGAAAGGCAAACACCAAAGATTGATCATGGTTTCTACTCTGGTAGATACTTACTGAGAGAAACACCATCAAGGCTTGTCAAATGGTCTGCAACAAAGAAGAGTATCAGTCCAAAAGGAAAAGAAATGCTCGTTAAGAAAGTACTTGAAAATCAAGCCTTTAATTCATCACAGTTGGCACAAAATCAAAAGACTGAGACTGCATTGAAAACAAAGAAAGACAAGAAAGCAAGATGCTTCATCTGCAGAGAAAGAGGACATGCATACTGGGCATGTGAACAAAGAAAGAAGATTGCAGCCATTGAAGTGCAACAAGAGGCAACCATAGACAGACAAGTACTTGATGAAGAGACCAAATTTCCAGAAAAAATCAACATAGAAGCAGACTACATGATCCAAGGATCAACTGACAAGACATGGAATGATGTATGGTTTGTGAGCAGTGCATACAAACAACAACTTTTCCCAAGCAGACCCCAATTCAAGCGTATTGATTACAAGTTCAAAATGATCTTCAGAGAAGAAAAAGAGAAAAAATTCGTTTTCTCTTATGGTTTGGGTGATGCAGTGGTGAATACAAAAGATGGAGATATCTTAATTCAAGATGTCCAATACACTCCAGAAGTGTCCATCAATATACTCAGTCATGATCTCTTAGAAGAACAAGGGTACATGGTTAAGATAGAAAACAATATGTGCACACTGAAGTGCATGTTTGATGAGAACATTGTGGAAACTGAAAAGGAACAAGAGACAGGCAACAAAGAACAGAAGTGGAGTCCAATCAGAGAGCACAACAATTATTTGGACAATTACTTTGAGTCCCTAGATCCAAAGGACGAATGCTCTTTGGTTAAAGGAATAGAGGAACTGAACTGGAACAAGGAAGACACCCAAGACTATGTGGACAATGACTACATCAGTTGGAATGGGACCTTATATGCCCTCAAGGTAAATTCATTCAACAGATTTCTATCTTTTATGAATTTGCTCAAGAAGAATAGCCTTGTATACAACAATTGGGGGGTGTTCAGTGGGAAGTTTTTGGAATTGGTGAAGTGGTTCTATCTAGTGCATCTTAACTATGATGCAAGGAAAGGAGATAGACTTGCTAAGTCTACACAAGATAGTAGATGGTTTTGGTGGATATGTGGCAGTCACCTTGAGTGACAAATGGAAAGGCATTGCAAGCATACAAGGTTTATCTGTTGAAGATGGTGAAGCCATAAAGGCTTGTTATAGAAAGTTCATTGACCTAATAAGTGTATACCACGAGACTGCTAGAGTACCCAGTGTTGAGAAGACAAATGAAGTGGGAGAGTGCAGTAAGATTGCAGAAGAAAGAGACCCACAGGACTGGAAGAAAGGTGCAGTAGAAGATGGATCACAAGAGGAAGAAATGAACAACTATGGTGTAAGAGTGTATGGCAATGATGAAGAAGATGCAGCCCATAGCACAAGCAGCCAAGGAAGCAGTGATTATGAGATCATTGTTTGAAAGAAACTGGAAGCAAGTCATACTCAAGAAATTTGATCTTAACAAATTAAGAGGGAGATGTTACCTATAATTGTGTTAAGATCAAATGTAATATAGTCTTAGTATATTTATTTAGTTTACTTAAAGACAATAAGTTTGTATTTTAATTCTGCATGAATCAAATTATCTGTATGGGTCATAAGTTAACCCAAACGACCCATTGCATGTAAGACAGTTATGTAGGCAGTTATTATGGTTGGCAGTTATCCCTTAAACGACACAATGGTTAACAAACAACTACCATTTAGATTGTGACGTTTGGGAACCTATAAATAGGCCAAATATTGTACTCAAACATATCATTTTCAATATCAATATTAGTTTACTTTTGTTGCTTAAATTCTGTCCAAGTTAATTTACAATTCACTGTTACATTGCATTTACAAAACAACAAGAATACAAATGACCATATACAGTAATCTCTATCAATCAAAGAGTGTTGCCAGAAAGCCTGGCTAACAAATGAAGCCAATCGTGTACACTTCCATTGGGCATAAACTCGTAAACCAGCACTTCAAAGTCATTGCCTTGGAAATCAGTACTTGAACATGAAGTTATTATCTTCAACAGATTACGGTGTCGAATATTCTGCCATGCTTTACATTCTGCTAGAAAACTTCTGTGAGCTGCTTTATTTTGAAGATGCAAAACTTTGATTGCAACAGGTTTATTATGATTAGAATCGAGGATTCCTTTATAAACACAGCTGAATGCACCTTCTCCAATCAAATTTGCTGCAGAGAAGCCATCAATAGCCTTGAGAAGTTGTCTGTAAGAAACTTTCATGAACCGTTCACTACCCGATGACTCAGATGGTTGACTATTGCATTCCTTCTTACACAAAAGATATAAACAACATAATATTATGAGCAACGTCGGTGCAATCACGATGCCTAATATGTAGAAAGAAAACCTTTTTTTCTTACTACCCGTCTCCTTGCATTTGGGTAACACAAGTGTAACCAAACCACCACAAAGCTTATCGTTCCCCAAAACTGAAAATGCACTTCCATTGGCAAACACTCCTACAGTCGGTACTTCACCCTCAAAATCATTGAAGGATAGGTTCAAATACTCTAATGATTTCCATTTGCCTAAAAATTGTGGAATTCTACCTGATAAATTATTTTCAGAAATGTCGAGTACCCCCAATCCTCCCAAGGAACTGAATGAAGATGGTATTACGCCTTGAAATCTGTTGCCACTAAGGGCTAACTTTGTAAGGCTAATACACTCGCCAAGGCTTCTAGTAATGGGGCCGGATAAATTATTATAAGATAAATAGAGCTCGCTCATCTTATTGAGGTTTTTAATCTCTAATGGAATTGAACCAGATAGGTTGTTTCGAGAAAGATTTAAAAAATAAGTTATTGATGGAAGTTGAAGAAGTTGCTTGGGTATTTTACCACTGAGTCTATTGTCTAAAATTGTTTAAAATTCCCAAGGCTTGATGGAATATGACCTTCTAATTTGTTGGTTCCTAAATAAAGTACAGTCAACATTGATAAGTTTCCAATGGCATCAGGGATAGCCCCCGAAAATTGATTGTTATTAAGATAAAGAGTTTGTAGCTTTTGAAGTTTACCAACGCTAGTGGTGATGTTTCCTTTGAATAAATTAGATCCTAAATCTAAATGGGTCAAACCAACTAGACTACCTATACTTGAAGGGAGGCTTCCAAATAAGTGATTTCCTCCTAAAGTTAGAAAACTGAGTTGATGAGAGAGATTACCTATAGATATTGGAAGCGCTCCTATAAGGTTGCAATTATCAAGGAACAAATTAACTAATTTGGTGCAATTTTTCAAAGAATCAATAAACTTCATGTCATCAGCTTCTCCACGTCCATGGAAGTTGTTATCACTTAAGCTAATATTATTAATATCTCTTAGTTTTGAAAATTCGATAGTCAACTTCCCACTAAAATTGTTGTCTCTCATTTCAAAATGTCCTAATTTAGAACAATTAGAAAGAGAAGGTGGAAGAACTCCGGTCAGTTCGTTACCCCATAACTGAAGCCACTCAAGATTTGGGAGCTGATTACCCATTTCTGAAGGAAGACTACCAGTGAGGTAATTACCAGCTAAGGAAAATCTCACTAGGAGTGAGAGGTTGAAAATGGAATGAGGGATGCTTCCATATAAGTTGCAGACACCAGAGTAAAATAACATCAAGCTTTTCCAATGACCCAAGGTATCTGGAATGCTCCCACCCAACTGGTTCCCAGCAACAGAGAACACTTCCGTTGATGTGATATTCCCCAAGAAAGGTGGGATTCCACCTGTTAACTTATTATTCTCAATTACAAGAGTAGCAAGTTTCGAGAGTAAACTCATCTCCTTGGGTATGCTTCCAGTTAGCTCATTTTTATTGAGCCAAAGATCTTCAAGGTTAGAACAACCAGACAAGTTTGTTGGAATGACTCCACTGAATTTGTTTCTGCTAAGATAAAGATGACGTAACTTGGAAAGACGACCAAATTCATGAGGAATGGTTCCTTGAAAGCTGTTGTTCCTGAGATAAAGCTCGCGGAGGAAGCTGAGGTTTCCTACATGAGGAGACAATGAGCCTTCTAAGCCTTGCGAACCAAGCTGTAAAGCCGTCACTCGTTTGTGTCGCTTTCCACATGAAATACCACTCCAGTCACAAAAATGAAAGGAATGGTTCCACGAGGTTAGAACTTTGTATTGATCGTGGGTGATTTTTGACTTAAATGACAACAACGCAAGATAATCTGTGTCATTACCGCCATAGGAAGCAGAGATGGTGGCGGAAGTAAAACGCATAATTGCGAGACCATAAAAGAGAACTGAAATATGAGAAGAAGATGATAAGTAACTTAATGCTGGTGAAGACTTCATTTTTTGAAATTTAATTAAAATCATATGACTAAGTATTGGCTTTTTATTCAGAATATACTAGCAAGACAGAAGTTTGTATAATCAGCGAAAACTTTTAAGAAGACTTATATAACACTAATTATGCAGCCTACGGTCCACACACTCCATCTCAGCTTGACCAAGAAAATTTGACTTATAACAACTATTTTCCATGTATGACTTTTAAGAAGACTTAGGGATATGGAAGACTACACTTATATTGCATATATCGTAGACAAGTAACTAACAAGTGTAATTCGTAGCCGCACTTCATTGCGTACTTCTAATGTTCGTTTACGTAATTGTAACTGACACAAGGAACTAGGCTATCATGCGTTGCTATGGAGCCAATTTATGTTCAAATTGTTTTCGTAAGTGGCTAAATTATTTGCTCGACCTCAAATCTGATGTCGAAAAAAAAAAATTTACTAACAATACTAATCAATGTATTCTTAGACAATGAGATAATGATATAGAACACGCTAATTTCAAACCGATGTTTAATTTAAGATCCAGTGACTGTATAAACGATGCACACACTAAATTCCAAAATCAGTTGTTAGTAACATATTTTTGGTTATCGTTACAACTCACAAATCCAAACAGTAAATACAATTATAAACATTAACTTAATTACATATCAATGTTTGATCGGATTTGGTCAAAATATTAACTTCACAATCAAAGTTTAACAACCTCATTTGACTTTCTATACAATTCAAGATCAACCAATGACCTGCTCATTTGAGTCTGTCATGGTCTTTTGACAATATCTTATGGGTCTTGACTTAACAATTGAGAATGTGTGATATTCACATATTTTTTTAGCTTTTAGGATAATATTATCGAATTAAGTTTCATAAAGAAAATCAGAAGTCTCAACATGATTTTTTCTTTTAAGGAACCATTTGCTGGTGGTGCCAGCATCACCAATGACTTCCCATCCAAATACTTAGCAACTTCTGTCCATATGTCCTCTTCATGCCTACATCACAGTATATAGTTAGAACCCATAGACGCACAAACTACTACACTGGCGATACATTTGCATCCACTTCGTAAATCAATATGTATTTAAATAAAAGTTTCAAACAGAACCCATGGCTAAGTGATCTGTACAATGTCTACTCACTCAAGACTACAAATTATTGGTAACTATATGGCTAGAAATACGTGATCCTATTGGGGGCATACACGTATGCACCGATGGTATGCTTTTAATTAATGTAAGTAATATATTTATAGTAATGTATTAATTATATAAATTAATAGTTCACGGAGATATTGACTTTACAAATACCAGTCCACAATCAAAGTTTAACAGCCTCAGAGTCTGTCATGGTCTTTTGACAATATCTTATGGGTCTTGACTTAACAATTGAGAAGGTGTGATATTCACATATTTTTCTAGCTTATAGGATAATATTACGGGTTAAGTCCATAGATAGACAACGAATTTTCCTAAATGTCCTCGCCTAGGTAACAGACTTAGGAATATCTCATTACCATCGGTATTACTTTTGAATTTGTTCCAAAGTTACTAGTTCCGTCCTCTTTCTTGATGGGTTACCAATTCGTAAGGTAGAATACATGGCATGTCATTTTTTTACTTTATTTTAAAATGAATTATTTTTTTCCACCTCACCCTTACGACTTTTACAACATTTTGACTTTCTCAAAATATATAACTTTTGCATATTAATCTTCATTTTCTTTAAATTTTCCATTTTTCTTCAGCGTCTAATCATGGTTTTCATTTACTCACATTCAAGAATACATAGCTCGAAAATTTCTCAACTAGAAAATCTTGAATCTTAACATACCTAGTTCAAATGAGAAAAAAAAGAAAAAAAGAAAAAAAAAAAGTTCAATATACATCTCTTATCATCGTATAATCATTAGAAAAAATTAACCCCACTTTATGAGAAATCTAACCACAAGGAAATCTCATCAATTTACCCGTTTAATATTTGCATGCAACAAAAGTATTATACTATTGGATTTCTAGAGCACTTTACAAGTTCAGGAATTTTGTACCTAAATGGAACAAACATCATCAGTACTTGGACCATTGTAGCTATCCATTGTATCGTCTTCCTTAACATTTGCTAAAACATGAAGAAACTTGGGAGGAATAGCTGCAGGGTCCAGGTCTAGACAACCCTTTGGAGCGTTTGCAGATTCTTGACCCGTGAGCTGGTATGAAGGTATTTGATGCGATATATCCAGAAAGTCTTTTTCCGGGATAACTTTTGTTTCTTTGCTGTCGAGATGTCGGTGAAACACTGTTTTAAACCCCGCAACTAAGACTAGTAGTGTGACGGTAATGCGTGTTTCTTCACTGGGCTCGTCAACCTCCACAATTTCATAAGCACGCAGTGTTTTATCGTTTTTATACTTCCCTTTTTAGGGAAAACACGAATGTTACCGTTTTTCTACTTTGAAAAGCTAACTTTGTGTGAGAAATAGTTTGGGGAGTAACGTTTTCTTGTTTTCCTGATTGATACTTGCCGAATGTTCCAGGAACCCGGGTAAAGGAAGTGGTTTCTAGTCAGGTTTTGAGCCAAGCCAACATACTTTCATCTTAAACGGGTTCAAAGAAATTACTTTGGAGTGACTTGTTTTTTATATGCATTATTTTAATATGTTAATGTTAGGTTCATTCTTACCGTTTGATAATTCTCCTGATTATATTTGACTGAAATTGGTGACAAATATATAATTTAGTGTTTACTTTCAAACATGGGTGGCCTATATGATTGAATATCCAAATCCAAATAAAGCATTATTCTATTTACTTGAGATGATGTGATTGAATATTTAAATCTTAATTATTCGCAAGTGGGATATATGTAGCCATACTTTGTCGGTTGTTATTCACCTTGGCTCCAATAAAATAACGTTAATAATGTATTTCCGACAATTTGATAACGTTCAACTGTTTATGTGAGTTTATGTATGTTTTAAAGTTAGATTGGGACCACTTTATGAACTAATGATTAATCTACAAACTTTTGATTAACTTTAAATCCAGTATCTCATTAACATTACTATAATCCATCACTCATTTATATGAGCAACAATTTTTACATTACATTTTTACAGCTTAAGGATTCTAGTGTACCCTCTAACTATAAAATCCTTTAAGTGCGTAAGTATGTTATGAACAATAAGTTAAGGAACACAAAATTGACTGGTAGTTCGACTAGAACCCAAAATGTCATACCTTTCGTGTTCAATGTGACAATGTGACACAATATCCATAAATACAAAGAACAAAAGTATGAGTTTGGCTTTGTACTTTGACTATAAATTTGTATTTGAATCCACATTAAGGAGCTTACAATTCAAAGAATCAAAGATGGCAAATGTATCTCTTTTGACAAACTGGTGAATGTTTACACTACAACATCGACCGGTTTCCCAAGCGACACTTGGGGACTTTCCCAAGCGACTTGTCGCTGGGGATTCCTTTCCCCAGTGACATGTCGCTGGGGAAGCCTCGTCAGGGATTGTATCCCCAGCAATAATCCCCGGCGACGACGTGGGTCCCACTCATTTTTCAGTCAAAGAAGTAGTGCCACGGTGGCATACTATCCCCAGCGACATGTCGCTGGGGAATCTTCGGGTTAAGCTAAGTTGATTAACACGTCTAAATAAAATTAACGTTAATTTCGAATTGTCGCTGGGGAAACTATGTTTATATGTTGACAAGTCAACGAATAACCATAGTATCCCCGGCGACATGTCGCTGGGGAAAACTCTGCATTTTTTTTATAAATACAGCCTGCACAGAAGGCGATTTCCAGACTTTTTCCGGAAAAAATCTACCAAATAAACCTGTACGAAAACCTGTATAGACTCACCACAGCTTGTACCAAAACACAAATACAATATAACGGATCAACGCAATACAAATACATCACAACTTTTACCAAAACCAAAAGATAATAAAGCTAAATCGTCCAAAATCAGAATAAGTCTACAAAACGTTGCTTCCTAGTTATAAACAGGGCTTAAAAGTCAATATTCAACATGATAGATAGGGAAACAAGTGTTTAAATGTCGCCAAGATGAACCTAATAATATATAACACAACTACCTAAAGTACCAATGTAGCATACTAATAATATATAACATAACTACCTCTCGTCGTCATTATCCTCATCACCGCCACTCTCCTCGTCATCACCACCACACCCGCCACTCCCGCTAGCTCCACCCGACTCAAACTCCCTAAACATATCCGCGTATTTGTCGTCGCTTCTGAAGAGACTCATCATAAAGTCTACCTTTCTGTGCATGCTCTTGAGCGACTTGTCGGGGGCGGGCATACTTGGCCTGAATGTGGCCTGTGATGGCAATACCCGACCCACACCGAGAATATGCCCATGAAGCTTACCCCCTCTTGCCAACGCATTGATCTGATCCTCCGTGTACTCACCCGTAGCCTCAAGCCTTTTCATCTCCTCCTATGTTGTGACAAAAACACAAGATAGTAAATATATTAGTCGGGTTGCTACATTATTTCTCGATAATTCATTAAAGTGTGTTTTGAATCAAAACTTACATATATCCGGTGGTCCTCATCGTTAGGGAATACCCCGTCAATGGTATGTGTTCGCCAGAAAGTGTCAATGAGTGAAGGGTACTCCTGAGTGTCTGAGGCTTGCCTCTGTACATACACACGCATATAAGATGAATAATTTTAAAAACGACAAATCACAACACAACAAAGCGTATAATTAGATATATATGTATATATGCATGTAAAATAATTATAATTTTTATTACCATCTCATCTCGAAGGCGAGCCAGCGATCGGGATCCCTGTCGAGATATGACCAGGCTCTTTTGCCGGGTTAGCTGATTTTGAGCGGCTCGAGCAAGGTTCTTGGGATCATTCCAAAACTTAATGTACTCATCCCAATCAGCCGCTGTAATCTCCTCGGGACGTGCCCGCCTGATCGCCTCCACATCGTAAGTCCGATGGGGTCGCCTTCCAATGCTTGGCCTTGAAAGAAGCCTTGTTTGTATTGTAGGCTTTTAGCAAGTGCGAGTTTATGCCTTCGTAGATCTCGGTCCAGCGGGAGGATTCCATGTGCGGCATGAGGTCAAACAAGGTCTGCAATCATATACAACAAAACGAAAACAGAGTTAGAGATATAATTTATATATTTATATAAATTTGTTTATTTATTTATATGATATAAATAAATAAGCGAATTTAGATAAATATACACAATTAAATAAATGAAAACGATAATGAAATAAACATAAAAGGATAATTGACCCCAATATTTGAAATGATCGCCGCCTTCTGCTCCTTCGGGACCTTCTCCCAAGAAGGGTAGTAAAACGGCACACTCCTAACGACCTCCCCGATGTAGTTAGACCAGCGAGCCGCATGGGGGCCGAGAGGGTTTAGGGTTTTTTTTTCACCCACATCAAAATTGATCGAGACGGGACCTTTTTCTTCTGCGATTGCCTTTAGCGAAAGGTTCCGGGTCTTGTCGCGGGTATTCACCCAGCCCCCTCCGCCCAAATTGGGCTTTCATTTACCTTTGCCTGCAAAATCAAGTTAGTGATAAAGTCATAAATATTCAAGCCAAGCAAGTTCAATATATGTATCAAATTTATGCTTGTATTACAATAATCCAGAAATTCTTACCTCGGTTAATGAAGCCTGCACAGCAACCGGTGGGTACGCGGTCTCGAGGGGGACGATCCTCACCGCCACCGTCACCGCCGTGGGACCGTGCAACATCTGCTGATGACATCTGTACAAGTACAATTAACATAAGATATAGAAATTCATGAGCAAAATAATATAAGCATGCACACATCCAAATACATACACATCCAAATAAATATACACATTTAAACAATCCACAACAATTTCATTCATTTATTCAAATATATAAGTGTATTTTGCAAGTTACAACTCAAGATCAATCTTCTTCTTCACTAGAATAAACTTTCTCAACACCATCATCATCAACATTAATGAGGGCTTCAACATTAGAATCTGCTAAATCATCTCAAATAGCAAACCAATTATACGCATTCATATCCTAAATGAGACAAAATATTCAAAAAGCAGTCCCAAACAGGGGACTTTCCGAAATTAATTTCTAATAAATTAATTTCGAACGGGTTTTCTATAGGATGATTAATTTTAGACTGGGATTTTCCAAAATTAATCACTAAAATCCTAAAACATTCCTAAAGGGTTCAAACGGCTCATAAAAACAAAGTTTTAAGGTAATAACACAAAGAAAACAAACGGCTTATATCAACAAAGTTTTATCATTGACAACTTATTATAATTATAAACGAGCACATTTCAAGGCAATTCAACTAATAATAACTATAAACTAACAAAATTTAAACAATAAACATTCCCCTGCGATATGTCACCTGGGATTCCAAAACGAGAAAAAAAAATTATAACATACCTTTGCTGTGGCTGCTGTCAACTAACAAAATTCAACTAAGAAAAAAAATTATAACTCGGCTCGTTCTCCTTCTTGGCTGCTGTCGCCTACTGCCAAAACCAAAAAAAAAAATTACTTAACAAAATTTTCTAATTAACAACTTTTTACAACAATAACAATCTTGTTTAATCAAATCATATTATAATTAACAAAATTAAAATATATATATATACAACCAAACCACCTGTGTCGTGTACGTCGAACCAAAAACAAATTGTTGGTGATGGAGGTGCTCGAATGGTTGGTGATGGTTGAAGTGGTGGATGCAGTGGTGGTGATGGAGGTGCTCGTGTAACGCCGATTGTGGTGGGTAACGTTGAAGTGGTGGATGCGGTGGTGGTGACGGAGGTGCTCGTGTAGTTGGTGATGGTTGATTTTATGGATGTGCTATATTGCTGCAAAAATCGCCAAGGGAGGAGGGTAAAGTTTTTTTTGGTTTTCTGCAGTGAAGGAGGATTCCAGATCTACTTTATCACCAAATATTTTCCCCGGCGACAAGTCGCCGGGGAAAACTATTTTTTTTTGTCCTTTAGCGTAGTTGGCGCGATAACAAATTTTTGGTGGGTGGGTATCCCCGGCGACATGTCGCCGGGGAAAATTAATTTAATTTTTTTTATCGTTAAAAATAATGATATGTGTTGTTACGTAAAAGTCAACGAAGTCAAACACAATCCCCGGCGACATGTCGTTGGGGAAAACTATATATATATTTTTTAAGTGAACGAAACTCAATGTTTATCGATAAAAAAAATAAAATTATATTTTCTAAATTTTATTTTATACGTAAACTTAATGTTTATCAATAAGTTGTTACTCCTTTGTATATTTAAGGTAAAAAGTCACGTATTATGTTATCTAAAACTATAACATAAGCAAAAATATTTAAGGTAAAAATTGTCAAAGAAAAACTTAAAATGTCCACTTATTATACATTAGACGTTAGATGTTCAACGGATAAGTCGATATGTTAGGGTTAGACATTAGATGTTCAACGGATGAGTCGATATGTTATGGTTACACATTAGACGTTCAACGGATGAGTTGATATGTTACGGTTAGACATTAGACGTTCAACGGATGAGTCAATATGTTATGGTTACACATTAGACGTTCAACGGATGAGTCGATATGTTATGGTTACACATTAGACGTTCAACGGATGAGTCGATATGTTATGGTTACACATTAGACGTTCAACGGATGAGTCGATATGTTATGGTTACACATTAGACGTTCAATGGATGAGTCGATATGTTATGGTTACACATTAGACGTTCAATGGATGAGTCGATATGTTAGGGTTACACATTAGACGTTCAACGGATGAGTCGATATGTTAGGGTTAGACATTAGACGTTCAACGGATGAGTCGATATGTTATGGTTACACATTAGACGTTCAACGGATGAGTCGATATGTTATGGTTAGACATTAGACGTTCAACGGATGAGTCGATATGTTATGGTTACACATTAGACGTTCAATGGATGAGTCGATATGTTATGGTTACACATTAGACGTTCAACGGATGAGTCGATATGTTAGGGTTAGACATTAGACGTTCAACGGATGAGTCGATATGTTATGGTTACACATTATACGTTCAACGGATGAGTCGATATGTTATGGTTACACATTAGACGTTCAACGGATGAGTCGATATGTTAGGGTTAGACATTAGACGTTCAACGGATGAGTCGATATGTTATGGTTACACATTAGACGTTCAACGTATGAGTCGATATGTTATGGTTACACACGTTCAACGGATGAGTCGATATGTTATTGTTACACATTAGACATTCAACGGATGAGTCGATATGTTATGGTTACACATTAGACGTTCAACAGATGAGTCGATATGTTAGGGTTAGACATTAGACGTTCAACGGATGAGTCAATATGTTACGGTTACACATTAGACGTTCAACGGATGAGTCGATATGTTATGGTTACACATTAGACGTTCAACGGATGAGTCGATATGTTAGGGTTAGACATTAGACGCTCAACGGATGAGTCGATATGTTATGGTTACACATTAGACGTTCAACGGATGAGTCGATATGTTATGGTTACACACGTTCAACGGATGAGTCGATATGTTATAGTTACACATTAGACGTTCAACGGATGAGTCGATATGTTATGGTTACACATTAGACATTCAACGGATGAGTCGATATGTTAGGGTTAGACATTAGACGTTCAACGGATGAGTCAATATGTTACGGTTACACATTAGACGTTCAACGGATGAGTCGACATGTCGCTGGGGAAAGTGTCCAATAAAAACAGTTATCCCAAAACATAAGCCCAATTGCACAATTTAAAGCCCAAATAGTTATCCCCGGCGACATGTCGCTGGGGAAACTATTAATCACGTCACGATAATAGTCATTAACACTAACTACACATTTTTAAAATAATCGGATGAATCCCCGGCGACATGTCGCCAGGGAAAAGTAAGCGGGAAAAGTTCCCGCCACGTTTTACGAAGACATATTCGGTTAAAATATAACCACTTTATCCCCGATGACATGTCACCGGGGAAAAGTACGTAATAATTTAGCTGAATTTTCAATGAGATTTTGTGCCACGTAGGACGTATTTTTGTCGTTTAGTGTAGATTCCCCAGCGACAAATGTCGCCGGGGAAAACGTCGCTGGAGAAACTGGTAAATGTTGTAGTGTTATTGGACGAAACTGTGGTCCTAAAAGATGAAATATGTCCTTCTGGTTGCTCGTTCGCTTGTCAACGATGGTTTTTCTACCTGTTTGCGTATGTTTATTGACAAATCTAACCAGATAGGTACGTGGTACATTTTCTTTTTTAACAACGGTCAATTGTCAAGCTTTAGGTTATACCATTTGCAATGGACAACAACGCATTTTTGGCTACCAAATTCATATTTCTAGCGTAAAATTGGAAAGGCATAAAACTATTAGTTAATGATGATCGCATTACAATGTTCAAAAATATAATAGAAAGAAAAGTAAATGAATCATGAGCCAAAGCTAAACTTAAACTAAATATAATCCATATTAATAAGGCACATAAACACCATATATGCCCATAAAAGGAAAAAAATGGTTGCCCGAGGTGAAGTCGACGGCTCAGGTGAGATGATGTGGTGGTAGTCGTGGGATAAAGAGGTGTGTGTGTTTATTTGTGTTTTTAGATGTTGAAATGGAAAATGATATGTAATAAGGCATTTTAATGAAAAAGTTTAATGAGATGAAGAAACTAGACGGGGATGAAGAAAAAATATGGGGTTTCAAGATTTATTGTTGTTGCGTGTTTGGATTGTAAAAATAGACGGGAATAAAGAAAGCATGAAAGTTAGAGTTTACATTAATATGAGATTGAACTTATTTTGAAGAGTTTTAGTATGATGAAAGTTGTTCATGAGTTTTCTTTCTTTAAGAAAGAAGTCTTAGATTTTGGTGACTTTGATTAAAATTGGTGAGTGATGATAAGAAAGGGATTGTTGTTGGTGACATGAAATTAAGAAGATGAAGAAGAGTTAGCGGAGTGAAAAAATACTCTTTTAGTTAACAGTTAAACATAAATAAATTGATGGCGTTGCTGAAATTGGACTGAAAATGGAACGGGTGTTTTAATTTTGGACCGAACCCAAAACTTTTAAGAAAAAATTAGACTAAAAGTGAAATACCCAGCAAATCACATGAACAAAAAATGTAGTTAACTAAAAAAAAAACGATGATCTTAGGGCCCGTTTGGTTTGTGGGTGTCGCACTGTTAGCTTGCTATGATAACGAAAAGTATTAGTTTGGAACATCAAATCAGGAATAAGTATAGAAAAGTATTATTCATATACTGCTACACAAGCTAGCATATGATTGTAATTTACAGATGGAACACGAGAAAATGACTCGGAATGCCCAAAATGTGGAAATTAAATGTCAATTTCTCCTTCAGAACAGTCTGCATGAGGAAATGCAACTCACCTAAACCAGGTTCCAGTAAGTACTTCATGTATATATAGATTTGGTTACCTGTTAGTGACTTTCGAGTCTGAATCTTTTATATGTATCGTATTTTGTTTCAGAAGCAGATATGCCAGAAGGGAGCTGGAAGTGTGACAAATGTAACAACATAAACTATCCTTTTAAGACCAAATGTAACCGACAGATCTGCGGTGCAGACAAACCATTAGAATCCCAGAATTCCCCTACAGAAGAAGAAAACAATGATCAGGTCTGTATTGTTTTTGTCGAATGTTTTATTAAGTTATGTTTTTGCGTGCTTACAGTCCCCATGAATGTAAAGCGGAAATACTTTCTGGTCAATTTCTTTCTTTACCGATTTACTTTCTCGTTTGTTTATAGTCTTGCTGTGAATTATGCTATAGTGAAGCACATGGTCATCCGTCTATTTTTTATTAATATATGTTTATGTATCTACTGTTCCAGTGAGTACTAGGACATGTTTAAGAAGGTCCAGAGTTGTCCAGCAGTTGCTCAGTATGGGTCTGAAAGTTAGTCATGTCGTCGTCGTCTTCATCTTCATATTGATGCGGTTACCGAGACACTTTGCTTTGTGATGTGTGTCGTCATATTGTAGCATATAAAATTCGTGATTTGTGGTCTTTTAAGAGATTTTTTATATTCACGTGCATGTGTCACCCAGTGAGTTGCTGGGCTAAGTCTTTTAGAGGGTATTGTACCTAGGGGTGTTAACGATCCGCGTCGAGTTTTGGCCTAAACGAGCTAGGCTTGTTTACCAATTAAACTAAATAACAAAGTTAATGCACTTGATCTAATAACAGAAAAAAATGTGATGCTTAAATAATAGGATAAATGATTTATTAAGGTTTGTAGAGAACACGTAATTCGCTAGTATATGTTTTACCTCTTTCTATATACATGATTTTCGAATGAGTATAGCCAAGTATATAAATTTGTAAGCTAGATCCATGAAACTGGCCGAGATTTTTTATGTGAGCTAGATTCAAGATCATAAGTTATTAAATAAGCTCAAGTAAATTATGAATTATTTAAGTCATTAAAATAAGAGTAAATTACACCGTTCGTCCTTGTGGTTTGCGTTGACCACAGGGTTTCGTCCTTTGACCAAAAAAGTTGCACCGTTCGTCCTTAAGTGTGAAACGTTATGCACCGTTCGTCCCTCCATCCATCTGGGCCCACCAATTCCCACTAACGTCAGTTAACTGAGGTTTTTAAAGGGGCATTTCCGTCATTTCACAAGTACGAACACTGTAATTTACTCTTTTATTTATCTGTTTCTTCCTTTCTTGTTTTCCCCACCCACGCACGTCACACACATATTTGAGATAAACCAAATTATCAATTTCTCAAAAACCTTTCATTTTATTTTTCTTCCTCCTGCTACTGCTATACGCCTAGGTCAAGCAAAAATCAAGCCCCAAAATGGTTAGGAGACAATCACCTTTCTTCATCTCTTGGTCACGTTTCCAAGTTCATGCTACAATTTGTCTCCTCACCCCTTTTCTTCTGCCACCATACGCATGATACCACCCAAGTCAAAACAAGGAAATGCATATATCACTATCATCCACTCTTTTCTTTTCCCATGAGCATGCCTAGAGGGTAGATGGAAAGAAGAGTTTAGCTTGGAATGGTTTACCACCAAGAACTAAGAAGAAAAGTGGAGTCAAAACATCCCTATTATGTTTCTATTTACTTATTCGAAGGAGATGAAGCACCAATTCAGTTTTTATCACCATCTTTACAAAAATTAGGGTTGGGTAAAAATTAGGGTTTTCAAAAATTGAATTGGGGGTTTTGCAACTGAAGGTGTATACAAGGCAATTCAAGTTCCAATAGGGTGATATCCTAAAAGAATCGTGGTCAATCAAGCTCTCTTGGGTCGGTTCTCACTCTTGCTCGCCACTACTTTTGTAAGGGTAAAAGTTTTCTTTTGAAACTTTATGAAAAACTTGGTGAATGCAGCAACATCATGGAATAGAAAGAGTTGATACACTTTATAAGGCGAATATAATTGCTGATCAAGAGGATATCAATGATTGATCCAAGATGAAAATGATTGATACACTTTATAAAAAGGTGGTCCCAAGGAGACTGAAGAAAGAGTTGGTGGTAGCAAAGAAAGGTGTGCAAGTGAGAACAGGTAAAGGGAAAATACTTGTGGATAGGAGGATGAAGAAGGACTTAAGAAAACATGGGATGAAAAAGGATAAGGAAAGTGCGAAAAGGAGATGATTTGGCTTTCGGAACAAGGAGATGATTCTTCGCTTTACATTTGGTCTGATGTTTTGATTGTAAAATTCTTTTCTTTTCTACTCCAAAAATCTCAAGTTACTGTCATATTTCCTTATATTCTGATAATCAACAGACCTATCATCATTTACAGAATTCATACATTTCATCGTATTTAGTAGCCTGTGGAAATTGTTGGCTATTGTTTCGATCTTTTCTTTCTCTTTTTGTATGTTTGCTGTTAATGGTTTGTGTTGTGGTGTTCCTCATGGTTTCATACTTGCGAAATGACGGAAATACCCCTTTAAAAACCTCAGTTAACTGACGTTAGTGGGAATTGGTGGGCCCAGTTGGATGGAGGGACGAACGGTGCATAACGTTTCACACTTAAGGACGAACGGTGCAACTTTTTTGGTCAAAGGACGAAACCATGCGGTCAACGCAAACCACAAGGACGAACGGTGTAATTTACTCTTAAAAAAATAAGTTATGTGTATGTGTATTTATGTATCTTCACGTGTCTTGTAAATGTATATGTCTATCACATGTAAAAATGTATGTATATGCTTGTCTATTTAAATGTTCATATGAGACACATTGTATGTGTATTTGTATGTGTATGCATAAACACGTCTGTATTTACATGTAATAGATTTAAATCAATAAACCTATCGTAAATCTAGCAACTAATTAACATGATTTAAACGAGTGTAAGAGTTAGTAAATTCATAACTAAACTCAGAATAAGAGTTTTTACAACAATATTACAAACAATAATCTTCGTGTTTCATCATCTAATAGATTAGAGATAATAACATTGTCTATGTTCTATCGTCTAAGAACCATGGAAAAAATAAATTTAGCAACCTTACAATGAGTTTATGCATATGTATATATCATATATATGTCTTTATATGTAAATATTGGTCGCACTAATGAATTTAATATGTGTATGTCCACACATATTTGGCTTTCATACGTACGTATCCTATGTATCTATACATATTTGAGTTTCACATGTATGTGTCAAATGTGATCACACATATTTGAATTTTATCTTATGTGTCTGTGTATGTAAGCGTGAAAATCATAAAAAAGAATCATTCATATACAATATATATACATATGTTGTATTTCTAGTCACAAAAACCTCAAGATAACTCCTAACGAGCAAGTTTAGTTGAAATCATCTAATGATTCATAGTTCTTATTTAGTGATATTTATGATTGGATTTCATTCATTTATATATTTTGATAAAGTGCTATTAAATATATTGATTATTTGTTTATAAAACACTTAATTAGTATAAAACTAATGTTAACCATTAAATGATAAATAAATATATACGAGTATCTGACAAATAACTAACGTTGTATTCTAGAGTGAAGTAAAATGGATTAAAGGTAAGTAAAGTGGAGTAAAGTAAATAATACAACTTTCACTTTCATTCTCTTTCCTCCCTTTATATATTACTTTCACTTTCATCTACTCTAGAACACAACTTTCACTTTCACTATCTTTCCTCCCTTTTCACTTCACTCCAGAAGAACACTGCGTAAAAGTAATTAAGGATAACTTATTCATATATACTAAAAATCTTAGTAATGCTTATAAGCTCGAATGAAAAAACAAAAGAAAAGAAATAACATTTCATATCACATCCCACATTGGATGGGTGAAATAAAAGGAAGGCAATGTGAGGTCTATAAAACCAAAAACCCAAGTTTACTAGTATGTATATAAACTAAATTGTAGATCTTTGATGTGATTGAAGGTTAACATATTGTTAGTTTTGGTTTTAAGTTTAACTTATAATAATAATAGTAATTAAAATTTTACAATCAAAATATTTTGAAAATACATATTTTGCTCAATTAGCTCGTTTGGCTCATTTAGCTCGAGTAGCTCATTTGGCTCGAATAACTAAACGAGCTCTCGAACCACCTGAGCTAAATACTAGTTTTAAAAGCTCGGCTCGTGAAATTATTCGAGCTCTAAGTTTTGTTTGAGCTCGACCCGAGCTTGAAAAGTATCAAGCTTGACTCGAGCTAAACGAGCTCGAGTTTGAGTAGCTTGTTAAAAGCTCGGCTCGTTAACACCCCTAGATGTACCTTTTCAACTGTGTGTCATCTTATTTATTAGATACTTATCATTGAGTTGCATATGGTTCATAGTATGTTGCATGAGCAAATACGATTGTCTTAATATGATTTGAAGTCAATTGCCTATCTTAAATAGGTGTCGTTTGTTTGTGTGTGCTTGTTGGACCAGGATGAGATCCTGCAATGGTTGACTAGTCTTGAATTCATCAGCAGTCCCCATTTATGGTTTCTACTTTTTTACTTGGCGGTCTTTTAAAACAGGTTGGAGTACTCACTCCCAAGTCAGCGACTTTCTTTTTGCTATTTATCGACTAATGCTGATACTATGAGAGTTCAAAACTGGTAAATCCATTTGGTTCAGTGCGTATTTGTTTTGGTATAGTCCAGTGAACCATGCTCATTTGGGCCATACACAAGTCTTTGATGAGTAGTCTAAAGTTTGTGGTAAATTCATTTTTGGAATGGGTTACATAGTCCTATACACCCAAAACACTTGAACGAACCCTGACGGGGTGCGGTATAACTTTTCTTATATGTAGTTTTAGAGCGAGTGTCTGGCTGAGGTAAAGCTAACATTTTATGCGATTGGTTTAAGCATGTATTTGGTTGTATACGAATGAATCTTTTCCTATATTTGCAACATTTAACACTATAACAACAACAAAAATGAAGTGGAAAAATGGATGGTAGAAATATGTATGGTATGAAACCAAAACAAACTGATAATATTACTCACAATGATGAACCTACAGTAATGAATCCACATACACCATATTCTTGAGTGTCCAGTTTCAACCACTACTAAAAGTGATACATTTCAACTTGATCTGTTTTGACCCGTTATGTAACCCATCCATGTTTCCATGCATTATGTTGTACAAACCTTTTCGGAATATCAGTTCTTTCTCATACGTCATATAATTTGCATTATGTTATACAAACCATTAAGTTATTCCACAAAGAAATTTATTCTTTCAGTCCTTTTGCGCCCATTTGGGCCAAATGAAGCAATATTTCAAACTATAGGACAATCCAGATTCAACATATGAATTGTTCTCAGCTTATGAAGTATGAAGCTAAAATGAATATCAGATTAATAAAGTTAAAAGCTTAATAACTGTTTTATTCCAAAAACCAAAACATTACTTTTGCCACCCTTACGAAAATGTTCTCGTTTTGACCCGTTACACAAGCGCTAGACCCGCCCATTTTCCCACCCTTACGAATATTTATTCAAAGAGCAGCCATACCATCCAAGATGTTGCAACATAAAGCTGAAGTCCGGTGCATATGGCACGACATCCGGTTCCTAATACTTATGTATCATGATCCCTTTACGTTTTGCAGCGTTATGGAAGTAACCGAGCATATCGCTTTCTGATGACATTCCAATTCGACCCACGTGATGTCAGCCGGATCATGAGCTTTTTCAAGATGTCGAGTAACTGATAACTCACATCCCGAGCCTTTCATAGAGCTTTCACTTGTTCCAATATCCATAGTTGATACATGTAGATAAGAGTGTTAAGTTTAGGTGGCGGGTCCATGAAATCAAAATCAAGTAAATTTTTGATTTTTGACTACTTCAGAAGCAAAAGAACGTTCCCCAGATTCACCTTACAGATTTCTGGGATGGGGTTGTCGAAGCATTTCTTTTTTGTACGCGTTTTCAATAAAAGAGAGTAAGAGGTACCAGGCCTAATTTTTGGTGGTTATTCGCCCAGCAACAGGGTAATATAATCAGTAGCAATGCAATTACCACTAGGTGATTACTGGATATCACTTGGAATCGTGTGATCACTTTCCAAAGTAAACTCTTCGACCCTATGCCTGGGTTACATGAATATCTACTTGGGATAAGACCAAATGTTTGTTATTGAATTAGGCAAAAATCAATAATCCTTGTGCATATAAGTGTTTAAGGTTTTTGTCTGTCTCTCCTGGTATTCACCATATCTTCATGCTGATGATGTCGATCTTTATATATAGTAGAGAACACTCACTCCTAGTCAATGGACTTTATGAGTGATTAACGGTCAATTAATCACCCATAATAAACCTCCATTATCATAGGAATAGTGGTTACATGACCAATTAAATGTGGTCATAAGCCACTTGAATGAGTCAAAGTTGTTACAAATTAAACACTACAACACTACTAGTAGGAACCAATACACAAGCAGCAGGAACCAACACACTAGCATTAGGCAGGAACCACTATTGAGTCAAGGTGTTCAGGGACCTCATGGGTGTACACTCCGTACCTCCTAACCCAAAACCAGGTGTGAACTAATCCAATTTACTTATTAAAGTGACAGGGTTATCAGGTTCATACTCATCATCAGTATAACCATGAATAGCATTATGAACAGACATGATTCCAAGAAACAACCAAGCAAACACACAGATTAAGAAGAGAAAGTAGTTCCCAGGTTTTCCTTGCCACTAAAGTGGTAGGTCAAGGGCGCACACAAGCACACAAAATAAAGAAACGAGAACAACAATCAAAGAGAAAAAACTCAACCAACAACCAATCACAACTTCCAATAATCCCAAAACGTATCCTCCGGCAATCTAAGCAGAAAAATAAGAACATAAATTAAAGACAGAGTGAGAGAGGTGTTACAGAGCACGCAATTATTAATCAACAGCTGAATAACAGACCTACTATACTCTAGATTCACTTAGTCTAGAGATATAGCAGATATACAGCAAGAACCCAGAACCAAGATCCAAGAACCAACAAACCCTAATTTCCAGAATTAGGGCAAATCACCAGAACCTCTTCCAATCTTAACCAAATCACCATATCTTATTGATTAACCAATCTTAACCGATCATAGAAGCCTTTAATCACAAAAGCCCCAAAATATACCAAACCCTTATTTTCCAGAAATTAGGGGTTTTTCAGAAGCCTTCAAGATTAACCAAATTCACCACAAGATCTATCAATTAACACAAGTTAATTGACCAAGAACCAATCAATTTAAAAGAAACCCAATTTATCAAAAAACCCTAATTTTCAAAATCGATATTCAGAGCAACCTGGCTCTGATACCATGAAGAAAAACAGATTCTTATGAAAACAAAACACTTCTTATTACTTCAGAATCAATAATACAACTCCAGAACTCTATTCTCAAATAGAATGAATCAACAACACAGTATTTGATCTCAATCAAATAATGAACAATCAGTAACAACAAGTAACAAGTGTTTTTATCAAGAGAATCAATTAACACGATTAGGGTTTTCACAAGTAAGAGAGTAATTGAGAGATAATATAGTAGAGAAAGAAAGGGTAGACAGATGATGAGAAAGGCTGAAGAATTTCTCATTATATAGCCCCAGACATTTATCTTTAACCCTTCATCTTTGAAGACATGCTAGATGACATCCAAAGTTTATCCATAGCTATAATACTTTTACACTTCAAGCCCCTCCAGATATAAATCTTTAATACCCAACTTTAAATCTTCCCTTCAGCATGTATGACTAAAAAACACAACAATAGGCAGTCTTACAGATCAATATCAGATTATACAATAAGCATTAGACCATAAATCTCAACAAATAGCTAAGGATAACTTAACTAGGAGTGAGAGGTTGAAAATGGAATGAGGGATGCTTCCATATAAGTTGTACTCACCAGAGTGAAATGCGGTCAAGCTTTTCTAGTGACCCAAGGTATCTGGAATGCTCCCACCCAACGGGTTCCCGGTGGCATAGAACCATTCCATTGATGTAATATTCCCCAAGAAAGGTGGGATTCCACCTGTTAACTTGTTGAGGCTAATTACAAGACTAGTAAGTTTAGAGAGTATACTCATCTCCTTGGGTATGCTTCCCGTTAGCTTATTTCGAGAGAGCCAAAGGTCTTCGAGGTTAGAACAACCAGACAAGTTTGTTGGAATGACTCCACTGAATTTGTTTCTGTTAAGATAAAGAATACGTAGCCTAGATAGACGACCAAGTTCCTGAGGAAGGGTTCCTTGAAAGCTGTTGTTTCTGAGATAAAGCTCACGGAGGAAGCTAAGGTTTCCTACATGAGGAGACAACGAGCCTTCTAAGTTGTTGTGCCCAATATCAAGAACAACAAGTTTCGAGAGTAAACTCATCTCCTTGGGTATGCTTCCAGTTAGCTCATTTTGATAGAGCCAAAGGTCTTCAAGGTTAGAACAATGAGACAAATTTATTGGAATGACTCCACCAAAATTGTTTATACTAAGAGATAGAGCACGTAGCCTAGATAGACGACCAAGTTCATGAGGAATTTCCTTGAAAGCTGTTGTTCCTGAGATAAAGCTCACGGAGGAAGCTGATGTTTCCTACATTAGGAGACAACGAGCCTTCTAAGCCTTGCGAACCCAGCCGTAAAGCAATCACTCGCTTGTGCCACTTTCCACATGAAATACCACTCCAGTCACAGAAATGAAAGGAATGGTTCCATGTGGTAAGAACTTTGTATGGATCATGTGTGATCTTCGACTTGAAGGACAACAATTTGAGATAATCAGTCTCATTACCACCAGAGGAAGCACATACCGTGGTGGAAATAAGACATGTTATCGCGAGACCGAAAAAGAGAAAATAAATATGAGAGGAAGATGATAAGTGAATTATTTCTTGTGGTGACTTCATTTTTGGAAATTTACTTAAAATTATAAGAACATGCATTGGCTTTTTATCCATAGTTTTGCATGTTAAAGTTCGTGACATGCAATTGATGAAATTAATGTCTTCCACAAATTCCTTATCATCTTACCAAGACTTTTAAGAGATTGTGATATTTTCAGATATTAATGTTTAACGTTCGCGACACGTAAACTGTGAATAGAATGCCATCCATAAATTTCTTATCGGCCTGGTCTATTATCTATGTATACTCAGAGAAGACTTTTAGGAAGACTTGGGATATGGAAGACTACACTTACATTGCATATATCGTAGACAAGTAATTAACGAGTGTCGTTTGTAGCCGCACTTCATTGCGTACTTATAATGTTCGTTTATGTAATTGTAAGTGAAATAGATTGTATAACATCATAAGATAACACTCAAAACTCTAAACACTTTATGAAGAAGAATTAATATATTTAAATGAAGAATACGGAAATTTTTCATATTTTATAAGAAAGAATAAATGACAGTACGTTTCTTAGCGTGCTTAAGTTTATTATATATATTAATAAGAGGTTAAGGAGAAAAATTATTAAAGACAAAATACTTATGGTGTGATGGCAATGGCAGGCACGACCGTGTTCTGCTATCTGTTCTTTGTGGGATAGAAATCTGCTGGTGGTCTTGGGTACTAGTAATTTTGGAATTTGTTGGTTACCGTCTTTTTGGTCTTGGCACTTAGCTGGTTGGAATTTAACTATTTTGTATAATGGATCTTACAAAACAGTAGTGTTTTAAACAAAATTTGATGTTATCGTGTTTGTTAAGAAACACTTTGTGATATAGCAAGTTGTTAATGATTCCAAATTTAGTGTTACACTAATAACGGAATCTCGTATTAACAGATGTTCGTAATTTCATGAGTGACGTCTGAAGGATCTGCTTCCGAACTTGATCAAAGGGAGACCGATACTCGAGTTATGTGTACGGTAGATACTTTAAAGCATTCAGATTTTATGTGCCATAACTATGGGTTAAATGGCCTAAATTAAATGAAAATTGTTGCCAAGGCAGGATCCGACATTAGAAAATGGTGGATTAACACTTGGGCATTGATAACGCTACACGCGTCGTTCGGGGTCAAAGGAACTTCCTTTTCTTCGAGCAAGTTTTATAACACCCTAGGCAGTGAACCTAATCGTTGTAGTGAAGTATTAGGGTAACCACGGGTATTGATATCATTCTCTAGGGGAATAGGAATGCTAGTGAGAAGTTACTACGCTAAGGTTGGGGTTGAGGAAGATTATTTTTTATCTTTTTATATTTTTAAGGAAGGGAAAGGTACGAATCTCGGGGTTTGGATTTGGGGGTTGGTATTTCTACCGATTACTCTACTTATCTAATTATCTAATCTAAGGTGTATGTAGTCTATGTCTAATTATTGTGTGCTTGTATGATGGTTTAAAGATGTGTTCACTTAGGTTTTCTTACTCCTTAATTATCTCCTATTGATGGTTGAATTGTCACGTCCTTATTCTTAATCGCGTTGTGTGTCTAAATTCGTAGGGTATGCGTTTGTCCCTAACTCTTTGAAACTACCAAAGGGTCTCGTCTACAAAATCTCTAGGAATTATAAACTCTAAGTCTAAGGTACTCTTTAGATGGTTTACCGTGCAACTACTCTAGGTGTTATAGTCTAAGGTTCACAAAGATTAATCAAGCATTAACTACACAACGAATGACCTATCGCATTACTAGATCATTAACAATTAAGATAAGAGACAAACAATCAATATTCAATAATTAAGTTTCATATTCCCTAAGCAAACACACAAGTAAATTAGCCGGACATGGAGAACATGCAAGCATACACACAAGTAATTGAAGACATAATTGAATTAATGAAGTAAAACACTTATCTTGATGTAAGATAGGGTTTGGAACCCTAAAATACTGTACAAGACAGCCTTGGTTCGGTTTAGGTTTTTACTCCAAAAGACTACACACTAAAACTGAAAAATTCGGATTCTATATATAAGATTACAATCGCGACGGCGTCACCTTATGATTTGTGACGCCGTTGGGTCGCCGTCATTAGGGTTTCGTCTTGGCCACGTTAATCTTGCGACGGCGTCACCTTATCCTTGTGACGCCGTCCCCTTCAGTCTCGCGCCGTGCGGATCAAATCTAGGCCGTCGAGTTGCGACGACCTACTCTTTAAAGCCCGACACCGTCACTTGAAAATAAGCAATTTGGCTACTTGATTCGTCACAAAGTGATGCGACGGCATCACAGATAACACCGACGCCGTCCCCTTGTATTTCAGCTTGAGTGTCTCCGATTCTTGACTTTGGCCATTTTCTTCAGTATATCCGCCTTTTCGTCCAAATAAGTGCCATTCCAGCAATTTGCCTTTAAGAGACCTAAAAAGTGTAAAGGAACGATATTAAGTAATAACGGATATAAAAGTGATCAAATAAGAGCTTAAACGACCCCTCAAAAAGGTACATTTTAAAACCTTATCAAATATCCCTACACTTGGTATTTGCTTGTCCTCAAGCAAATGTGCTTTTAGCCAATTAATTTATAAGTTAGGGGTCATGAAGCATTGGTTTAAAACAATCCACAACACATATAAGCCCCGTAAAAGTCATAACAAGCACGGAAATTACATACTAGCACCTCACATGGGGTGTTTGGGTACTCACATCTCTCGGGTGTATATGAAATATAACAAGTTGGAAATGGAAGATAAACACTCATTAACCGGTCCTAGTACATAGATTACCATAGGCTTGAGAATAGATCAAACCTCCATCGCTTTGGCGTAAGCACCTAGGAAAGACTATCAAAGAGGTCTTTAAAGGGTTGTAATGTTAGGCTTACGGTAGGGAAACAAAGAGTTTGGTAGGATAGGCTATTTAGTGGTGGCAAGTCAAAAATCTCTATGTTACAAGCATACGAAGAATGGCGTTGCTAAGCCAAGACTCGACACTCTAGACTCTAGATAACTGAAACAAACAAACATAAATTTAAAGATAGATGTAGGATGGTAGCCCGTACGTTTTTTTTTCCAACACTCTATTTTTTTTATTTTCTCTTTTTCCATTTTTTTTCTTTCTTCATACACTTTTACTCTACCATCCTCTACGGTAACATCAAAATGATAGGGATTTATAGGCACATCCCTACACTTGAGTTTTTATTAGTCTAACACTAATTTGACCCGAATTGAAAAGATCAAAACACTTGGAGTACATTATTACGCAAATAAAGGGAATTTGAATTAACGTTCCCTTCCAGTCATTTCATAAACTTTAACTTTTCCCATGAGTCCCAATCGTCCCAAAACTGTGTACAAAGGATATGACTCGACTTAGCAACTTATGCAAGCAACTAGATAATTGAACTAAGGGTTTGGGGTGATAACAATAATGCACTAGAAGTGAGTGCATACAAGATAGGCTAAGGCGATTTGGGTGTACAGTTGGGTGTAGGGTGTAAACAATGCTCTTCATTGATATTCCAGAAAAATAGAAACATCACGAGAACCGCGAAAAGGATAGGCTCTGAAGGGTTAACTAGGGGTATCGTGTACTGAAGATGAGTACAACGCAAAGGTGTGGGGGAATTACTCAACCGATGTGGAAGAAGTAATTATATTAAGGGTATCAAACAAGGGTTATCCTAATGCCTCTTATCATTTAGTTATTCTTAACTACACAAGTGTAGTCCTACTAGCGATCTCGGGATGCATCACGAAACAAGTTCTAGAATCTAATATACTACCGGTTTACACTCTAAGCATTAAAGATGAATGCTTTAATTCCTACTAATCTAAGGGCGATCCTCACATTTTGGGTGGAATTTAAGTGGTTAAGGGTTTTTGTGCTAGTTATATAATTTCCTATCCGTGAGACGCTTTTGTTAAGACTAATGGCCCACTCCTATATGTCATGAAAAATTTTAAATTTGGTGCCAAAATTACCCTAACCGACATTTTCTCATGGTTTATTACACAAATACAATTGGACAAAGCAAATAGTCAAGGATAAGCATAGTTTCAAAGTTCTCATTTTATTTTCCCTCCCTACACTTAAACTAAACAGTGTCCCCAATGTTCCCTGAAAGTACCAAAGTTATGATAATAGAAGGTGATTAAAAATGGAAGAAACTAATACTCCCCTGATTAGCTCGGTAGGATCCGTGTAAAATGGTGGTTAAATCCTTTTCAAGAAGAATGTATGCGTGAGAAGCTCCTTCCAATCTTTTGTATCTTCTTCTTAATAAATTAAACCTGCACACTTGAAGAAAACAAACGAAACCTTCGCGTAAAATAGACAGTAATAATATATATAAGACTCTATTAAACTAGGATATAATGCTTGTGGAATGGATGTTTACAGAATTTCTGGAAAATTAAGACCTGGAAAATTCCAAAAATTTATTAGTAGCTCAGAAAACGAGAAAAAAGTAATCTGTTGTTTCTACTCCTTCCTGACACCTTCAGGTTATCCTGACAAAAACTGTTATGCGATTTTCTGGACAAAATTTTGGAAAATTTACATCTTTAGAATCTGGAAAAATTTCTACAAAACGTCCATTATGACTCGATACAAGCATTTGACTCGAACACACATATATATCTTTTAATTAATTGTTATTCTCATGTTTACGTTTCTTTTGAAAACGTGTGTAATCCTCCCTACACTTATCCTTTATGTAAAATACTTTTATATGCACTTAAGACGAGGTTAAAAACAAAATAAAGCATTTTTACAAATTTAAACATGAGAATAAGCAATCAATAAAAGATATATGACACTAACAAGCAAACAATTAAGCATGGGTTGCCTCCCACGAAACACTTTTCTTTATTTATGAGTCTTGTAGCTAGACTCGTAGTCGTGCCCTTACGTAACTTCATCACCGTCATCTCCTTCCTCATGACGGTCTCTAGTGGTTGGTTCCATGTTGTAGAAGTGCCCTATGATACACCTCTATAAGAGTTCGTCTTCTCCCCACTCATTTCTATATTCCTGTCCTAAGTTCAAGCAATCCTTACAGAAACCGAAAATCTTGGCCATAACATAATCCACTCCTTTCTTTTTATCCTCCTCATTCCTATAATAGACCGACAGTTTAAGTTCCTTTTCATCATTAGAGAGTGTTGAAAACTTCTCAATCTTAAATGGCATTTGGTAAGCTATGTCGTCGGTCTCATCCTTGAATCGCACTATTCCTAATGAGGGATCATAAGTCATCCTGGTGTTTTCTATGAAAGGTTTTCCTAGAATAACGTGGAACAAGATAGGATCTATGGCCGTGCTAATATCATCCACAATTATGAAGTCCGTAGGAAACGTGAAACTACCTAGACAAATGGGCAATCCCTTAATTCTACCAAGAAAATTACACCTAACCCTAGGATTATCGGGGTCTTGCCTAATTGGGATAGGCTTCTTCATTACCCAATTATAGTAGGTGCTAGTCATTATGTTCATTGGTGATTTGCGGTCAATGTAGGCCTTTGCCATGAAAAGGTGTCCTATGCAACATGGTATTAAGATTCCAAGGGTTCCCAAACTTGATTCTAGGGCTTTTCCTAACATACATGTGACGGAGGTCACGTGCTAAGTGAGGGTGGCGAGATAGCTCTTCTTCCGTAGGAAATTTATTGAAATAGTCATTGTCTACTTCATCTACTTCCTCGGTTGTTTCATTATCCTCAAGTATATGGTCCTCTTCGTCATTTGTTCTATTAGGTTTCACTAAGGTGACGGTATTGACGAATTGGACATGTTTAGCTAACTTACTTGGGTCCTTAATCTCTACACCGGAAGGCTTGGGAGTTGAGATAGCATTAACCTTCCTATCACTATTGGTCATGGCTTTCAAGAGGTTATCTATCTTCCTATCCATCTCGGCATGTTGGTGGTTAAAAAGGTCCGAGAGCTTAGCTATTTGAGCTTCTTGGGATGCGAATAGGTGTTGCAACATCCCCTCAATGTTTTGTTGCTTAGGGCCATGAGATGGGGGCCATGAGAAATCATTGGAAGTGAATTATTTGGTTTGTCCCCAATAGAAGTCGGGCTTGCCCTTCCATGATTCTTAGGTTTCATCCAAATTCCTAGGTCCAGGTGTTGTACGGAATCTTACTCCCGTTCCATTAATACACGAGGATGCGTAGTCAACGGAAGCATGTTCGGGGAATCGGGTGCAGGTGCGCGTGTTATGAGGATCACTACACGTCTCACACGAGGAAGAAAATTTGTTCACATGGCCTGAAAATTTAGAATTTTCGTAGGAGCTCATTAGGAATTTTACTTGATCTTCAAGCTCGATCATCCTACGGTCGGAAGATTGTGAGTCAATTGGAGGCAAGGAGATTGCCTTAACGGCTTTGGGCAACTCACGGGGGTCATTCCAACTTTCGTTGTCATAGAGAGCAAGGTCCTCTATTATACCCCATGATTCTTCCATGGTGAGATACTAAGTTTTCCACTGGACGCTTGGTCAATGGATCGCTTGGTGGGGAAGTTGACATGATCATAGAAAAGTTGGACTTGGAGCCAAAGATCAATGCCCTGATGAGGGACTTTATGAAGTAAGTCCTTGAATTGAGTCCATGCTTTGTAGAGAGATTCACCTTAACGTTGTTGTAACATCAAGATGTCATTCCTAAGGTTAGTGGTTCTCTCTGGTGGGAAAATTGAGCAAGGACGCGAGAGGTAAGATCATCCCAACTTGAGATGGAGCCGGCGGGAAGTCGCTCAAGTCAATTACTAGCTTTGTCCCGTAGAGATAATTGGAAGAGATGCAGACGCGTGGTCTCCCGAGTAGTAGCATCAAGGTCTATGGAATCGACAATTTTAAGGAAATCCTTAAGATGCTGATTAGGATCTTCGGAACGAAGTCCATGGAATGCACATTCGTTTTGCACCAACCGGATGGCGTCGGATCCCAGGGCCGTAGTTAGGGCTTGGTCGGGAAGCTCAATGGTGTTCCTATAGCCTAGGTGGCTTGGTCTCGAGTATTCACCAAGGGTACGGGCTCTTGGCGGGTCATTTGGTGGTAGGTTGATGAATGGTGCTTGGTTATCACCTTCCATGATGAAAAGTGATGGGTTTATGAACAAAGGTCATGAAGAAGGGGGATAGACTACGAGAAAGCTAAAAATGAGAAAAATTTACTTGATATGAATCAAGCAAGGAAACCTAAATAAGGTGGACTACTAACTAGCTATTCTATTCCCCGGCAGCGGCGCCAAAAACTTGATAACGCTACATGCGTCGTTCGGGGTCAAAGGAACTTCCTTTTCTTCGAGCAAGTTTTATAACACCCTAGGCAGTGAACCTAATCGTTGTAGTGTAGTATTAGGGTAAGCCACGGGTATTGATATCGTTCTCTAGGGGAATAGGAATTCTAGTGAGAAGTTACTACGCTAAGGTTGGGGTTGAGGAAGATTATTTTTTATCTTTTTATATTTTTAAGGAAAGGAAAGGTACGAATCTCGGGGTTTGGATTTGGGGGTTGGTATTTCTACCGATTACTCTACTTATCTAATTATCTAATCTAAGGTGTATGTAGTCTATGTCTAATTATTATGTGCTCGTATGATGGTTTAAGGATGTGTTCACTTAGGTTTTCTTACTCCTTAATTATCTCCTATTGATGGTTGAATTGTCACGTCCTTATTCTTAATCGCGTTGTGTGTCTAAAGTCGTAGGGTATGCGTTTGTCCATAACTCTTTGAAACTACTAAAGGGTCTCGTCTACAAAATCTCTATGAATTATAAACTCTAACTCTAAGGTACTGTTTGGATGGTTTAGCCTACAACTACTCTAGGTGTTATAGTCTAAGGTTCACAAAGATTAATCAAGCATTAACTACACAATCAATGACCTATCGCATTACTAGATCATTAACAATTAAGATAAGATACAACCAATCAATATTCAATAATTAAGTTTCACATTCCCTAAGCAAACACACAAGTAAATTAGCCGGACATGGAGAACATGCAAGCATACACACAAGTAATTGAAGACATAATTGAATTAATGAAGTAAAACACTTATCTTGATGTAAGATAGGGTTTGGAACCCTAAAATACTGTACAAGACAGCCTTGGTTCGGTTTAGGTTTTTACTCCAAAAGACTACACACTAAAACTGAAAAATTTGGATTCTATATATAAGATTACAATCGCGACGGCGTCACCTTATGATTTGTGACGTCGTCTGGTCGCCGTCATTAGGGTTTCGTCTTGGCCACGTTAATCTTGCGACGACGTCACCTTATGCTTTTGACGCCGTCCCCTTCAGTCTTTGACGCCGTCTGGATAAAATCTAGGTCGTCTGAGTTGCGACGACCTACTCTTTTAAAGCCTGACACCGTCACTTGAAAATAAGCAATTTGGCTACTGAGCCGTCACAAAAGTGATGCGACGGCATCACAGATAATACCTGACACCGTCCCCTTGTATTTCAGCAGCTTGAGTGTCTCGATTCTTGACTTTGGCCGTTTTCTTCGTATATATCCGCCTTTTCGTCCAAATAAGTGCCATTCCAGCAATTTGCCTTCAAGAGACCTAAAAAGTGAAAAGGAACGATATTAAGTAATAATGGATACAAAAGTGATCAAATAAGGGCTTAAACGACCCCTCAAAAAGGTACATTTTAAAACCTTATCAGGCATCATGTCATGAGTATGATGATAAGAGTTTGGTTAACTCTTTCAAAGTAGCAGAAAATGGAGAGATGCAATTTATGGGCAACTCTATAACTGCTAATAGCAAGGGAAAAAGAAATGTGATGTTGAAATTCACATGTGGAAAAGAGCTTAAGTGAACCAACACGTGTTTAGCATAATACAGCTCATAGACATTACAGTATCTTAGTTAGATTACTAGTAGTATAAGTAACATCGTGGAATAAGGATGGGTCTTTACCCATTGTATGCCTGATCCACAGCCCGAAGGAGGGCATGGTCATTTGTATAAATATCCCTCTCCCCACAAGGGAGAGGGTTGGATGTTCACTTACTAATCTAACCTTTCATTTGAATTACATCTCTCTTGAACATCTCACACTCTCTTTCTAGAACTCATTCTATACGCCCCTCTTGTGTGATTTATTATGTGTTTGTGAAAACCAATATGTTACAACTTCGAAGCTTGAACTTTGGGCGGACGGTAAGTGGTGATGACTTGGTTATAGATTTAGACTATTTGCTTGATTTTTATTTTACACCATTTATATATCCCATGTCTTATCCTACCCTTTAGTCATGAAGCGTGCCTAGGTGATGCAGCGAGCAATCTTTGGTGTCTTGGTCATGGATTTGGTCATGTGCCATTGGTTTTGTCCACTTCGTCGTGACATGTTAGTAATGACGAGTCACCCTTAACCTTTCTCGTGTCTACCCATATAGCCTTCGAGAATTGTTTAGCCCTTAACTCTAGTGGTAGATATTTGAGTAACCGCCAAGCTTATGATAGAATACATGCTATGACTTTGCGATTGAGTGATCACCCCGAAATTGACACTTAGAATAGTTGAGAGATTTGAGTGTTTTGTTCCCATTTCGTGAGGTGTTCGGCTGTTGGGTTTTTGGTTCCTTGGATCAAGAATTACTCTAAGAGTTGGAACCACGGACAGGGTTGATATAACCACGGACATAAGAATGGAACCGCTGATGAAGACAAACCGCGGCTAGTAGTATTGTGTAACCACTGATATTGATATGTAACCACTTCTAGTCTTGTATAGTCGGTTTAGTATTTTGTATTAGATAAATATGGAAAAGATATTTATCTTGTAGGTTACGTATTGTATAATGTATAGGACTCCTTAGCCTATAAAAGGAGGTCCTAGGTTAGGTTAGATATACGTAAGTTTTATATCTAGATACACTTCAAGGTTGTAAAACCCTATACTGGTTAGAGTATTCGTATTAATAATAATATTGAGGTGTTGAATGTTTATTGTTCTTCTTCTTAAGATTAAGTATTAAATTCCGCGTGATACTTAATAAGCTTTTGTTGTAAGTCAGTTTCTATATTAGATCGTTTGCTCAACTGGGATCAACAAGTGGTATCAGAGCTTGTGATCTAGAAACTGTAACCAAGAAGAAGTTCTTTTAAGTTCTACTCAAAGAAAACTAATATGTCTGACGAAACTCACATGGTGACTGCTTCAAAGGTACCCATGCTCAAGCATGGTGAGTATCAAATCTGGAGAATGCGAATGAGGCAATACATTCGTATGATTGACTATGCTATCTGGGATGTCGTTGAAAAAGGTGATACTCTTCCTAAGAAGGGTGATGATGGCAAAGAAATAGCTATTATGAGTGAAACTGACAAGGCTAAAAGGAAGATGGAGATCAAAGCTCACAGTATTCTCTCTATGGGAATACCTAATGAGTATGCTTTGGATTTTAAAAGATATGAATCTCTAAAGAGTTACTTGGATGCTCTTGAGACAAGGTTTCTTGGTAATGAAGCTACAAATAAATCAAGGAAGAATATGCTCAAGCATCAGCTTGAAAACTTCACTGCTCTTAGTGGAGAAAAACTTGATGGCACTTACAACAGGCTTCAAAACCTGATTAGCCAATTGAAATCAGTGGACTCTAATGTTATTCAAGAAGATATAAATTTGAAATTCATTAGAAGTTTATCTCCAGAATGGGCTGTTCATACGATTGTGTGGAGAAATAAGGTGGACTTTGATAAAATGACTCTGGACAATCTCTACAACAACTTGAAAGTTTATGAGTCCGAGAATAACATTCTTTGGTGCATCTTACGCTAATCAAAACCTTGCTTTTGTTTCAACTAATCACAAAAGTCCACATGATGTAACCACTGCTGCCTATGGAATAACCACGACTATTGCAAACAATACCACTGTTAGTGATACTGTCAGTGATGGTGCAATTTGTACTTTTCTGTCAGATTTAACTACCAGTGTTGATGTTTTGAATTAAGATCTAGATCAAATTGATCCTGATGATCTTGATGAGATTAATCTTCAATGGCAAATGGCAATGTTGACACTCCAAGCAAGGAAGTTTCTGAGGAGGACTGGAAGACAAGTTAGGTATGATGGTCAAAGGAGATCTGGGTTCGACAAAAGCAAGATGGAGTGCTTTAACTGCAAGAAGAAAGGTCACTTTGCAAGGGAATGTCGAGCTCCTAAGAGAATTGAAGGCATTAAGAAGACCACAGAAGAGCCTGTTGTTTCTTCAGCTTTGGTTGCTCAAGATGGGATTGGTGATTATGATTGGAGTGAGCAGATTGAAGAAGGTCCTAATGCAGCTTTTCTTGCTAGTGAAGCTTCAAAAGAGCATAACTTTTCTCTAATGGCCTATGCTTCATATTCTAGTTCAGATTCTGAGGTATCTAATAATTCTACTTGTTCTTTTATATCATGTCATGATAACTTAGAATCTCAAAAAGCTATCACTGAAAGTTTAAGAAAAAAAGTAGAAAGACCGTGTTGGGATATGAAAGTGCTGAAGATATAAAAGTATTGGAAGAAGTCAAAGTACTGCTAAAGACAAAGTCAAAGTACTGCAATATGAAGTCAAAGTACTGCAAGAAGAAAAGAACTGATATATTCGTTTATGGAAAGAATTGTATTCTATGTTTAGATTACTTGTCGTACAAGGTTACAAATTGTAAACCGACTAGGATATCCTTGAGCCTATAAAAGGACTCCTAGATTGGCATTAGAGGTACGATTTCAGAAAAAGAGTTTTAGAGTTTACGAATTAGTGTTTTAGAGAAAAGTTCGATTATCTTAGAGTTGTATTAGAGTATCTGCATAATAAGCAGATTTAGAGTTTATTATTAAAGTTATTTTTCTTAGCTTTGTTAAGTAAATTCCGCGTACTTAATAAAGATTGCTCAGTGTTTCTTTGTTAATAACTTAGGATTTATCCGAGGTTATTAAACCTTAACAAGCTAGTTAAGTTAGTTTGATTAAAGTATATCGATCCAACAAGTGGTATCAGAGCTTGTGTGGAAACTCTGACTAGGAAGAAACCCTACTTCTACAATATTCAAGATGTCGACTGAAGTTGTTCCACCACCCTCAATCACCTCACTCAGAATTCCAATAATCAAGAAGGGAGAATATGATCTCGGGTGCATGAAGATGAGGCAGTACATTGCCATTACAGACCATGCTCTTTGGAATGTTATTGTGAATGGGAATGAAGTTTTAGCAGACCCCATTGATATTCCTGGACAACCCAAGGCACCTAAACCAGATATTACCGAGCAACCTTAAGGAATCAAGAGAAGGCACTCAACATTCTCTTATCTGCCATTCCGGATGGTCATCTTCTCAAATTTCATGATGCTAAAGATGCTAAGCAGCTCTGGGCTGCTCTCAAGACCAGATTTGGAGGAAATGAAGCCTCTAAAAAGATGCACAGAAATTTGCTAAAGCAACAGTTTGAAACTTTCACAGTTGGTGAAAGAGAGAGTCTTGATGCTGCATATGATAGGTTTCAGAATCTACTCAACATGTTGGAGCTATACAAGGCAGAAGTATCAGTTGAGGATGCTAATTTAAAGTTTCTAAGGAGTTTGCCATCTTCATGGCATGTGATTGCTACGATGATCAGAGGACAACAAGGTTTGGATGTCATGGACTTTGATGATCTATATCATCAACTTAAGGTGTATGAGCATGAGATGAGTGGTCAAACAAGTTCTAAGTCTCACAGTATTGCTTTTCTATCATCTCGAAAAGAAGGCCGTACTTCCAAAAGTACTGATTCTCCTCAAAGTACTGTTTCTCAAAGTACTGCTGTCTATACACCCCCCTCATATGTTCAACAGGCCCCATCAACTACCACTTTGCACTCAGATGAAGTTGTGTGCTCCTTCTTTGCACAACAAGCAAGTTTACCTGTCACCTATGAAGAGGATCTAGCACAGATTGAAGAAGATGCACTTGAAGAAATTGATATCAGGTGGCAAGTTGCTATGATCACTGCAAGGATCAAAAAGTACATGAAGAAGACAGGCAAAAGTATTGATTTCAAACCAAAACAAGGAATAACTTTTGACAAATCTCAAATTGAATGCTTCAATTGTCAAAAGACTGGTCACTTTGCAAGGGAATGCAGGTTTGCTAAGTATCAAGCAAACAGAACATCTGAGAAGCCTAAACTTGAGCTCAAAGAAATTCCAATATCTGAAACAAAGGCTTTGGTTGCTCAGGATAAGTTATCAGAAGTTGACTGGAGTGAAGAATTTGATGATGAACCAGTAACTTATTGTATGGTAGCAGTGGAAGAAGAAATTGCAGGTTCAGTAGAAGCATTGGATTGGAGCACTGTTTTTTTGAAGAACCCGAACATGCTGTTTTGGAATCTGATGATGGCTTTGGAGGATTTGACTGGAGCAAGGAAAGTGAAGATGATCCTGTTCAACTTGCATTGGTGGCTACTTCACCAAATCAATCTCCTATCTCTGAGGTATGCTCAAATTGCTATAATTTTTATCATAAATTACTTAGCAGTTATGTGATTGAGAGAGATAATTGTGTTAAGGCTAGGTCTGAGGTAGCAGGTTATCAAATAACCTTAGAATATATGGAAGCCAAAATTTTAGCACATGAAACTAATGAAGTAGCTTGGGCTGAAAAATATGCACAACAGGATTATCAGTTAAAACTTAGTGAATGGAAATTAAACTGTAAAATTGCTGAAATTAAGAAATTAACTAAGGAAAGAGATGATTTGTTAGCTAAGTTTGCTGCTTGGGGTGAAGCGGTCACATGTTTCTTATGTTCAAAAACTACAAAGAGCCTACCTTAAAACTGGATTAGGTTTTGGAATGGATTTTAGTAAGATAGAAGAAAACCACTCTAGTAATCAGGATGAAGGTGAGTATGAGGATATAACCACTAGTGATGAAGAACTCATTAATTATGTAGATACATCTAGTAATGATGGTTCATTAAGTGACTCACCTCCTGCACATCAGAAAGCTAATGATTATCATGTTGTTCCCCATCCCACTAGCATTCATCAACCCCTTAGGCCTGATGTTTCTCGTTTTGGAGTAGACAGTCTTGAGTTTAGGAAAAAGCTAGTTGCTAAATCTAGGACTGAACAACCCAAAGAATCTGTTGAAAATGATGTTCAAAATCAAGCAGTACCTTTAAATCAAAGTACTGCTATACAAGCGATACCTTCTTCAAAACCTTTTCAAAATAGTATTGCTAAACCTTTTTGGGATAATTTTGGTCAAAACAGGTTTAATCACTCACCAAGAAGGCAAAATAATTTTGGGCATAGACATAGAAGATGTCACTTACACAGTATGGGTCGAAGCTGTGTTTTGTGTGTGTCAGTCCTACTCATCTAATTAAGGATTGTGAACATCACTCAAAATACCTTAGAAAATTTCCAAAGAACGGACTGCTAACCGAAACCTAGAGAGCACAAACCAGTCTGGACTAATTCAAATAGGGTTAATCACGAAACTTCACACAGATCTTAGATACCCACATCAGAGAAAACCTCCAGTATCTCACAGTACTTTCCAAAGTACTGCTCAGAAACAAGGTACTGATAACACTACTTGGAATAGGAATTCTAGGAGATCTCACTATCAACCTAGAAGGTATCACTATTCATATAGGGGATCTAGATCACAGGAACCACCTGTTAAAACTGAATGGGTTAAAAGGGAACGTACTGCTGAGGGACAAATAGTACGTTCAACAAAAAGTGAATCAGATGTTTTTGTGATACAAGAAAATGCTAAAAATCTGGTGAAAAAGATTTATGTTGAAAAACCAGAAAGGTTTGAAAATCCACATGCTAAAGATCAAAAGATAATTTTGGATCATCATTTGAAAGACAGTGGGAATTACATACTCAAAGAATTTAAGTTTGTAACTCCATAAGGGGAACACAAGTCAGTAATGGCTTGGGTTCCTAAAAGTTTCTAACTCTTTTCTTTGTGTGCAGGGCAACCCAGAAGAGGAGCTTAAAGATCATCTTATTGTGGATAGTGGTTGCTCTGGAAGTATGACAGGAGACAAAGAGATCCTGTCTGATTTTAGGAAGATTAGTGGAGGAAGAGTTGCATTTAGGAATGATCCCAATGGAGGAAAGATTACTAACAAAGGAACTATCAAAGCAGGGCTTATTGACTTTGAGAATGTTAGATATGTAAAGGAGCTTAAGTTCAACCTGCTCTCAGTCTCTCAAATTTGTGATAAAAATCATCCTGTGTTATTCACTGACACAGAATGTCTCATCCTTTCTTCTGACTTTAAACCTGTTGATGATGACTTGGTAGTACTTAGCGTACCAAGGACAAATGATTTGAGGCTCTCTACATTCTTATTACAACATGGATACAGGAGGGGCGCTATAGACAAGACTTTGTTTATCAAGAGAGACAAGAAGGATATCATGTTAGTTCAAGTCTATGTTGATGATATCATCTTTGGGGTTACCAAACAGTCCATGGTTAAGGAGTTTGAGCAGCTGATGCAGAAGGAATTTCAAATGAGTTCGATGGGAGAGTTAACTTTCTTTTTAGGGCTTCAGGTTAAGCAGTCCAAGGAAGGAATTTTTATCAGTCAAGACAAGTATGTTACAGATATACTTAAGAAGTTTAATTTTGATGATATGAAGGCTGTTACTACCCCTATTAAATCTATCAATTCATTGGGCAAAGATGAAGATGGACAACCAGTTGAAGTCAAGTTATATAGATCAATGATTGGCTCTCTTATGTATCTTACTGCATCCAGGCCTGATATCATGTTTGCAGTTTGTCTATGTGCAAGATATCAAGTCTCACCAAAGATCTCTCACATGAATGCAGTAAAAAGAATTTTCTATTATTTGAAACAACAACCTAAGTTGGGGTTGTGGTATCCTAAAGAGTCACCTTTTCACTTGGAAGCTTTTTCAGATAGTGACTATGCGGGTGATAATTATGATAGAAGATCCACAACTGGTGGATGCCAATATCTTGGAAGAAGGTTAGTCTCCGGCAATGCAAAAGTAGACAATTGCAGCAACATCATCTACGAAGTTGAATATGTAGCTGCCGCAAGTTGTTGTGGTCAAGTTTTGTGGATGCAGAATCAACTCTTGGACTATGGGTTCAATTTCAAAAATACTCCTATCAATATTGATAATGAGAGTACAATTTGTATTGTGAAGAATCCTGTGTATCATTCCAAGACAAAGCATATTCAGATTAGGCATCACTTTATCAGAGATTGTTATGAGCATAGGCTCATCAATGTTGTTAAGGTTCACACGGATGACAATGTAGCTGATTTACTCACAAAAGGTTTTGATGTGTCACGATTCAATCACTTGGTTGTGAGCATTGGAATGATTAACTACTAAGCTATGTTTGAGGGGAGGACTATAAGGTGTTAGTATAGTCCTGTGTATTGCTTGAGGGGAGGATACTTGTTTATACTTAGTTTCTATGAAGGAATTTGGCAAAGTACTATTTTTCCTGAAAGTACTGCTTGGAAAGTACTGCTTGGGAAAGTACTGCTTATGTGGAAAGTACTGTTTGTCGTATTAAAGTACTGTTCCAACGGTAATATTGATGGGTAATTAAAGCTAACGGTTGTTTGTCGTATTAATGTCGTATTAATGTAGCAACTTTGACCCATTTAATTAGGAATGGGTCAATTTGGGGTTATGTTTATATATTAATCGAGACATACTTTTTCTTTGGGTAAAGTAAAACAAATGTTTACGTATTAATAAATATAGACTTTTGCGTCAATTCTGTAAGCTTCTAAAACTTTTGTCGAATTTTGATACATTTGACCCAAAGAGAAGATAAGGCAAGTAGATCAAGTTAACAATACATACCTACAAAAGTGCTAAAATGTATCATTCAAAATTTATAGTAGGTTTAATAAATATGAAGAAGTAGTGGCCAACAATTGACATTCTGAAGTATATCATATTATATGTCTTAATCTTCATCTGTTTAGTAACCCAAAGGAATAGAAGTGGGACCCGTCTTGGTCATCCCGTTAACTTTATCCTTTTCTTGAGAAGTTTTAACCTCTCTTAAACAAGGGCCAGGCGTCGTCTGAGGTGCTATATGTTCATTAGACGATGAGAAGCGAGAAGTGGGGCCCATCTTGGCAGTCCGGTTAACTTTATTCTTTTTTCGAGAAGCTTTGACCTTTGACGTCTCTGGGAGCTATCTGTTCACGGAGGATGAAGGAGCGAAGTGGGAACCGTTTTGGTAGTCCCATTAGTCTCATCCTTTTGACTCTTCGTTTTTTCTTCATCACGGTAGTAGTTTTATCCTTTTGAGAAGCTGCAACCTTTGTCTGCGCATCTGCAGCAGCTGTCCGGGCAGCAGCTGTCCGGGCAGCAGCTGTCCGGGCAGCTGTACTCTTCGTGACATTGCGAAAACCGTTCTGAGTTGGAGGTATATGCACTCGTGAAAACACGTTCTGAGGAACCCTCTGCTTCAAAAACTCAGCATGCCTTTTATGATCATACGCCGATCTTTTATCTTTATCAGATAACAGATTCCATGCTTGAGAAACGAGCTGGAATGCCCCTTCTGCACCTATAGACTTGTTCTTATCGGGATGAAGTGATAAAGCTAGTTTTTTATAATGTTTCTTCACAGTATCATCATCGGCTAATGGGTTCACGCCAAGTATCCAATAATAATCCGATTCATCGCTTACTTTGTTTTCAGCAGTAACATGCACATCCAGAACAGCTAATACTTAGGAAATACCCTCAAGACCAGGAAACAAATTTTCCGCCTACCAAAACTTTTGGCACCCTTTACATCCTTTGAAGAAAACTTGCTTTCAGCGATTTCTTTCGCCCTTGTGGCTTCATCCTTATTGCATTCCATCCTACACGAGTTCACGTAATAAGCAGTTAATCTACTTCACCACTTCCTTAATAATGTTACTACATTAATAGTTTCAAGTAAACGTGAAGATTTGGCAAAATTCTGGCCCGAGCTTTTGCTTAACCAAGCTACTACTTTGATCGCGATTCTCAAACCTAATACAGATATACGAAGTTGATAGATTAAGCATAACACACATGTATAAGGTATTCATAGAATGATTTCTCGTAGAAGTAAAACCATAGTAAACTATACCAGAATCCAAACACCTATTTTCCTCATTGTCACAGAACTAAAAGTTTTACTATATCCAAATACCCTATTCACCGGTCACAAACCACCAATTGGACTTCTTCAACCCGTTTTCTTGTAATCTATTGCTTTTCATTTTATTTATTTCCCGTTTGACCTATTATATACTATAAAAACTAACCAAAAGTGACCCGTTTCATGTAGATTGTCTCAAAAGTAATAAATTTTCTGAGAGCAAGTTTGGAAGATCTGGTTACTTACTTTTAGTCAGCAAATGGCACTCGTCTTATGAGTGTCATCTTACTCTTTTCAAACTCGGGCACATCACAAAGAGGACTATCTGTTAAGACGGACAACAAAACTGTTAATATAAATGCAATATTGTCTAAATACATTCAATTTTATGAAATTCGGAATAACTTGCCTTTATTACTTGTATTTATTGTAGATTTTTGAGATGTAACTCTGGAAAGAGCGGATGTTGTTTCGTTACATCCAACTTACTCAAATCTTGTGTCATTAAATCTTGTGGAAAGAGTGGATGAAGTTCGCTCAAATGTGGTTTTCATTAGGTTCTGAGAAGTAACTTGCCAACATATCGCCGCAAAATCCCCTCGAAATTTTTGGGTGAAATTCTACCCCAACCTTTGCTGCCCATTAGAATCCTAACTAAAATTGGTGAATAACTAAAAAAACATAAAGACAAAAGCCATACCTTGAACATATTTCAAGGCAAACCTTCTGTTGCTTGGAGTATAATGTGGAGATAAGCTGCATTCTTAACGTGCAGGTCTTTGGAGGGTCGTTGGCCGTTCATACTTCCTACTCCAATGAGTCCTTCGGAGACAACAAAGTATCCTCATGTATATGGGGTGCACTTAATATTTCAATTCCCATGACCATCTTCAGAAACATTCTCGGGGTGAATTTCAAACGAATGGTTTAACTTCAGAATACCTACATGACAATGGTTTAATTAGGAATGGGTCAATTTGGGGTTATGTTTATATATTAATATAGATATATAAACCACTAATGAACACCTTAATTCATCAACTAAACTAACAAAATAAAACCCCCATATGAACAATCACAATTTTAATCTACTTCACCACTTCCTTAATAATGCTACTACATCAATCGTTTTAAGTAAATGTGAAGATTAAGCAATATTCTGGCCCGAGCTAATGCTTAAGCAAGCTTCTACTTTTGACAGCGATTCTCAAACCTGATACAGATATACAAAACTGACAGATTGAGCATAATGCACATGTATTCATAGAAAGATTGACAGCAATTCTCAAACCATACAAAAAGAAATTGAAGGTTGGATATCGTTAATATAGATACTTATCCTCAAGATATAAAGAACAATGATGAAGTTTATTAGTGACAACTATCCAAATAACTATATATGTTTGATGTAAATTCTAGTATTGGTAAATTTCCCTCATTTTACTATCTGTGTCAGGCTGCGTCCATTAATGATACAATCAAATATCTCACTTTGAATTCAGTAAATGTTACAGAGTTCTGCACTTTCGAAGAACTGAAGTAACAAACTTTGTTGCTGAAAATAATTGTGATAGAAAACACAGATGTAAAGTGAAAAGGCGGGATTGTTCTAATTGGAAAGGTGAAAAGATGTAAATACATATCTTTACCATTAAATTTTTGCATAAGGCTGGCTTAAAGTCAACAAAAGCATAAGAGCATCAGGTGTAGTAACTTAAGTCAAAACGTCACTTCAGCGGCACCACAACTTTTCCTCTTTTCAGTTATAAAGTCAACAAAAGCATAAGAACATCATGTGTAGTAACTTAAGTCAAAACGTCACTTCAGCGGCACCACAACTTTTCCTCTTTTCACTTATCTCTTATTCACACACCCAAAAACATCCTCCTGAGTAGCTTAAGTCAAAACCTCACTTTTAGGACCCACCATTTTATTTTCTTTTTCATTTTTTTCAAACCACTTAATCTTTTATTCATGGAAATAAAAATACAAGTTACATAAATTAAACATTTCAATAAAAATACACACCACAAACCATTCTTAATCAATAGGGTAAATTGCAAATTAGCCACCGAGAGCAAAGTTGCGTTCATTTTATGCTACCGAGAGCCAAGGAGAGCTAACATTCGTCAGTACCCTCATTAGTCAAGGTCAAACGCATGTAAAATGACTAATATACCCTCGTCTTCTTCCCCACTCTCACACCACATCCCAAACCCACCCAACACCACCACACAACCACCACCATCAAATCCCCTCAATACTACTGTGATCGTACTATTGTTTTTCTCTAAAAGAAACTTGACCACCTCAAAAGGTATCACCACCACCATGAGTCAAATTAATATAAGATATATCCTGTCCATCATACATTAGAACATCTACATTATGTAACTTTTCACATAGCACCTAAGGAAAGATATAGCACTCGTCTCGAAACCAAATTCCATAATAACAGACTAGTATCCACCTCTAAGTAAAACTATTAATAATATTATAGATCAATAACCGCCACACCGCGTCTCGGCGTCTATCAATCTTAAGCCTTAACTACTACTTATAACAGAACTTCCATCCTATACCTAACAATTTAATTTCACTTTTTCTCAAAGATGGCTATAAAAAAAAATAAATAAAATTTTAATTATAAATTAAATTAAAATAAGAATCAGTTAAATAGTCAAATTCAGTTACAGAACCTGCATATCCAGCTGATTATGCAGGAGACGAACTGGAGCTCTCAACCGGCCATCTAAACTTCCGGCCAACGGAGGGGAACCGGTGACCTGTGCCGGAGAAGATGATTGCAACGGAGGTGCGGTGCTGTGGTTGGTGGTTGCGACTGCCATTGGTGATGGTGACGTGGCGTTGTTGGTGAGTTGACGTTTAAAGTGAAGAGTACATAGTGAACCCACAAATAATTAACCAAGCCAGTAAACCATACGTGGCAAATTAAGCCCAAACATAAGTGAAGCCACTCAAGTTCACTAGAAATCGCCGCAAAATCCCTTCGAAATTTTTGGGTGAAATTCTACCCCAACCTTTGCTACCCTTTAGAATCTTAACTAAAATTGGTGAATAACTAAAGAACATAAAGACAAAAGTCATACCTTGAACATACTTCAAGGCGAACCTTCTGTTGCTTGGAGTATAGTCTGGAGATAAGCTGCATTCTTAAGCAGATCTTGGAGGTTCGTTGGTCGTTCATACTTCCTACTCCAATAAGTCCTTCGGAGGCAACACATTCTCATTCATTCTTCTCAGCATACAAAGAATCTATCCTCATGTATATTTCAATTCCCATGACCCATCTTCAGAAACATTCTTTGGATGAATTTCAAACTTTGACCCATTTAATTAGGAATGGGTCAATTTGGGGTTATCTTTATATATTAATAGAGACATACTTTTTCTTTGGGTAAAGTAAAACAAATGTTTACGTATTAATAGAGATAGACTATTGCACCAATTCCGTAAGCTTCTAAAACTTTTTTCGAATTTTGATACATTTGACCCCAAGAGAAGATAAGGCAAGTAGATAAAGTTAACAATACATACCTACAAAAGTGCTAAAATGTATCATTCAAAGTTTATAGTAGGTTTAATAAATATGAAGAAATAGTGGCCAACAATGCACATTCTAAAGTATATCATATTATATGTGTAAAACGCACCTTGCTATCAACCTTAAGGACATGCTATTGAAAGGGGTGGTCACTGCCACCTAAATATTGACACTGGATGATTTCATAACTTTCGGATATCATTCAGAAATAAGGACCCTGTCTTAACATGCTTATATACATTCAAAGAGTAATTAGGAACCTCAAAGCTTAAGCTTGTAACGTAAACTAATGATAAGCGGCAAACATACAACATAAAACAGACTGCGTTGCATAACGATTTTATATATTCAATGGAGATTTATATAATTAAAGGGATTCTTACAGGTCCATAGGGCCGGCGGAAACCAATGAAAGGTGGGATTCCACCTGTTAAGTTATTGAAGTGAATTACAAGAGTAGCAAGTTTCGAGAGTAAATTCACCTCCTTGGGTATGCTTCCAGCTAGCTTATTTCGAGAGAGCCAAAGGTCTTCGAGGTTTGAACAACCAGACAAGTTTGTTGGAATGACTCCACTGAATTTGTTTCCGTTAAGATAAAGATAATGTAGCCTAGATAGACGACCAAGTTCATGAGGAATTGTTCCTTGAAAGCTGTTGTTCCTGAGATAAAGCTCACGGAGGAAGCTGAGATTTCCTACATGAGGAGACAACGAGCCTTCTAAGCCTTGCGAACCCAGCCGTAAAGCAATCACTCGCTTGTGCCACTTTCCACATGAAATACCACTCCAGTCACAGAAATGAAAGGAATGGTTCCACGAGGTTAGAACATTGTATGGATCATGGGTGATCTTTGACTTAAATGACAGCAATGCATGATAATCAGTCTCATTACCATCATATGAAGCAGAGACGGTGGCGGAAGTAAGACATGTTATCGTGAGACCGTAAAAAAGAAAAGAAATAAGAGAGGAAGATGATAAGTGAATTATTTCTTGTGGTGACTTCATTTTTGGAATTTTACTTAAAATTATGAGAACAAGTATTGGCTTTTTATACTCAGTTTTTGCATGTTATCAGTTTGTGACATGCAAAGTGGTGAAATGAATGGCTTCCACAAATTCCTTATCATCTAGACCAGTTCTTGTTGGCATATGCTAAGTTAGAATCAATAATCACAGAAGACTTGGGAGTGGGCAATGGTCCAAGATGTAAGCAACTTGACGCCTTCCTTTTGGCTGTACCTCACTACTTTTGGGATGCAACTTGTAAAAATGGAATCATGCATTTTGGTACAGAACTTGTATACTAGAAGCAAATATTTAACTTGTTGGAAGTAGTAGAGAAAATAAAAGCAGCTCTTTCAATGTTTTTGTATAAAATGTATAAATAAATACTTCATGCGTCCCAAATTATAAGTCTATTTTGACTTTTTCAAAGTCTTTTTATTTTAACTTTGACTTTAAATTTTTTTTTTCGTTTTATATAATACTTGATGAAAAATATATCAATAAAAATGCATTTAAAACACAAGTCCATTTATATATTTTGCATCAAGTATCATATAATACGAAAAAAATTATTTAAGGTCAAAGTTGAAATAAAAAGACTTTGAAAAAGTCAAAATGAACTTATAATTTGGGACGGAGGGAGTACAATGGTAGTAACTTTTTTCTTACTCACAACAACATTTAAAAAACAATCCATCACGGCCTTCAACAAAATCCTTCAAGTGAGAATGAAAAATCCTTCGAGTATTACATTATGAAGATGAAAAAGAATTAGAGTGAGAATGAAAAATCCTTCGAGTATTACAGCACCAATCCATCAAGGCCTTCAACACCAATCTGTTAAGACGGACAACAAAACTGTTGGTACAAATGCAATATTGTCTAAATACATGCAAATTTTATGAAATTCAGAATAACTTGCCTTTATTACTTGTATTTATTGTAGATTTTCGAGATATAACTCTGGAAAGAGTGGATGTCGTCTCGTTACATTCAACTTACTCAAATTTTGTGTCATTAAACCTTTCCGTGGCATTTTCACATTTTTGAAGGATTTAAAACTTGAGTTAGTTCTTTTATTGTACCTCAGAAACTGTCTCAATTGGCATTAAGCCTGCATCAAGTGAAAATTTTTAAAGTGAAAACCGATAATAACTGAAAAATCTAAATGCGAAGCTGACTGTACAACAAACAAATACTTGCAGCATAAAATAATCACGCTTAGCTTTTCTTTCCACCTGAACATGGACAAAGTTATTATATACTAAAAATCAAGCAAAAATTTCATGCAGTAAAAAAATCAAGCAAAAAATGACAAAAGATGTTCACAACCCAGTGATGTTAAACCAATGAAGGGTTTGATAGTCAATAAGATGCTATTGATTCGTTGGAAAAAAACATGAGTGCTGGATGTTAAATGACGCTTAGAGGTTGACTGTTAAATTGCATTCTCTGTCATTCAAACGTCATTCATTCAACCTAAAAAAGTCCAAACCGAACTAACCCTTTCCAAAACGACAAATAATTAACCAAGTCGGTAAACCATACATCTCAAACTAAGCCCACACATAAGTGAAGTCACTCAAGTTCACTCAAATGTGGTTTTCATTAGGTTCTGAGAAGTAACTTGCCAACATATCGCCGCAAAATCCTTTTGAAATTTTTGGGTGAAATTCTACCCCAACCTTTGCTGCCCATTAGAATCCTAACTATAATTGGTGAATAACTAAAAAACATAAAGACAAAAGCCATACCTTGAACATATTTTAAGGCAAACCTTCTGTTGCTTGGAGTATAGTGTGGAGATAAGCTGCATTCTTAAGTTGCAGATCTTGGAGGGGCCGTTCATACTTCCTACTCCAATAAGTCCTTCAGAGACAACAGATTATCATTCATTCTTCTCAGCATACAAAGTAAGTATGCTCATGTATATGGGGTGCACTTAATATTTCAATTCCCATGACCCATCTTTAGAAGAATTCTCGTCTTACATAATTGAGCTTAAGTCTTTTGAACCTTAAGCTTAAACTATAGCAAAATGCCTTCTTAATTTGAAAATTAAATTTGATACTTCGTAGTACATCGTCTCTTAATATGATACTCGTAATATAATTAAATGGTTTTGAAGGACTTCAACGTTGAGAGAAATCAAAGCAACGAATGTTTTTCTCACCGTCATCTAGTTGCCCAAGACCAAGTCATACAACATACACCACAATCATGTTGTAATTTCTGACCGTCATGTAGTCATCCCGTAGAACTTTAAATAATTTGTGCCACTTTATGACTTAGTTTTGGGCAATTTATATATCGTCACAGTTAGGAAGCATAAACATCACTAATAGTAGGTTAAATATTCAATGGCCGTTTATATAATGAAAGGGATTCTTACAGGTCCATAAGGCCAGCGGAAACCAATGAGGGCAATTGCAGTTAACTTGCCGACTATCCTTATAGCCTATTTAATCTATAAAATCAAATACAATACCTAACACTTGCAGCATACCTCAATAGAAGTAATGAAATAATCTGTATAACACATTTATCTATTCTACAGCAAACAAACAATAGCAATGGGAGATTTCACCATAAAGATCTCCAGTTGGGCTAAAATGATACCGAAGAATTTCAATGGCTACTACATTAATAGGTTCTAAGATACAGGTGTTGGTCGTTGTTTATTTTCTTTACCGTTGGTTTTGGTCTCCACACCTTGGGTTCTATTGTACTTTTTGTCCTTAAGTGCAGACAAAAAAAAATTTTGGCCACTAACCAAACCATTTTTTTTTTCGTTTTTTTTTGAACGACAAATTTTTACAACCTACGACACCTATCTCACAAATTTCTAACAAGAGGCCTTTGGTAACCAAACAATCTATTTCATTGAGACATAAAAATAAACACTTGATGTGCATACATACATAAACCACTAATGATTCCTTATTTCGGTCTCGGTCCGGTCCGGTCCGACCAAAAAACCGAAAATCTTGCATATTTGGACCGGACCGACCGAAGACAGGACCGGACCGACCACATTCGGTCTCGGTCTCGGTCCCGGTTTTTACCTTAATTCGGTCTTCGGTCTTGTCGGTCTCGGTCCGGTCCCGGACCGATGCTCACCCTTATGAACAATCACAATTTTAAAAAGAAACCCATATCGATTATATAAATTGTAAAACACTAATTTTTATATACCTTATTAGAATCAATCTTTAGCCTTAACTAATTTATGCTAAGACAGGGTCCTTATTTCTGAATGATATCCGTAAGTTATGAAATCATCCAGTGTCCTGTAATCTTTAGCCTCTAACTAAAACTCTTAATAATATTATAGATCAATAACAGCCACACCGCGTCTCAGCGTCTATTAATCCTAAGCCTTAACTACTACTTTCTCAAAGACGGCTATAATAAAATCGAATGAAATTAATTATAAATTAAATTAAAATAATAATCAGTTAAATAGTCAAATTCAGTTACAGAACCTGCATATACAGCTGATTATGCAGGAGACGAGCTCTCAACCGGATCTAAAATTCTGGCCAACGGAGGGGAACCGGTGACCGGCGCCGGAGGTGCGGTGCTGTCTCTGGTGGTTGCGACTGCCATTGGTGATGGTGACGTAAGTTGTTGGTGAGTTGACTTTTAAAGACGAGAAAGTGGAGAGTACATATAATAGTGTTTCTCAATTGTTATATGGGATGATTTGCACTTTTTTTTTCTTTCTTTTTTTTATTATTATTTTTTTAAAAACATAATTTTATACGACCTGGATAGCATACTGTAAAACACTATAAGTGATGAAAGAAAAAGAAAAAAAATTAGTGTGCAAATCAACCCCTTATTGTTATCTCTATATACTAAAGCACCAAGTCGGTGCATATTAAAAAAAGTATGTCAATACATTTTTATATTCATGCTATCCTTTTTATATTAACGCAGTCTTTATAATACTGATTGTATATATATTATAACTTCTCTCGGAAAATAGTAATAAAATACTTGGGCAAAGCAATAGTTCACTTTCATTTTTTGTCCACTGGGCTTTTTATATCAGCTTTGCCGACTCCCATTGTGGTCATTGTTAAACACGTGGCTTCACCGCTTGTGATTCACCAAAAAGACACAATCCTCATAAACCTTCTTCTTAAAATAGATCTGATTGTCCTTTTTTTACACACGTACCAAAAATGTGAGGTGGGTTTTTGGTATTTTTTGTGGTTTTTTTTATTTTGTTGATGAGTTGATGAGATTGTCGATGTGTGTTAATGCTTCCCCCAATTAAGAAACATTAAGGGTTTAGGTTCGCATTTATTCTCGATTAAAAAGAAAAGAAACACTCCTTAGTACCCACATACACACAGTCGCCACACTTGATGGTTAAATGCCAAGCTTGCACTAAAATCCCATTTCATAATTAGGTCGTATTATTATTTTTATAACTGTATGATGTAATTTTGACCAGTTTATTTTGAGCTTGGGGAGGGGTTTTACCCCGATTCGAGTCTCACAAGTGACAAAGAAAATCCGGATTTTCCTCTTAGTGCGAAGCCGTGAGCTCTAGGGGTTTCCCTGCGGGTCTCTCCTAGTGATTCGGGTCCCAGTATCTAGGGCCTGCCCATTTTGATGGTTTAACTCGGGGGTCGAATTTTAAGTGTGGTGCCATTTTAAAAAAATAATTTATTTTGAAATGGGTTGGTTTTGTTGATCTTTCATCTCTAACGGATCAAAAGTAAAAAAGTGAAAAGTAAATTAATCAATTGGGTTAAAGGTTGTCCAAAGTGCATTGTTAAACAAAACCACTAAATGAGTTTACCACGAAACACCAACCAAACACCCACCAAATAGTAACCCTCTAACTTGAAGAAATGAGATATTGGTGGAGTTGAAGATGATTAAATGTGTGTGTGATGTTGGAAATCGTTATTAGGTGAGGACATGTTTATTACATTAGGATGATGTATTTGCCTTTTTTTTTTTTTTTTTTTTTTTTACTATTATGTGTTATAGTAATATGATCATTTGGGATTTAGGGGGGTGTTTGGTTAAGCTTATTTAAATAGCTTAATACGTTATTGGGTTTTAAAAAACCTTAAATTAAGGTTGCAAATCTCGCTAGGCGGCAGCGAGTAATTGGCCTAGGCAGGGAGTACGTGGGGGTATTGGAATTTTTATGTACAGGTTTTGAAATTATATGTATGACATGTTTATAGGACCATGGTATTGTTCATAGAACCAAAAAGTATGCTTGGAAACATTAACACAATTGTTTAAACACTTCAACCCGAGTTTTGTACGAATTAGCACCGAGTTGACCAAGTTTTGACCATATTGAATCTTTTGGCCGATTATGCTCAACTCGCCCTGGTCAATGACCGTGTGGCTTGTAATCGCAGATTCTTTGTAGTCCGAGCTTTACAACACTGGGTAGGCTTATTTTAAGAGCTTAATAAGCTATTGGATATAAAAAAAGGTACAGAGCTTACTGAATGTGTATGGGTAAGGTCATGTCAAAGTGCGTTATACATTGGGATGTATTTGTATTTTTCCTAATTATCGTGTGTAGAGCAGCGTGAGTTTGTGAAAGAGAGATAACTGTCATGGGAATATGGGATTTAGGGGGTGTTTGGGTAAGCTTATATAAAGTACTTATATAAGCTGGGCAAGCTTATGTTAAAGTGCTTATTTATTTGGGGGAACAGGGGTTTTTCGATAATGAGTAAATGCATAAGTTAAGCATAAGGATATCCTGATATATTACATCATCTTAGTATCATTTGGGCATGATTGAAGCCAATATAATGTATGTAGCCTTGTTATCGAATCATAATTATTTAGAGAGATTTGATTTTGTGTGAGAGATAGCTGCCATGGGAATCATTGGGATTTAGGAGGTGTTTCGATGAGCTTAGTTAAAGAGCTTAATAGTTTCTTGTGTTTTAATAAAGCAAAAAAGCTTATTGAATTTTTTCTTATTTTAAGGGCTTATGTATTTTTGAGGGGAGGATTAAGCTAATAAGCTGATTCCATTAGTTTGGGGTATTTCGAAAATGCATAAGTTCTATTAACTCTTACCTTACCTAAACATCCCCCTAGTATATTTTGGGCATGATTGGAGGCAAATACTGTCTGTATTTTTGCTTGTAGTGAGTTATCGGCCTAGGTAGGCAGTACTCATAGTCTTAGATAGGGATTTTTATATATAAGTTTTGAAGCTATGCGTAAGAGTATGACATGTTTAAAGGACTATATAAATTTTCATGGACACTAGAAGTATATGTT
>OU343225.1:36235120-36278027 GCA_910596185.1 Chrysanthemum makinoi | reverse complement strand
TATAATGTTTCTTCACAGTATCATCATCGGCTAATGGGTTCCACGCCAAGTATCCAATAATAATCCGATTCATCAGCTTACTTTGTTTTCAGCAGTAACTGCACATCAGAACAGCTAATACTTAGGAAATACCCTCAAGACCAGGAAACAAATTTTCCGCCTACCAAAACTTTTGGCACCCTTTACATCCTTTGAAGAAAACTTGCTTTCAGCGATTTCTTTCGCCCTTGTGGCTTCATCCTTATTGCATTCCATCTTACATGAGTTCACGTAATAAGCAGTTAATCTACTTCACCACTTCCTTAATAATGTTACTACATTAATAGTTTCAAGTAAACGTGAAGATTTGGCAAAATTCTCGCCCGAGCCTATGCTTAACCAAGCTACTACTTTGATCGCGATTCTCAAACCTGATACAGATATACGAAGTTGATAGATTAAGCATAACACACATGTATAAGGTATTCATAGAATGATTTCTCGTAGAAGTAAAACCATAGTAAACTATACCAGAATCCAAACACCTATTTTCCTCATTGTCACAGAACTAAAAGTTTTACTATATCCAAATACCCTATTCACCGGTCACAAACCACCAATTGGACTTCTTCAACCCGTTTTCTTGTAATCTATTGCTTTTCATTTTATTTATTTCCCGTTTGACCTATTATATACTATAAAAACTAACCAAAAGTGACCCGTTTCATGTAGATTGTCTCAAAAGTAATAAATTTTCTGAGAGCAAGTTTGGAAGATCTGGTTACTTACTTTTAGTCAGCAAATGGCACTCGTCTTATGAGTGTCATCTTACTCTTTTCAAACTCGGGCACATCACAAAGAGGACTATCTGTTAAGACGGACAACAAAACTGTTAATACAAATGCAATATTGTCTAAATACATTCAATTTTATGAAATTCAGAATAACTTGCCTTTATTACTTGTATTTATTGTAGATTTTTGAGATGTAACTCTGGAAAGAGCGGATGTTGTTTCGTTACATCCAACTTACTCAAATCTTGTGTCATTAAATCTTGTGGAAAGAGTGGATGAAGTTCGCTCAAATGTGGTTTTCATTAGGTTCTGAGAAGTAACTTGCCAACATATCGCCAAGCAAATATCCCTCGAAATTTTTGGGTGAAATTCTACCCCAACCTTTGCTGCCCATTAGAATCCTAACTAAAATCGGTGAATAACTAAAAACATAACAAACCAAGCCATACCTTGAACATATTTCAAGGCAAACCTTCTGTTGCTTGGAGTATAATGTGGAGATAAGCTGCATTCTTAACGTGCAGGTCTTTGGAGGGTCGTTGGTCGTTCATACTTCCTACTCCAATGAGTCCTTCAGAGACAACTAAGTATCCTCATGTATATGGGCTGAACTTAATATTTCAATTCCCATGACCCATCTTCAGAAACATTCTCGGGTGAATTTCAACATAATGGTTTAACTTCAGAATACCTACATGACAATGGTTTAATTAGGAATGGGTCAATTTGGGGTTATGTTTATATATTAATATAGATATATAAACCACTAATGAACACCTTAATTCATCAACTAAACTAACAAAATAAAACCCCCATATGAACAATCACAATTTTAATCTCACTTCACGCTACTACACTCCTTTAATGCACTACATCAATCGTTTTAAGTAAATGTGAAATAAGCAATATTCTGGCCCGAGCTAATGCTTAAGCAAGCTTCTACTTTTGACAGCGATTCTCAAACCTGATACAGATATACAAAACTGACAGATTGAGCATAATGCACATGTATTCATAGAAAGATTGACAGCAATTCTCAAACCATACAAAAAGAAATTGAAGGTTGGATATCGTTAATATAGATACTTATCCTCAAGATATAAAGAACAATGATGAAGTTTATTAGTGACAACTATCCAAATAACTATATATGTTTGATGTAAATTCTAGTATTGGTAAATTTCCCTCATTTTACTATCTGTGTCAGGCTGCGTCCATTAATGATACAATCAAATATCTCACTTTGAATTCAGTAAATGTTACAGAGTTCTGCACTTTCGAAGAACTGAAGTAACAAACTTTGTTGCTGAAAATAATTGTGATAGAAAACACAGATGTAAAGTGAAAAGGCGGGATTGTTCTAATTGGAAAGGTGAAAAGATGTAAATACATATCTTTACCATTAAATTTTTGCATAAGGCTGGCTTAAAGTCAACAAAAGCATAAGAGCATCAGGTGTAGTAACTTAAGTCAAAACGTCACTTCAGCGGCACCACAACTTTTCCTCTTTTCAGTTATAAAGTCAACAAAAGCATAAGAACATCATGTGTAGTAACTTAAGTCAAAACGTCACTTCAGCGGCACCACAACTTTTCCTCTTTTCACTTATCTCTTATTCACACACCCAAAAACATCCTCCTGAGTAGCTTAAGTCAAAACCTCACTTTTAGGACCCACCATTTTATTTTCTTTTTCATTTTTTTCAAATCACTTAATCTTTTATTCATGGAAATAAAAATACAAGTTACATAAATTAAACATTTCAATAAAAATACACACCACAAACCATTCTTAATCAATAGGGTAAATTGCAAATTAGCCACGCGAGCAAAAGTGCGTTCATTTTATGCTACCGAGAGCCAAGGAGAGCTAACATTCGCATACCCTCATTAGTCAAGGTCAAACGCATGTAAAATGACAATAATACCCTCCCGTCTTCTTCCCCACTCTCACACCACATCCCAAACCCACCCAACACCACCACACAACCACCACCATCAAATCCCCTCAATACTACTGTGATCGTACTATTGTTTTTCTCTAAAAGAAACTTGACCACCTCAAAAGGTATCACCACCACCATGAGTCAAATTAATATAAGATATATCCTGTCCATCATACATTAGAACATCTACATTATGTAACTTTTCACATAGCACCTAAGGAAACATATAACACTCATCTCGAAACCAAATTCCATATTAACAGACTAGTATCCACCTCTAAGTAGAACTCTTAATAAAATTATAGATCAAAAACCGCCACACCGCGTCTCAGCGTCTATCACTCTTAAGCCTTAACTAGTACTTATAACAGATCACTTCCATCCTATACCTAACCATTTAATTTCACTTTTTCTCAAAGACAGCTATAAAAAAATCAAATAAAATTAACTACAAATTAAATTAAATTAATAATTAGTTAAATAGTCAACTAATTCAGTTACAGAACCTGCATATCCAGCTGATTATGCAGGAGACGAGCTCTCAACCGGATCTAAACTTCCGGCCAACGGAGGGGAACCGGTGACCAGAACCGGAGAAGATGATTCGGGTGTTTGTGGTGGTGGTGATTTATCCATTGATTGGGACGGAGGTGATGTGTTGTCGCTGGTGGTTGCGACTGCCATTGGTGTTGGTGAGTTAGACTTTTAAAGATGGGAAAGTGGAGAGTACATATAATACTGTTTCTCAATTGTTATATGGGATGATTTGCACTTTATTTTTATTTTTATTTTTTTTTAAAACATCATTTTATAAGTTATATAGCGTACTGTAAAACATTATAAGTGATGAAAGAACAAAAAAAAAATTAGTGTGCAAATCAACCTTTTATTATTATCTCTATATACTAAAGCACCAGGTCGGTGCATATTAAAAAAAACATGTCGGTACTGTTGCTGGTGGTTGCGACTTCCATTGGTGAGGGTGACGTAAATTGTTGGTGAGTTGACTTTTAAAGACGGGAAAGTTGTTGATGGTGACGTAAGTTGTTGATAATAGTGTTTCTCAATTGTTTATACCGGATGATTTGCACTTTTTTTTATTATTATTATTTAAAAAAAAATTATACAAGATGCCATATCTTCCGTTCACCGTGACAATGTCACAAAATATCCATAAATACCAAAAAAAAAATAATAATAAAAAATAAAAATAAAATAAAATAAAACAGGTTAGGCGTAGTACTTTGACTATACTTTTGAATCCACATTAAGGAGCCTACTATTCAAGGAATTAACGATGCCAATGTATATACAGTGAATGTTTGTTGGGTGTAATTGTGGTCCTAAACAATGAAATATGTCATTTGGTTGCTCACTCGTTTGTTAACAATGAAATATGTCTCTTCGTCCCTAATGTTTGCCAAAATCGCAAATAACACACCGAGAGAAAAAAAATTGCAAATTAGTCACCGAGAGCAAAGTTGCGTTCATTTTATGCCACCGAGAGTTAAGGAGAGCTAACATTCGTCAGGACCTTCATTAGTCAAGGTCAAACGGATGTAAAATGACTAATATACCCTCGTCCTCTTCTCCACTCTCACACCACATCCCAAACCACCACCCTCTAGCACCACCATCAATTCCCCTCAATACTATTGTGGTCGTCGTACTATTGTTTTTCTCTAAAAGAAACTTGGCCACCTCAATAGTGCATAAGAACATTCAAAAGGTTTCCCCACCACTACCATCAGTCAAATTAATATAAGATTGAAACATTCACACGCATTCCTTAAATGAACGAACACATGAAAATTCATCTACATTATGTAACTTTTCACATAGCACCTAACGAAAGATATAACACTCATCTCGAAACCAAATTCCATATTAACATACTATTATCCACCTCTAAGTAAAACTCTTAATAATATTATAGATCAATAACCGCCACACCGCGTCTCAGCATCTATGAATCTTAAGCCATAGCTACTACTTATAACAGACTTCCATCCCAGAAGTACCTAACCATTTTATTTCACTTTTTCTAAAAGACGGCTATAAAAAAAATCAAATAAAATTAATTATAAATTAAATTAAATTAAATTAATAATCAGTTAAATAGTCAAATTCAGTTACACAACCTGCATATCCAGCTGATTATGTAGGAGACGAACTCGAGCTCTCAACCGGATCTAAACTTCCGGTGACCGGCGCCGGAGAAGATGATTGTGACGGAGGTGCGGTGCTGTCGCTGGTGGTTGCGACTGCCATTGGTGATGGTGACGTGGCGTTGTTGGTGAGTTGACTTTTGAAGACGGGAAAGTGGAGAGTACATATACTGTTTCTCAATTATTATATGGGATGATTTACACTTTTTTTTTAAACATAATTTTATACAAGCTGTACAGCATACTGTATAACACTATAAGTGAGGAAAGAAAAAAAATTAGTGTGCAAATCAACCCCTTATTATTATCTCTATATACTAAAGCACAAGGTCGGTGCATATTAAAAAAAACATGTCGGTATATATATCATAACTTCTCTCGGAAAATAGTAATAAAATACTTGGGCAAAGCAATAGTCCACTTTCATTTTTTGTCCGCTGGGCTTTTTATATCAGCTTTGCCAACTCCCTTTGTGGTCATTGTTAAACACGTGGCTTCACCGCTTGTGATTCACCAAAAAGACACAATCCTCATAAACCTTCTTCTTAAAATAGATCTGACGGACGGTCCGTTTTTTACACACGTACCAAAAATGTGAGGTGGGTTTTTGGTATTTTTTGTATTTTTTTTATTTTGTTGATGAGTTGATGAGATTGTCGATGTGTGTTAATGCTTCCCCCAATTAAGAAGCATTAAGGGTTTAGGTCCGCATTTCTTCTCGATTAAAAAGAAAAGAAACACTCCTTAGTACCCACATACACACAGTCGCCACACTTGATGGTTAAATGCCAAGCTTGCACTAAAATCGCAAATAACACACCGAGTGAAAAAAATTGCAAATTGGCCACCGTTGCTTTCATTTTATGCCACCGAGAGCTAAGGAGAGCTAACGATCGTCAGTACCGTCATTAGTCAAGGTCAAACGCATGTAAAATGACTAATATACCTCCGTCTTCTTCCCCACTCTCACACCACATCAAATCCCCTCAATACTAATGTGGTCGTACTATTGTTTTTCTCTAAAAGAAACTTGACCACCTCAAAAGGTTTCACCACCACCATCAGTCAAATTAATATAAGATATATCCTGTCCATCATACATTGAAACATTCACATGCATTCCTTAAATGGACGAACGCATGAAAATTCATCTACATTATGTAACTTTTCACATAGCACCTAACGAAACATATAGCACTCATCGCGAAACCAAATTCCATAATAACAGACTAGTATCCACCTCTAAGTAAAACTCTTAATGATATTATAGATCAATAACCGCCACACCGCGTCTATGAATCTTAAGCCATAACTACTACTTATAATAGAACTTCCATCCTATACCTAACCATTTAATTTCACTTTTTCTCAAAGACGGCTATAAAAAAATCAAATATAAATTAAATTAAAATAATAATCAGTTAAATAGTCAAATTCAGTTACAGAACCTGCATATCCGGCTGATTATTCTGATTAGGAGACGAACTCGAGCTCTCAAATTCAGTTATTAAACTTCCGGCCAACGGAGGGGAACCGGTGACCGGCGCCGGAGAAGATGATTGCGACGGAGGTGCGGTGCTGTCGCTGGTGGTTGCGATTGCCATTGGTGATGGTGACGTAAGTTGTCGGTGAGTTGACTTTTAAAGACGGGAAAGTGGAGAGTACATATAATAGTGTTTCTCAATGGTTAGAGCATCAACAATGCTCAAACATTGAAAAGCTTTTCAACATTTAATTTTATTACTTTTTTAATATGAAAGAGTCATTCTAATTAATGCTTCCAAATTTTTGTACATTAATGCTTCAACCGCTTGAAGGATACCAAGTCATGCTAAAAAGCTATTGGAAAAGCCCAAGTTTGCAATGCAAAAAAGTCTTTGAATGACTTTTTCAAATAGTAAAAAGCTTTAAGCAAAGCCATCCATTGCAGATGCTCTTATATATATTAGAGTAAAATGCAGAAATCGTCCCTCGTCTTACATAATTGCAGGCGGCCTCCCTGTGAGGAAACTTTTGGATCATTTTAGTCCCTGGCTTTAACGGGCGTTAAGTGGATTCCGTTAACAATTACACGTTAGCCCCTTTTGGCTAACGACCGTTGCAGCATACATCCTTTAAACTAACGACCTTTATAATTTAATATTTTCGATTTATTTAAAGTTTTATTTATTTTTTATATTAATTTTTATAAAAAAGTATACATTTTATATAAGTTTGTATACGTTTTTATATAAGTTTTGTATACATTTTTATACACGTTTTTATATATGTTGTTGTAAATATTTTTATACGTTATTATATACGTATATAATGTTATTATATACATTTTTATACACGTTGTTAATTTTTTTTTAATTTATACACGAAATATGACATCCCAATCGAAATATGAACATAGTCTCCGGACGAAATATGACATCCCAGAAAACGCATTTAGATGTGGTTTGGCACCACCGAAGTAGAAAAACTTGGAATATTGCTAAATGTATTTTAGATATGTATCATTAATTTTATTACTTACCCAGTTACAAGGGTGTAAATGTGTTCAGTTTCATTAGCTTTTCATTTTATAGGGTGCCTATGTTACTCAAGTTGATACGCCCAAGATTGTAAATGACGTGAATAGTTTTTGTTCAATTATGTAACATTTGGATAACAAGTACCAAACCTTACTTTGTCTAAATTTATAAATAAATTTATGAATATCTAACTGAATTTTCATAAGAAAGCGGATTTGCATCGGATTCAGGCGTCCGAGAAGCACTACGAACATTATGCAACGGAAATCTAATCCCTAGTTGAGTACATAAGAAAATACATTTAAATCCAAATTTCACATTAAAATAAAGTTATATAATTTATTTGTTTAAGACTTGCATACTTAAACGGGTTCACGGATTGTTAGTTTAATACTTGCTCAACCAAAACACAACTCATTTATTAAATGGGTTAAACGGGTTAACCTGTTTTTGAACCAAACTTGTTTATCCTCAACCCAAAACCTATTTAATTTCGTGTCGGATTAGTATCGTTTATTGTGTTGTGTCGAGAATTGCCACCTCTACTTTAAATCACATAAAAACACACACTTAAATCGCATAAGAAAACACTATTTCTTTTTTATCCTTCATCTTATTTATATTTACACTTTTACCCCTTCAACTTTCATTTTAAAAACAAATAACTTCCTTCATAAATCACATAAAAAACAATCTCTATTTAGTGGTGTTTTTGTTTACATCTCACCTCCCTATAAATCTTTTCGACGTGATCAGGAATCGTTGTTGTATGTTGTAATGCTCATTATCCTTTATCTTATCACAATTTTTCACTTTTAACCCTTCAATTTATATAAAATGAATAAAAGCACCCTACAAATACAAACTATAATTAAAAACATCGACTATACCAATCAATTCATAGGGTTTTAATTCAGTTAAGAGTTAACTACAATTTTGGTCGTTGTGGTTTGTTGGATATTTCACTTTTGGTCTATTTTAAAAAAAAAATCGATTTCAATAAAAAACTGAAACATTCATTCTAGGTTTGGTCCAATTTTAACAAGCACCGTTAGTTTGACTATGTTGATAATTAATTAAAAGGGTACTTTCGTCTCTTCATGTATTATACTACAAAGTAACAAAATAAAAGAGCCCCACAACCTCTTTCCTCATTATCACTTTCTCAAACAATTTCTAACAACCACCACTATGCTGCTCTAACAAAAATCCCCAAACTTTATAAAAATAAAAAACCCTAACCCTCTAATTTGAAGAAATGAGAGATTAGTGGAGTTAAAGATGATTAAATCGTTATTAGATGAGGACTTATGTTTATTACATTGGGATGATGTATTTGCCTTTTTTTGGACTATTATGTGTAATATTAATATGATCGTACGAGATTTAGGGGGTGTTTGGGTAAGCTTATTTAAAGTAGCTTAATAGGTTATTGGGTTCTAATACAACTAAAATTAAGGTTGCAAATCTCGCTAGGCGACAGTGAGTAATTGCCCTAGGCGGTGAGTACGTGGGGGTATTGGAATTTTTATGTACAAGCTTTGAAATTATATATATGATGTGTTTACAGGACCATGTCAAAGGCGACAATGAGTAACAAGCTATTGGGTAAAAAAAAGAAAAGGTATAGAGCTTATTGAATGTGTTTACGTAAGCTCATGTCAAAGTGCTTTATACATTGAGATGTATTTGTATTTTTCCTAATTATCATGTGTAGAGCAACGTTAGTTTGTGACAGAGATAACTGTCATGGGAATATGGGATTTGGGGGGTGTTTGGGTAAGCTTGTATAAAGGACTTACAGGCTGGGTAAGCTTATGCCAAAGTGCTTATTAGTTATTTGGGGGAATAAGGGGTTTTTTCGATAATGAATAAATGCATAAGTTAAGCATAAGGTTACCCTGATTGTAGCCTTGCTCTCCCTTGAGATAAGAACCACATATCTATTGGCGCTATCTTTGTTAAGTTTGGTTATAAAAGCTATAGGGATTAGTTTCTCTGGTTTACACTCTACTTATATCTTGTTTGAGTGTTAACATTTTGAATAGTCATTCATTAAAGTTTCCTCTATGGTGGAACCTATAGACGAAGATGTGTAAAATCCTGACTCGTTGATCAAGATGACGTTCGAGGTGGTGTATCCAGCAGTGGACATAATAAAAGCATAAAGTACCGTTTATCTAATTGTGAGATGTTTTTTAATGTTGCGGAAAGTATCATTGAAGAAGAACAATCTGCTAGATATGCAACCTCACATTAAGGTAACTTGGGTGTTTGAGATAATGTTTCTAATCTTGTTAACATGATGAAACTTTTGTATCTGCAACTAGCAATTAAAATTAATTATAAATTAAATTAATAATCAGTTAAATAGTCAAATAGTCAACGTGATCTCCAGCTGATTATGCAGGAGACGAACTCGAGCTCTAAACTTCTGGCCAATGGAGGAGAACCGGTGACCGGCGCCGGAGAAGATGATTGCGAAGGAGGTGCGGTGTTGTCGCTGGTGGTGTGGTATGACGTTTAAAGACGAAGTTTTTTTTTAAGGAATGGAAGGGGATGGGAAAGGAAATAAAAATATGAGTGTTCTTAAGTTTTATTTAGAAGGAACAATAGGGGACGGGAAGGGGTGAGGGAGGGATGTTATGGGTTTTTGTTTGTAAAATTGTTCCTCCCAATATTGGGAGGATTCGGAAAGAAAGTGTTTTACTAACATCATGGCTTGTGTAAATGTACAATTATACCCTCATCTTTCTCATATTATCACGTCAGTGGTTCTTGACAAAAGTGATCGTCTAATCAATCAATAGCAAAAATAATGATCAAGTGACAATTTACAAATAAACAATGATATACAAGGTAGCAGATAAACATTATTAAATGTTTCTTACAATCTCGTATATATTTTCAATTGCTAACATTGATATTATACTTTCTTTTTTATTATAAATAATACTTTTCCTTGTAAAGAAAAGACAAATATGTTATTTTTTAGTTGTTTGGGCTACTGCAAAATTAATATTCATATATTGTTGCCTTGTCTATATAGTTTCAAGGGTATATAGGTAATTTGTTAGCTTTCATGTCCTTTCCTTTCTACTTAAAAATAAAAGCAAATTACCTAAACGAACCATATACACATTGATATTTCGAAACCGAACTTTTTTCACACACTTTACCAAAGTGACCAATAAATGTCATTTTCAACCCGTGTGGTGTCTTTGTCTTACTTTTTGTATGCATGCAATCCAAAACGAAAGACTCCATTTTCCTGTTCATGTCATCAACACTGTTGCTTTTCATTGCTACCACAATCTCCTTTTTATAACTTTCTTTCGCTTCCTCCAGCAGAATATCAAAGATTTCACATTGAAGATTGTTTTCAAGCTTTGCACCGGAATAACCCCTATAAAAAAATGAAATAGTTTCAAGCAAATAATAACCCAAACACCTAGCGGAGTATATATTAAAGGCTTAAAGCTAATCAACTTGGCAGCATAGCTCACCATCACCATCCTCCTCGCTCCCCATCAAGCTTCAAGCTTCAAACCTAGCTCACCATCTTCCTCTCCTTAACTCCACACACGCCCAACACACACCATCTTCCTCGCCTAGGACCATCTTCCTCGCCTAGGATCATCTTCCACGCCCAGGATCCAGGCCACACCCAGGCTCCACGCCCAGGCCCACGCTTATCTCACGCTCTCGCCCAGGGCACGCCCTCACTTGTTACTGGTTTGTACCACGCCCAACTTCTCGCCCAGGAATCGGTTATACACGTGTACGGTTTAAAACCTATTATGGTAGGAATCTAACGTATAATATTGAAAAGTTCATTTTAGAAAAGTGTATAGGCGAGGTTCGTATATGTAAAGTAGAAGTAGAATGTGTTCGTTTAAGAAATTTTCTCTAAAAATAAAACTTAAGAACACAAATTTAAATAACCACTTTCTTCACAATGTCATCCCTTACTTTGTCCTTCCCATCCCATCCCCTTCCATTCTTTAAAATTTAAACTCGAGAACAGAGATTGTTATATATAGTATAATAAAGAGATAGATATAAAAAGAGTAAATTGCATAAATCATCCTTGAACTTTGGTCAAATTACATGTTTCGTCCCAACTACTTCGAAAGTGCAGAAATCATCCCTGTGAGAAACCTTAGAGCAAATTTTCATCCCTAGTTGGGACAAAAATTGCATGTTTAAAAGTGCCAAATTGCACGTTTCGTCCCGACTAGGGACAAAAATTTGCTAAAAGGTTTCCCCCAGGGACGATTTCTGCACTTTCAAAATGGTTGGGACGAAACGTGCATTTTGGCCAAAGTTTAGGGACGATTTATGCAATTAAAATCCAAAAGTGGTTATGATTAAAGGTTAGTTGAGATCAGAGCATCCGTATGAGGAATGGATGTCTCGGCCTCAAAGTGTCTCGGTATGAGGAATGTCTCGGTATGGTGTTAACTCGGCTCTTATCTCAGCTTGACACTAGCTCGGCTTCCCTAATGTTTGCACTTTACTACTTACGCAAGTACCATAAGCCGAGCTCAGTATCTATGCTGAGGTTGGGCTCGGTATGATGATCTTTAAGATGCCGAGCTATAGATCTAACTTAAACCTGAACACAAACACAAAAAGCAAGCCTAAAAACCTTAATGTTTGACCGTTTTACCTCGTTCATTTTGCCAAAACTTACTTATAAACCCTATATCTTTAAGAAAAACAGTAACTTTGATAACAAAACATGTAATAAACCAAATTTTAGATCAAAAAACCCGTATGAACATAAAGCTCCATTTCTAGACCCAAAACTCAATTAAAAAACGATCTTTAAGCACAAAGCGACCCCTAGATCATTGTTAGGAGATTGATACCACTTGTATGACCTATGGTGATCAACCTAAACACACAATCTATGGTGAAGAGGGTGTGACATGATGGTGTAGGAAGAGAGAGAGAAAGAAAGATGAAACTCTTATTGCATAAAAACGCACACATACATTTTATAGGAAACATCTATAGTTTTTTTTAAATGTTTTTCTTGATCAAATGACACTTGTAATCTTATATAATAAAAATGCATAAATATAGTACTATACAATAAACACCAACCGTGAGAAACAGTTTTTTATATCAAATGTATATTGTATCAAATGCACTAATTACCGTACCCATACAAAACTCAATCTTGTGATTAACCAGAATTGAGTAAGTAAATGAATTTACAGTAAGATGACAAGTAAACACTAAACAGTGCACGCGAATACATATTCATTCATTTTAGTAAATTAAGAGCTACGGTTTTTTTTTTTTTTTTTTTTTTTACCATTAGCTAGGAGATTGTGTCCACAAAAATATTTAATAATATTTATTTTTTTAAGTATGACTCATTTACTTCTCTTACTTCCTCTATATCCTCAAGGCAATAAATGTTAACTCCTACCTAATAAGCGACTCTAATAGACGTGGAACCCACATATATTTATAGGTGGTGATTTGCACACTCCTTCTTTTTATTTGCACACTCATAGTACAAGTTTTCAATGCAGAATATAAAAATAGTACAACTGTCTGATGCGGTAAATAGAGTGTTCTAATAAAAAACAAAAGTGTGCAAATCAATTCTCTTATTTATAAGCTTCTTAAGTGTTCTTTGTTTCATTAAAATGTTTTGAATCTGAATCTGAATACCACATCTAACTAGTAAGATGTGGATAAAAAGTCTGAATCTGAATCAGATAACATTGTTTTTTTATTTTATTTATTATTATTTTTTTTGTATAAAAACATATGAATGGATTAAATTGTAAGATTTTGCATTATAAATTAAAATTTGATTTTGTAAACTGAAATAAAATATTTTAAATACAAATTTAACATTGTATATTAAAAAGACAAAATTAGCAAACATATTTTCTCAAAAATTATAGCTAACTATGTACTTATGGCGTGCTTGGTTGGGGGGTTAAGAGGGGGGTGGGGAATGGGTAAGGTATTCAAAAGGACCCACCCCACTCATTATTTAGTGCTTGGTTAGGAAGTGCAAAGAGATTGATTACCCCGTAATGGGCAATGAACCATTATAGAATAAATTGAGGGGTAAAAGATTAATTACCCAACTCACTCATTCTTTTGCATTCCTTTTCCCTTTCCTTTTCCTTTTCCTTTTTCCTTTCCCTTTCTCTTTCTTTTTCCCCACTTTGAACCAAGCGGACCCTTATTATCTTTTTCATTGCTCTACATCAAGCAACAACTACAAAACAAAATCACTCTATTTTTAATAGAAAAAGAGACGCTCTATTAAACATTTAAAATACCAAGATAAAGCTTAAAGAATCACAAACGACAAAATCAATGTTAGATAAAGTCACCCACTCACATTATCTTCCTGTTCATCTTCTTCGTCACTCAACGGTTATCGTCCAAACTCGTCGAAAATTAAAACTCAACCCTACTTATAAAATAATTAAATACTTGATGCCCAAAAAAAGAATGCTGATGCCCAGTACCGAGCCTTTAATATTCAAGAGTAAGAGGCAGTAAGATAACACATGTACCTCTTTCTCAGTAAGAGTTCAGAGGTGAGATTCGTTGATGTTCTTGACATGTACACATACTTGAAAAACCATAGATTAGCTTATTTTACACTGATTAAATGATGTTTAGATAATGGTGAGATTTGTTGATGTTGTCGGGAGCTTAGATTTTGAAGCTTTAATTGTTAACTGATTGATTTTTCGGGTTTTGGTTTTTGAGATTTTGCTAAGCCTATGAATGTTTTTTAAGATTTGAATTGTTTTTATATGGATTTAAGATTGCTTTTGATGTTTACTGCTTGTTATTATTTGATGATAAGTGATGATGATGATGTAATGTAATATTGTAATACCCCTTGCTCTTAGAAGGAACAATAGGGGACGGAATGGGTGAGGGAGGGAAGTTATGGGTTTTTGTTTGTAAAATTGTTCCTCCCAATATTGGGAGGATTAGGAAAGAAAGTGTTTTACTAACATCATGGCTTGTGTAAATGTACAATTATACCCTCATCTTTCTCATATTATCACGTCAGTGGTTCTTGACAAAAGTGATCGTCTGATCAATCAAAAGCAAAAATAATGATCAAGTGACAATTTACAAATAAACAATGATATACAAGGTAGCATATAAACATTATTAAATGTTTCTTACAATCTCGTATATATTTTCAATTGCTAACATTGATATTATACTTTCTTTTTGATTATAAATAATACTTTTCCTGAGGCACTTTATTTTGCATACTCAAAAATCCTCGCATACTAAGGGATAAATCTTCACCTTCCATCTAGTTTGATCTAATGGTGGGGATTAACCTAAGATTTAATATGTCTAAACCTAAGTCCATGTTTTTTCTTGTCTTTTTATCTTTCTTATTTATTTTCTCATTATTTGTAATTTTTTAATCGCTTTTTTTAATTTCACGTTTTTTTGTTTTTTTTTCGTTTTCGTTTTCGTCAGTTTTCATACGTTTTTGTCTGGTTTTTCCGCTTTTTATACGTTTTCGCCTGTTTTCATACGTTTTCTTCCGTTTTCTTACGTTTTAGTCTGTTTTCTTACGATTTCGTCCGTTTTATTACGTTTTCGTCTGTTTTCTTACGTTTTCGTCCGTTTTCATTCGTTTTCGTCCGTTTTGTTACGTTTTCGTCAGTCTTGTTACGTTTTCGTCTGTTTTCTTACGTTTTCGTCTGTTTTCTTACGTTTTCGTCCATTTTCTTACGTTTTCGTCCGTTTTCATACGTTTTCGTCCGTTTACAAACGTTTTCATACGTTTTAGTCCGTTTGCATCATTTTTCTAACGTTTTTGTCTGTTTTCTTACATTTTCGTCCGTTTTCATACGTTTTTGTCTGTTTTCTTACGTTTTCGTTCGTTTTCTTACGTTTTCTTATGTTTTCTTACCTTTTCTTCTGTTTTCTTACGTTTTTGTCCGTTTTCTTATGTTTTCGTCCGTTTTCATACGTTTCCGTCCGTTTTCATATGTTTTCGTCCGTTTTCTTACGTTTTTGTCCGTTTTCTTACGTTTTCGCCTGTTTTCTTACATTTTCGTCCGTTTTCCTATGTTTTCGTTCGTTTTCTTACGTTTTCGTACGTTTTTGTCCATTTTCATATCTTTTCGTATGTTTTCTTACGTTTTCGTCCGTTTTAATACGTATTCGTCTGTTTTCTTACGTTTTTATTCGTTTTCTTACATTTTCATCGTTTTTCATAGGTTTATATACGCTTTCGTCTGTTTTTTTACGTTTTCGTCAGTTTTTAGACGCTTTCATCTGTTTTTAGACATTTTCGTCCACTTTCAACCGTTTTTATACGTTTTCATCTGTTGTCAGACGCTTTTTTTCTGTTTTCATACGTTTTTATATGCTTTTCATTCATTTGTATACGTTTTTGTTCGTTTTCATACGTTTTCGTTCGTTTTTTGCGGTTTTTATACGTTTTTGTCTATTTTCATATGTTTTCAAGCTTATTATTAAACTTTATTATATTACATGTCTAATATCAATTGTGATATTTTATTATAAAAAAGTTAATGTCTAATATCACTTGTGATATTTCATAAACAAAGAAGTATGTTTTTTAACCTTTAATATCACGTGAGATATTTCATTGCTCTGTATATTTTTATATATTATCACCTATGTGTTTTCTAATATTTTTATAATTTTCAGTTACAAGATAGTTTTTGTGCCTTTCATCGCAATTGACAAACACATATTTTGTTAATGCAATCAATGTATTATACTCTTAGTAGAAACTAGCCGGGTACCCGCGCGTTGCGGCGGCGAGCACCCGTATGATTATATTTTCTGGCGATAGCAAGGTCGTTACGACGAATTAGCTTTTATAGATGTAAAAAAAAATGTACAACGGAGGTTATTAGTTGGAAATCAGCTTATTTTTTCATTTAGTAACATTATAACGATCCATTTGCTACAACTTTTATTCAATATTCGTACATCTAAAGAGTAACTTGGTTATGATCTAATCAAGTATAAGAAAAGCTAGTTTGTGGCTAAAAAGTAAAAACAAATTCCATATGGTGATGACAATGTATCGATTTTTAGACAAACCACCATGGTGATAGTGAAACATATAATCGGTGGTTTTTTTAGTTTTGGCGATTTTAAGTAACAATTGTTTGCGCGTGTCAGGTTGTTGTTTACAGTCTTTTTTTGTTTTATTGAAAAAAAATTACTTGTGTATGCTTACATTTTTATCAACTTGTGTTGTGTTTAATCTTTATATTACTCAATCTCTTTATATTGCTCAAATCGTTATATTTTCATCAACCTCGTCATTCATTTTTGGGTTCTTTTACGAATTCTTCAATGCGTTGATAAGTCTTTGTAGTCTCAGTATGCTACAGATAGGTGACAGAGATAGACGTCATATAGTGTCCTTTTTTTTTACTTTGACTTTTACTACTAAATAAGCTGGTCATTTTTATTGTTGCACTTTTTTCGTTATTACTTGTACTCAAGTTCTTTTCATAAACTTCATTGGATACTTCTACATTTAAAAAGTATATCCACAAATCGATATCAAAAAATTGTAACATACAAATTGTGATCAAAATATTAAACTTAAAAAGTTCTCATTGGATTTTGACAAAAAATGTTACTATCATGTTTTGAAACTTATTTCATCGTTCAATTCAATCAAATTTCAAAACTGCCATGCAATTGATCCCAAGTCTCAAAACAAAGCCCGGTCACATGAAACCCATAGTTTTGGGTAATCTTTACAAAATCTTTATATCTTGGTAAGCAAATATATTACTACGTAAACCTTAAAAATATATTCAATTCATAGGTTATTCTTTTTTCCATTAACTTTGCCAAGTATAATGATCTTGTTGTTAAGAAATGAGTTAGAAAGATATAGCATTGCTTATTACATAATATATGGCAACCAAATATATGGAAAGAACAATCACAAAATATGTTTCACCGTTTATGGCAATGGTATTACAATAACATAATAACCCTTTTATATCCTTTCAATTTAACTTCATATAAAATGAGATTAACTCAAAAGTTATCAAACAAAATTTTATAACATTAATCAAGTTTACAATTATTCCGTATATTCTTTACGGGGTATTTTCGAGTTAAATTTTTTCTTTGGGTGGTTTAAGATGGATCAAACAGCGGTCTAACAACAAAATACACAAAAAAAAGATGGCAACTTCAAAAAATTAAACTGCAAACAAAATTTGTTAACATTAAATAAGCTCTCACTTTATTCAAATAAAAACTTAAGATGAATAATAAGTAAATAAGCATGTTTGCAGTAGAGAATTTCATCACAATGCAGATACGTATTTAGATATAAACAAAACAAGCAGCTAATAATAACAACAACAAGGTGACCAAAAATTCAAGTCATTCAAACATCGAGAAAAACATAATAATAACCTCTAAAAGTTGCCATCAGCCTTCACTTTCAGCCTTCATCGGGTTGAAACATTTTGGGCAGCCTTGCATCGGGTTGAAACATCTTGGGCAGCAAGCATAGCAGCATAGGGAGATGACTCGTCCCTATCAGCCTTCACTTTCATCCCACCTGGTAATACAAGAACACGCAACAGTAAATAACAAACAAACTTGTGAAACTAAATATCAACTTTTTTTAATACACTGAGTACTGAGTATAGATTATACCAGTAATCCGAACCATGGTTTCACGTCCAGAGATATCAGTCAAGTGCTGCAATAATTATAATATGTAAGTAACCACATGGTGTAAACTGTAAAGTATAATGCTTTAAAATTCAGAAAATAAAAGTAATTTTTTAACTTACAATGAAGGTATCATTGAAAGACTCAAAGAAGCAAAGATGTGAGCAACACCAAATACAAGCTCTCCTTCACGGGTTGCTGGTCCAAGAGTGACATTGTCTTCCTTTGGTTCTCTAACCTTTCGCTTCGACTATACATGTTTAACAATTCACAATGCTAATTAGAAAACAGTACAACATCAAGTATAAACAACAATAATGCAAATAAAGGTTTAATATTACTTACGACTATTCTCTTTCTAACAAAACCAATTCAATTCTGTATTAAGCTACCAATCAAATTTCAGTAAAGTATACAAGTTCTACAAATCATGATAGCTAAATATACATCAGCATGGATATAATATGCCTTATAAGGGTCAAGCTTGACGGTTTGGGTGCCTCATACACACCACGCACAACAACACAAATCAAACATACAGACCATCACCTGGGTTATAAAACAACAATTATGTTGCAAAACAGATCTAACAAACAAACCACCATAACATAATTGAAACCACCACCAATTCCACCAACACTTGAACGTTACAGCCTAAAACTCATAACACAACCTTACCGGATCTCGAAAGATCTACACAACCGAATATATCACAACTGACAACACTGACACGGTAATAGTTTCACTGCCAAATATAAAAACCAAACAAAACCACCAAAAAAGCCACCAAAAATGTCTAAAACTCCACATATCCGGGTAGAACAAAGCAGAAAGTCAGCGAACCAACAACAAAACCACCAACCAAAAAAACATCACCAAAACCAAATAAGACCACCGAGACCGCTGAAACATCAACGAAACCACTCAAACTCAGACGTCATCGTATTTTGCAAGAACTCCTGGTATTGGTGGCGAAATTTGATGATGCTGATGGTGGTGTTGTAATAGTAGTGGCGGTATCAGGTGATGGTTAAGGAAAAGAAAGAAGATGAAAAATAAAACCAAGTTGTGCTTTGTTTTGTTTGGTGTGTGGTGGAGGGGGATTTATATCTCTTGGGTTTGTAATGTTAAAAGTTAATGGGCTGTTACAAATTCATTAATGGGCTATTACAAGTTATTAATTTTCAAGAATGACCTGTTACAAACTATTAATAACTTAAATATAGACCTTTTTATTACATGGCTTTTAAGAGCCATAAAGTCTATTGGTAACATACAAAACTTACCGACCGTTTTGCATTTTTGTATTAATCATAAAGTTTATCATAAAGCTCTGCATTGTTACAAAACATTTTGACCTATATTGTAAACAATCTATACTAAATGGCTTGTTCTTTCCAATAAAAGAAATGTTTTTTGGTCTTACAAAGTTTAAGACTACTTAATTTAGCAAGTCCCAAACCTTTTATAAAGTAGTATAGATAAAAGGGTTAAAGTCTCTTTAGGTGAATTCTTATTTTGTTCAAAAAATTCTAATTTAATGCAACACTTGTTTGATTTTGAGAATATGTCAAGTCTCTATTTTCATAGTTTGCTTCCTTTTTATTCATTTTGATATTTTTAAGTGACACTTATTTATCTCTTGTGATATAACACTGTAAGAAAGATGAAGAGTATTACACTATTCATCATATATGTGTTATCAGTTGTGATACTCAACTAATAATGTGAAATATTAAATTCATACCAAATGTGATAAGAATTTAGTATTTTACCAAGTATATATGAAAGAAATGATAATAAACATCACTTATTATATTACTGTGATGATTCTGTTCATTTTTTTTATTTGTGTTTTTGAAAATATTTAGGAAGATTTTTGTGTTTTATGATAATATGAAATATTAGAAAATGTGTTTAACTGAAAACAAAAGATGTTATGAAACTTTTGTTAGACTTGTGGTGGATTTTTCTATTTAATGGATACATTGTGCATGTTTCGATAGGTTTTATAGCGGAATTTAAAAATATCTATGGTTGAATCAGCAAACTAAAGAAGTTATGGTTGAAGAAAGCACACATCTTTATAAACAAATTGAGTAAGCTCAAACACCTTTGATATCACACATGATATCACAGGTGATATCACCTCGCATGTGATATCACATGATATCACAAGTGATATCACAAGTGATATATACTATGATATCACACATGCTATCACCGGTAATATTACACATGATATTGATCTGTGCTAAACCGTCAAGTCTAATCACACAAGCTGGCCACTTGTGAATGGCCAACCGTAATAGACTTAAAACAGCTTAAGCACAAATGCAATGAAGATCAGAGAATATAGCGAATTCCCGGGTCGTTATGTCCCACGGAGACTCAATGGTGTGCAAAACACAAACTCAGATGATAGAGTGATCACTAAGGATAGTGATCAATAAAGGTTTTGGATTGAATAATTACACTACTGAAAAAGTTAATAAATTACAGCGACTAAAATGCAAATTAAGAAAATTAAAAAGATAAAATATATTAAATAAACGCTATCGCTATATTTAAAATGATGAACGTTTAAAACCTAAAACTTACGTTTAAATTAAAAAACTACGTAACGTACAAAATAAAACGTGATATTAAAGAGATAAAAGTCCTAAAAATACGAAAATGACATTTTTACAAACCTAATGATAAAAGAAAATTTATAGAAAAAGAAAATTATTTTATAACTATTAAATTAATTATTATTAATTAAAAAACTATTTTTAACTAATAAATAATAACCTAAAATGAAAGAAAATATGAAATAAAGCTTGAAAAATAAAAGTAAGACTTAGAAAAATCTAAAATATCAAAAGAGAATTTTCAAAACTATTTTTGTATTTTTCTGATTATTTTTCTATTTTCTATGAATTTTAAACTATTAAAAACTAATTAAATTATTTAAAAATACAAATTTAACTAAGAAAAATATGGAAAAATATTTTTTTGTCTTTTTATATTTATCTAAACTTAAGAAAATAGAAAAATTATTTTTTTTTAGCTTTTCTTTATTATTTGTATTTAAAGCTAATTAAAAAGTGCTAAAAAGTGATTTAAATTAAGAAAAATAGCAAACAAGCTTAGAAAAATCTAAAAATTTCAGGAAAAGTCTAAAATATTATTAGGAAGCTAGGAAAAATGGAAAAACAAGGGCTTGTGTGGAGAAATAAGAAACTGATGACCAAGTGCTTATTGAAATAAGCACTAAAATAAGCAAATGGAGTCCAAAAGCCACCAAACCAAAACAGAAGATATAAGCTGCTAATAGAACTAAAATGCAACAAAGATCAACAAGCTACAACCACTGATTATGCAAGTTGAACAGATTTGGTGTTAGAGCTTCAAGCTAAAAAGCAGTTTTAGGGACAAACTTTGGGCTTAAGCACAAGCACTCAAATAAGCTAGAAACTAAAGAGCAAAAGTTGGAACCTCAAGACAACCTGGCTAAGAGTTTATGAACCAAAAATTAGACCTAGACAACTAGTTTTGAGCTTGTTGCAAGTCTGCACAAACTGCCTGTGCACACTCAGTTAATACTAAGTGTGTACAGGGCAGTTTGGCCTAACTTGACAGGCATATTTGAAGCCTTTAAAAAAATCACAAAATTTTATAAAAATGATGCAAAGAAAGTAGACCAAGAGAAGTTTCCAAATCAACAAGTTTCACTGAATTAGGCTTAATAATGAATCTAAGAAAAATCCTATCAGTTGGCTTCAAAACAGGTTTTTCATAATTTGACTTTTGAACCAAAAATGAAAAGTTGACTTTGTTGAGATTTGCCACTGATTTTAAGTACTGAGATTGATGTTAATGATTGAAATGGAACCTCTGCAAGCTTGGATTATGACTTTTAAACACAAAACAAGAGATTGGATTTCCAAAAATCCAACAGTGAACAAGTTAGGACAGTAAGATGTGATTTTTGACTTTTGATGTTATGCAGGCACAAACTAGGACCAATATGAGTTAAAATGAGTTAAACAAACTTAACCAAACAAACTTCACCCATTGAGCTAGCCTCTGAAACAGATATTACAGTAATTCCAAACACCACTTTAACTACTAATTATGACTCAAAATTAATCCAAACAATGATCCAACTGACATTAATGATCAAACTAAGTTAATGTAACTTAAATATAACTATTTGAACAGATTTTAACTAATTTTGACAGCAGAAACAGATTATGCTATTGAACTAGATAACAACTTACAAAATGTCCATTAGCCACTATGGCTTGAAACAACTTCCAAGGAACAACTAACCTATTTAAACCAACCCACTGGATTCCAAATCAACCCATAGCTATCACTGCATCACCCATTTCCCTTTCCATTTCCATTTTAGCCCCCTGTTTGACTTTTGTTGACCAGCATCCAAACTTGATTGAAACTTGATTGCAGACTTACAAAAAGTTATAATAGGCTCATATAAGCTTGTTGAAGCTTAAAGATAAGCTAAGAAAAGCTTGTTTGTCACACTTTGAAATGGAAATTTTCAACAGTTATGCAAAAGATATGAAAATAGATAAACCTTGGAATTAATGATTAAAACTTGATTATATTGCAAATATAACTTGAGTTTAACACTTGGAAACAAAAACTTACAGCTTTAAAATTAAACTAATACAATAATAATAAAAACGACATAAGGAAAATGTTTAACTAAAACTCTACTACTCTTCTTGCTTCTTCTCTCTTTCTTTTATAATCCAAACTTCTCTCCCACTTGCTCTGAGCACTTCCCACCAATAATAATAGCCATTGGATGACTTGGATAAATTCTAGCCGTTTGATTCATTTTGGCGCCAAAACGTGTCATTAGCAGTGGGTGAGGTTGAGTGAGATGAGGGGGAAGGGATTTAATGCATTTTGTAGTTTAGGTGAGGTGGAGGGGACAAGAAAATGGATAGGTTGAGGTGGAGGTGAGGGAGGAAGAGTGGTTGCAGAAGCAGGTTATCAAGTGGGGGAGAAGACTATTGGCGCCAACTGTGTATGTTTGACCATTTGGTTGACTGAACAGGGTATTAGTAATAGGGGGTCCAAAATTGCTAATGACAGGGGTCACAAAGGTTTGTGACAAGGTCAAAATGGCATAAAGGTTTTAATTATGACAAGGACCTAAGGTGTAAATTCTGAAAACTCAAGGACCTAGGCTGCCAATTCAACAAAGTTGCTCCAAGGACCATAAGTGACAATGCTTCAAAAGTATAAGGACCAAACTTGACAATTTCCAAATTCCAAGGACCATTTTTGACAATTTTCAAACTTGAGGGACCAAAGTTGTAATTTTGCAAATTTTAAACTTTGAAAGGTTTGTTTTAACAACTTTTGAATCCCATGGACCTTAAATGACATTTTGATATACCAGGGACTGTTTTTGACAACTTTTGAAACTTGGGGGACTAAAACTGCCAATTTTGCAAATTTGATACGTTTTTCATCTGATTTTGATATTTTTGCATTTAAAACACATAAAACACTGATTTGTGATATTTTTATCATTTTGATGCGTTTTTGAGTGTTTTCAGATGATTTTGCAGTTTATATTGTAAAAAAATGATGAGTATTTAGACACTCATCAATATCATAGGTGATATCAACGGTGTTATCACACATGATATCACGTGTGATATCACAAGTGAGGTGATATCACCTGTGATATCACAAGTGTTTGAGCTTCCTCAATTTGTTTATAAAGATGTGTGCTATCTTTAACCATAGCTTATTTAGTTTGCTGATTCAACCATAGATATTTTTAAATCCCGCTATAAAACCTATCGAAACATGCACAATGTATCCATTAATAGAAAAATCTACCACAAGTCCAACAAAAGTATCACAACATCTCTTGTTTTCAGTTGAACAACTTTTATAATATTTCATAATATCATAAAAAACAAAAATCTTCCTAAATATTTTCAAAAACACAACCATCACATTCTTAGTTGAGTATCAAAACTGATGACACATACATGATGAAGAATGTAATACTTTTCATCTTCCTTACAGTGTTATAGCACAAAAGATAAATAAGTGTCACTTACAAATATCAAAATGAAACCGTCTGAAAACGGACAAAAACATATAAAATCAAATGAAAAACATATGAAAACGGACAAAAACGTTTGAAAACGAACAAAACGTATAAAAATAGACAAAAACGAATAAAAACGGAAGAAAACGTATGAAAACGGACGAAAACGTATAAAAACGGATGAAAACGTCTGAAAACAGACGAAAACGTTTAAAAATGGATGAAAACGTAAAAAAACGGATAACAACGTATGAAAACGTCTAAAAATGGACGAAAACGTATAAAAAAGGACGAAAATACATGAAAACGTAAAAATACAGACAAAAACGTCTAAAAACGGGCGAAAATACATGAAAACCTAAAAAAACAGACAAAAACGTATGAAAATGGATGAAAATGGCTGAAAACGTAAGAAAACGGACGAAAACGTATGAAAGCGTAAAAGCACGTCTAAAAACGTATGAAAAATGGACGAAAACCAAAGAAAACGGACGAAAACGTATGAAAACGTAAAAAATGGACGAAAACGTAAGAAAACAAACGAAAACGTATGAAAACGGACGTAAACGGGCGAAAACGTATGAAAACAAACGAAAACGTATGAAAACAGACGAAAACGTATATAAACGGACGAAAACGTCTGAAAACAGACGAAAATGTCTAAAAACGGACGAAACGTATGAAAACGTACAAAAACGTCAGAAAACGGACGGAAACGTCAGAAAACGGATGTAAACGTACGAAAACGGATGAAAACAGACGAAAACACCTGAAATCAGACGAAAACGTAAAAAAATGACGAAATCATATGAACACGAACGAAAACGCATAAAAACGAACGAAAAAGTATGAATACAGATGAAAACGTATGAAAGCGGAAAAAAAACTTGAATAAAATATGTGAATTTAAAATTAAAAAAAAATAATGAAAAAAAGGTGAACTAAAAAAAACGTCAATGCCAAAAAAAAAAGACTTGAATTTTAAATAGTAGCGTGAATTCCAAAAAAAATAAAGAAAAAAAAAAACAAAATAAAACGTCAACTCCACAAAAAAGAAAAAAAAAGAAAAAGAAAATGAATTTAAAATAGGTAGGCGTGGATTCCAAAAGAGAGAAGAAAAAAAAAAGAAAAAAATTAATAAATAATAGTAACAAAAAGACAAAGAAAAAGGATAAAAAAACATGGACTTAGGTTTCCATATTAAATTTTAGGTTTATCCTCACCATCAGATCAAACTAGATGGATGGTGGGGATTTGTCCATTGGTAAGCACCAAAATAAGAGTAAGCATTTGAAAATTTCTCTACTTTTCCTTGTAAAGAAAAGACAAATATGTTATTTTTTAGTTGTTTGGGCTACTGCAAAATTAATTTTCATATATTGTTGCCTTGTCTATATAGTTTCAAGGGTATATAGGTAATTTGTTAGCTTTCATGTCATTTTCTTTCTACTTAAAAATAAAACTTAAGAACACAAATTTAAATAACAATTTTCTACAAAATGTCATCCCCTAATTTGTCATTCCCATCTCATCCCCTTCCATTCTTTTAAATTTAAACTCGAGAACAGAGATTGTTATATATAGTATAATAAAGAGATAGATATAAAAAGAGTAAATTGCATAAATCATCCTTGAACTTTGGTCCAATCAGCTGTCTGATGCGGTAAATAGAGTGTTTCAATAAAAAACAAAAGTGTGCAAATCAATTCTTTTATTTATAAGCTTCTTAAGTGTTCTTTGTTTCATTAAGATGTTTTGAATCTGAATCTGAATCTGAATACCACATCTAACTAGTAAGATGTGGATAAAAAGTCTGAATCTGAATCAGTATAAAAACACATGAATGGATTAAACTGTAAGATTTTGCATTATAAATTAAATTTTGATTTTGTAAACTGAAATAAAATATTTTAAATACAAATTTAACATTGTATATTAAAAAGACAAAATTAGCAAACATTTTTTTCTCAAAAATTATAGCTAACTATGTACTTATGGCGTGCTTGGTTGGGGGGTTAAGAGGGGGGTGGGGAATGAGTAAGGTATTCAAAAGGGCCCACCTCACTCATTATTTAGTGCTTGGTTAGGGAGTGCAAATGAATTGATTAACCCGTAATGAGTACTGAACCATTATAAAATAAATTGAGAGGTAAGAGATTGATTACGCACCTCACTCATTCTTTTTCCCTTTCCCCACTTTGAACCAAGCGGGCCCTTATTATCTTTTTCATTGCTCTACATCAAGCAACAACTACAAAACAAAATCACTCTATTTTTAATAGAAAAAGACACCCTCTATTAAACATTTAAAATACCAAGATAAGCTTAAAGAATCACAAACGACAAAATCAATGTTAGATAAAGTCACCCACTCACATTATCTTCCTGTGTTCATCTTCTTCGTCTCTCAACGGTTATCATCCAAACTCGTTGGAAAATAAAACGCAACCCTACTTATAAAATAATTAAATACTTGATGCCCAAAAAAAGAATGCTGATGCCCTGGCCGTCATCCTGCTCGCCCAGTACCGAGCCTTTAATATTCAGAGTTCAGAGGTGAGATTTGTAAGATTCGTTGATGTTCTTGACATGTACACATACTTGAAAAACCATAGATTAGCTTATTTTACACTGATTAAATGATGTTTAGATAATGGTGAGATTTGTTGATGTTGTTGGGAGCTTAGATTTTGAAGCTTTAATTGTTAACTGATTGATTTTTCGGGTTTTGGTTTTTGAGATTTTGCTAAGCCTATGAATGTTTTTTAAGATTTTTGAATTGTTTTTATATGGATTTAAGATTGCTTTTGATGTTTACTGCTTGTTAGTATTTGATGATAAGTGATGATGAAGATGTAATGTAACTATCCTTTTTGGATGCCTATGTTGTGTGTTGAAATGTTATGAATTATGATGTATATATCACTACAAAATAAATGCCATTTAGTGTCTGAAACCTTTTGTGACGAAGTGTAAAAGAGTCAATAAAACACCATTTTAGTCTTTCCCGTCTAATTAAAAAAGTCAAAGTTTCAAAATCGATCTAATAATCCTGGTGAACAAAATCCGGCCATCAACACCTTCACCTCCGGCCATCAACACTGGGTCACCGGAAGTTGTGATTGATTCCATTTGTTTGATGATGATGTAATTTTATATCTTATGAAGTGCACAAATGTGATTCTATGATTTACAAGTGTTTGATGAAATGTTTGAATGAAATACGTGTTCTCTTTGTGTATGCAATCCAACTGTTTGATGAAATGCTTGAATGAAATATATGTTTTAATTAACAAGCTGTTTTGAATAAGCAAATCGAAGTTGTTCGTTTAACCTAGATAAGCATTTTAATAAGCAATCCCAAAACAGGACATGTTATGACATTATACGCCATGCTGTTCTGTGTTAATACTTTTTAAGAATGGCCATAATGTAAACAGTTAGAAGCTGTATTGATGCTTAAGGAATGCTAATTATCGAATGGTCATAATGTTTAAGCTGTGCACGGAGCATCGACAGTCTTTTTACCTTTTCCTAGTGAGGACATGGATCAACGTTAGGTCATAGAGCGGTATTGTCATCTATCAGCACAAAACACACACATGCAGCTAGGACCAATTTTAAGGAAGGGCTGTTGTCAAATTAACATTTGTGAATACAAGATATAAAAAACATGTTATTTTTTTGCTGAGCGCAAAATGGCTGGCGGGTAATGAGCTGGAGTCAAAACTAGTACTGTATATGATTAGCACACGTCTAAATGGTTTGCATTGGGTCGGCACGCAAACATTTTCTTTAGATTATACAGTAACTAATGTGTTAAAATTCACACAGCGATAGTCTAATACAAATCGACTAGAAAGGTTTTGTGCATTAAAAACATTTCGAGTGACTTCAACATGTTTAACACTTTGACCCGCTCCACCCATTTTACCCATTTCCTTTTAAGTTATTCTTTCAGTTTGATCTTTAGTATATAAGTATGTCAAAACTTCCACCTCTGATTATTGTTATACAACTTCTAAATCTGCTCAAGTTATACAACTATAAGTTATACCATGTCTTAAAAAGTTCCGTTTAACATCTGGAAGAATTGAGATATTGTATTTTGAACATTTCTTACTTGATTAAATGCAATTATCATAAGAGTGTCTTTAGCCAATAATTATACTAGGAAGGATAATATACAACGTTAGATTTTTATCCTGATGTTAAAAGTTAAGGTACTCTTTTCATAGCAAACAAAACCGTTTGAGTGGATCGTCCTCCCAAATATTAATTTATCTATATTCTTCGCGTCGTCGGTTTCAAAAGATCGTTATTTTCTTCTTCTTTTAAGTCTTCTGTTTACAAATATTATGGTATGCAAATGGGACGGTCAAAACAAAATACTCTGTAGTAGTAGTATGATTTTGTTCTGATGAAATCTTCCATATGCTGCAAATTCTGTTTTTTAACACGCTGAGATGCCCATCTAGGAGTGTAAGGTGAACAGGGAGTTGTAAGATGTTGGACTGAACAACTATCAGTTAACTTATTTGGAAGTAGGACAACACCAACGAAGGATCTTTTCTTTTCTTTCAAAGCATATATTGTATGCACCTCAATGGAGTCAGTGTCTTAAGACTGATTGCTACCTTTGCCACATATCTGAGTCACAGAAGAAGTTAAGTGGCTCGCTCGTGGTCCAAATAATTTTGTGAAAAGATACTCGGGTTATCTTGTTAAAGGTTATCGCTTCCACACAAAGGACCATGAAAAATTATTGAAAACGCAGAATAGTGGAGTTGTTGTCAATGTTGTCAATGCTTCAACTCACAGAGTCGTCAATTACTATGGCAGATTAACGGATATTGTTCAGTTGAACTATTCTGGAAAATTAAGGGTCATTTTATTCAAATGTGATTGGGTTGACAAAGATAATGGGTGCAAAACTGATGAATTTGGAATTAAACTTGTGCACTTCTCCCATCTTACCCACAAAGGTGATAACTTACTTGACGACCCTTTTGTGTTGGCATCACAAGTTGATAAGGTGTTCTACACTCATGATTCGAAATTCGAAGATTGGATGGTTGCACGACATGTTAAAGTTAAGGATGCCTTCAACATGCAATGTGATATTGATGATAATATTTTGAGTTCACTCCCTCACTCTAATGACCTGCCTAACTTACATCGGGTTGGGGTTGATGTTGATGATGGAGTGGATGGTACACTGGTTTTGGAGTCTCAAGAGGTAGAAGATGATGAAAATGAACAAGAATAATATACTTTATATCATTGGTTAATCAGGTACCTCACTTTTCTTTAATCCCCTGTTTGGAATGTTTGTATATTTTCTATGGAGGACTTCATGAAAATTGTATTTAATTTTGATTTTTGACAGTTAATTTGTTACTGAGTAACAGATATAGCTTGTTTGACTTTAGTTGGTGTATCTATAATCGAAATTGTTAATTGCTAATTAGAACCCTTTATTTGCTTATTGAGACTATAAATATAAGCCTTATACTTGAGACCTTCTTCAAACTACACCTTTCAATCCTACAAACTCCTTTAATTGGTGTATCACAAGCTCAATTTCGATGCATTGTTCTATTACCCATCTGACCATATAGCTAAGTCAAGAAACCAATATTTTGGTCGACAAAGGGTCAATTTTGTCTAACGGGTCAACAGTTGATTAGGTGTGTTTTAATGGTACAGCATACTGGTGTTTTATATCAATCAGTTACTTATGGACTTGATAGTTGATATGAGCTTTATGTGTGGACTTGTAAAGCAGTTTCAATATGGTAAATTTAGAAAATTTCTCCGATCCGTATGACATTCAGATTTTTGTATGCAGGGATGCAGGGCAAGCTGACAGAGGAACAGGTACTGAATTATCCGATAACTTTGCATGTGTTGCATCTTTATCTCGTTTGCACTAACTTACCAGTGCTTTCTTTCAGCACCTCCACAAGAACGTTACATAGGCGAACTAGTATTTTGGTTGGTATGGATACAGTTGATGGCATTCATGAATCAAGAATGCGCTGACATAACAATGGAAGTGTTGTGCAACTCGTCAAAATGATTTGTAGTTATATAACAGTTGATTATTATTCTAGTACTGTGAATGAAAATGTCATTAAATGTGAACCATTTCTCGACTGGCATATAAGTAACTACTACGTATCAGTTGAAATGTTTTGATATTGTTTGTTTTAATGAAATTTCTACATACATGTTTGGATCAAATTTTGAATGCCTTAGCTTAAGTACCTATTCCGGTCTTGATTCTGCTTGGCAAAGTGTCGTAGGCTTTTGTATGCCTTATGGCTTAACTTTTTGATAATACAAAAAATTCACATTTGCAAAAAAAAGGGTCATAAATCTTCGTGGTTTTCCATTAGCTTCTAGTTACCAACTTAAATCCTATGTTTAAGCTCTCTCGAGTGAGCTCACTTGTGATAGTTCTACCATTTTTCATTGACTTGTGAATTGTGAGTACCGAACTACCGACTAACAACCACGAACTAGCTCATGTGAATTTTGGTATCAAATTTGCGTATATTACTCGTGCTTTGAGAATGCTTTTCTTTATAAGAATCGGCTGCTGCAAAATTCACAAACTAGCTCGGTGTGTAGAATAGTGTTAACTGGAAAATTCATGAATTTTGGTATCAAATTTTGCAAATTCATTTTTTTACTAACATATACTTAAGTAACTTAGGTGGTGTTTGTTTTCGACTTAATATGAAAAAAGCTGAATTTATTAAGAGCAAGGGGTATGGCCTTCGTTGGATCTCGCCACTTCCGACGTGGCTTGTCGCCACTTTTTTTCGAAGCTCGCCGTGATACCAATGGCCCTCGCCAGTTGGTCTTTCGTCGTCCAAACGACACACAAAATGACAAACGATTTCAAAATATTAACGTTGCAAGTTACCGTTTTAATTATAACGGATACTTTTTTTTTTTTTTTTTTTTTTTTTTTTTTCAAACCCAAATTAATACACCCTTTTCTTTATAAATACTACTCATTTTTTACCAAAACATTCACACTTCTCATTCACAACCATAAATATATTATCATCCTCATCTTAATCCACAACCAAAAATGTCTCAAGATCCCAACGAGATGTCGTTTATGAATCTCCTCAACTCGTCTTCGTCAAACCCGTCCACCCCATCGTCTCAAACCTCAAGCACTTCTTCGCAAGTCGGATTTCAAGCTTTTCAATATCCAAGACAATCACCACCGCAATTCTATCAATCACAACCGCAATTTTATCCCTCACAACCATCACCACCGCAATTTTATCCGTCACAACCATCACAAACGCAATTTTATCCGTCACAAGCACCACCAACGCAATTCTACCCTTCACAACAACATTACTTTGAATCACAATTCAAAGTGCCTCAACCACCACCAACCGAAAGACGTGAAGAACGTCGTCAAGGAAAAAAACCGGCCAAAACGACAAAGAAAAAAAAGAAGGCCGTTGTAAACTTGGACGCTGACGAGGAGGAGGAGGATGTGGATGAAGAGGGTCGCACGACAATTCGTTGGTCAAACAATGAAGAAAAAATTTTTAGCCGAGTGTTGGGTCGACGTATCCCAAAACGCCGCTATCAGTAATGACCGACTAAACGATGCGTTTTGGACTCAGATTTGGGAGGACTTCAGGGCTCGTAGTCCAGAGCCTTATCGTACAAAAAATATGTGCACGGGAAAATGGACTCGGATAAACGGTGATTGTCAAAAGTTTAATGGTTTTTACAAGCATTTGCAGCGTAGATCCGGGGAAAATAATGTTGATCACATTGAGAATGCAAGACTTGCTTACAAAAATGGGACGGGGAAAAACTTTAATATGGTTTCGGCATGGAAGGTTTTGAGAGAATATCCCAAATGGGACGCGCCGGATGGGATCAATGAAGATAATATCGCCGAATTATTCGGCCCTGATCCTAGAGCTCGACCCGCAGGCAAGCCTCGTCCGGCAAAAAAAAGTAAATCAGTGGAGTCGTCAACGAGCACCGGAGGGAGTCAATCGGATGCTATTGCGGAAGCTTTAGCTCAAGAGTATAAACGTAAAGTTGACGGAGCACGAGAAGTGTACGAGGCGAAGATTGCGAAAGAAAAGTCGGAGCAAGAGTGCCGAGAATTGGAGTTTCTCATGCATGATATTGAAAATTTGCCGGAGCCAAAAAAACGATCCTCAAGAAGAAACAAGACGAATTGATAGCAAAATACTACAAATAGAGTTGTATTGTTTAAGTTTCGTATGGTTTTTATTTTCCCATGTTTTTTTCCGTTTTTTTTTTCGTATGTTTTTTAAATTTTCTGTATGTTTTTTATTTTTATTTTCCGTATTGTATGTTGTATTTTTATTTTAAATGAATGAAATGAATTTAGTTGTGTTTGAAAAATATGGAAAATAAATAAAATGGTAGTGGGTGGGGCCCAAGTGAAGAGAAGTGAGTATGTTGTGATTGGGGGGTATTTTTTTGTTAGTGTGTTGCAGTGATGTGGAGGTGATGTGGCACACGTGGGGCCCAAGTGAAGAGAAGTGAGTATGTCACCATACCCCTTGCTCTAAGTCATATGAAAACTGTTTGTTTGTGACTTAATAAAGAAAAATGACTTAAAATATTAAATAATAAAAATGAGGATGTCTGCATTAAGTCATCTGTTAATTAATCATAATAGAATATTTTAACAAACATGCCCTTAAATATATCAAATATATAAATTTTACCCTCAAGTCACTTAAATAAAAGCAGTCACTTGCAGTGTAATAATTTGGGCGGAAATCAAAACAGTCACATCCAAAACACCATCTACGGTCATCTTCTCCGGTCATATTACCATCGCCGAAGGTATTATTTCTCTAATAATTAGGGTTTCATCTAATAATCGCTTAATTTGAGCTTATTTCAAGCTGAATTTGTGTTTAGGTTATGAATTTGTTAGTTTTGAGCTTAATTATTATTTCTCTAATAATTAGGGTTTAATCTCTTAATTTTGCTATTTGAGCTTAATCAGGTTATGAATTTGTGTTTAGGTTATGAATTTGTTAGTTTAATCAGGAATTATTTGAGTTTATGTTGATGATCATTTTGTATGACGTCATCATCGTTACTATTTCGTTGAATTTGAACTGAATTTGTGATTTGTGTTGTTAAAGTCGATGACGTAACTTAGGATGAGTATGACGTCATTTTGCGCAATTTGTGATAATCGTAATGAATTAGTTTATGTTGTAGAATTACTCATGATGAGGTGATTTCATTTTCCTTTTTCTTACATAAAGTATATATTGTTATATCAGGTTTGCGCCCATACCTATTACTGAGTTTGTACTTGGATGTTGCAGCATATGAGCCTTAATGTTAAGAAATCAGTAGCAGTTATTCAAACTTATAAGATATGGGATATTGACATGAATGGGATTATGTGAAGAGTGAGGGGTGGTTTCTTTAGGATGGGGGCTAGTGAGCTGTGAAAGATGAAGCTACTTTTCCCTAACTAACGGTCCTGTTAACCATACCTCCCTTGTTGATCAGAAAAGTTGTTATATGCCTAGCTGGTGTTTGGAATAAAGGTTTAAACAGATGGCTATGTATCTTGGTTTTGAAAACCTTTGCTAGCTTCACAATCTATCTTCTGATACAGTGTGTTTCGGATAGGCAACTATATTGTCTTCTGATGTCTTTGGCGTAGATAAGGTGGACCAAAGAGAAAATGAAATCCTACAGCTTATCTTTATATATATTCACTGAATACAAGGGTACTTGTCTAATTACTGCTCGATTTTTTGTCACTATAGAAACTTGTTACTTTTCACTGAATACATCGGTATCACTGTCACATGTTTCTTATAAATAAAGACATCGATATAGAAACTTGTTATTTTTCATTTGGACATGAGACTTAGATACATGAAATATGTTGGTGGAATTACAGATTCGTAGAAGAATTGCTGCACATAAGCTAAAATACCTTGGCATTGGTGATATAACTGAGGCCATTCCTGAAGTTATTACTTCAGCCATGGCTAAGGATTAGTTCTTATCTTGTGTAAATGATAAGCCTTGGCATTGGTGATAGCACACTGAGCCCATTCCGTAAGTTATTACTTCAGCTCCACAAGAAAATTATGTGTTTAAAACATTATTGATATGTTTGACTTTTGTTGCAAGATCCCCAATTTTGCTACTGTAAATGGTTGTTTTTGACATAGACTCGTTAACATTGTGAACCATATATATGAAACGTGAGTCCTAACCCGTTGGTATTTCCATTTCTTTGTATTATAGAAAAGCATTGGCTAATGCTTTATCAGTCACACCGTAGATTTGGACCCATGGAAATGCAGGCTTGGGAGCCTTGCAGGTAACACATGATCTAAACTAGAGGTGTTCTATAACGGGCAGCAAGTCAGGTTGGCAAACAAGTCAAACTGGTAATTTTAGTCTGGACTGGATCAGGTTGACCTGCAAACGTGGTATGTTCTTTTCTTAAACTTGTTTAAAAATAATGATTAATGAATGTTTTCAGCATGTTGAACCCATTAAATATAGGGAATTGACCCATTTATAAGTAAAATGCTTGAAATTGCGACCTCTGTATTCAACAGTTAGTTTCTTAACAACGTAAATATTTTCTTCCCTGTGAAAGAGCAACAAATTACTGGAATGGGCTCAGTGACATCACCAATGCCAAGGCTTAACATTTACTGCCATCCATATGTTTGAAGCTGGAAAGAATGATAAAGTGTGTTTGTTTTAGTTTGTGCAGGTGATGAATGTGGTGTATTGCTAGTTATTAGTGTTATCTGGAGCTTGTACTTGGATGGGTAAAGTCAAGATTTATTATGTATTCGTCATATGGCCTGATTCTTAATTCTAAAGGCAGATTGGAGACGACATCAACTTCATCAAACCCATCTGTTTTTCTCGAGTTATTCAGAGGCAGTGATGATAACGATACTTACAGTGACGTCTATGGTGTGTGTTTTATTTTCATTTCTGCTCAAGTAGTTAATAAGGTTGGCTTGTGTCTTTTTAGATGTGTTGTTTGCAAGAGTAGCCCACTGTAATGAATACTAAGGGCCCGTTTGTTTGAGGTGTATGGGCTAAAAGTAATGGAATCAATCCATTATACACTAGTTTGGTATGCAATTATCACAATGAAAAGGTGTTATCATAGGCATAGAACCATACGAGGGATGAGTGGTGACTTTTACTACTCATTCAATTATTATCTTCTCTCCTCTAATTTTTACTAGATTTTTCACTTTTCTTATAAATCTTCCATTAATCCAAATATAATTGTGTAGCATCTTATTAACTCTTTAAAGTAGTTGATGCTTCGTAAGCTTCATCGGAGCAGGATACCAATCACACACTGTAACAGTTCACCGTTGGCCGGAGTTGGATCAAAGTCACCGGTTCATGGTCATGGTGGTTGCCAAAGCTGGAGTATACAAATCACCTTTTTCATGTCCCATTTATTAATTTTTCTTCTTATTTTTTATTTACTTTAACACAATAATTAAAACTATTAAATTTCATCTATAAATCTATATTTTGGGTCTGGAACGTGGGTTGTAATTTGTAAATGGTCATATTCTTTTTTGGAGTATCTGCTAGTGCTTCAAAAATAAGGATGAAGATGATTATTCTATATTGAATACTCCCTCCGTCTCAAAATTATTGTCCCATTTGACATTTTCGGTCTTTCCTTTACAACTTTGACTTTAAGTATTTTTGTTTGTGTTATATAATACTTGATGCAAAATATATGAATGGATTGAGTTTTAATTGTATTTTTCATTGGTATAATTTTCATCAATCATCGTATAACACAAACAAAACTATTTATGGTCAAAGTTGAAAAAGAAATACCGAAAAAGTCAAACGGGGACAATAATTATGGGACGGAGGTAGTATAACTTTATGGGGAAAAGCATGTCTTGCATTTTTTTTTTCTCTTATGTTTTAATTTTTTTTGTTTCACATAATATGAATGATAAAAAATGAGAATGAAGCTATACCATATGTAATTAATTAAGAGCAATGCTAGGCTCACACAATTTTTACAAACAAAAATCCACATACACATGTGGCATGTGAGGTGTATCAATTAGGTTGCATGAAGTTTTCTCTTTCTTACCTTTTACCCTCCATAATCAAGTGACACCTATTTATGTGGATAATTTTTTGTAAAAATTATGTTAGTCTAGCATTTCTCATTAATTAAACCAAACAATCTTTTTTTAAATGATTGATTCATTGTTATTCCACCTTATACCGATACTTATATTCATTGTGATTCATGACAACCAACCAAACACCCCTTAAATCCATCTCACCACACTCTTATGGTTCTATGAGAATCCAATAATAGTTTGATTTTTAAATTTCTAACAAAACAATTGCAATAACGATGAAAGTCATTATTTAACCGCATACCAAACGCACCATAAGATAGTGTATTTGTGATGACGAAGATTTAGATTTATGCAATAATAATAATAATAATAATAATAATAATAATAACTAGCAAGGTACCCGCGTGTTGCAGCGGCATGTACCATGTGATTAAAGTTTAGACTCCAACAAAATAACAATCGTTAATTGATTAACCGGAGAAAAGCATGATCCCAGTCCGACCCAGTTTAGACATTTTTACTGATTCCGACTGGTCATCTCTGTTTATTCTTTGAACGACTTTTATTGGCTAGCCGGGCCAATGGCGACTTCAGATTCCGGTTGAACCCGTTGGTTCGGTCCGGTTTTCAAAATCATATGTACCATTAACTTACCAGCATGTAAATTATATAACGCTTTGTGTGTTTTATTTGTTTATACAATGTGTATTATAACATGTATTTTTTTTATCAAAGGAGTGCTTTAAAAATAATATTAATTAGTGTTTAATGTTCAAAAATAATATTAATTTGTCTTAAATGTATTAAATGTGATAAATGTGTTGTATTTCTATAATTAGTATGCTGAATTTTTAAGTAATACTATTTATAAAAGGCATTTCTCCATTATAAGATAGTATGATAATAATAATAATAATAATAACAACAACAAAGTGATGTTTATAAAAAAATAAATAAATAATAAATAATAATAATAACAATAATAATAATAATAATAATAATAATAATAGGCATGTGAAGTGACAAAAATACCCTTTTAGTTAAAACAATGAACTTAAAAACAGATAGTTTATGCCATGCTCGCAATCCCATCCAAACAAAAACACTTAGACTCTAATTAATCTCCACCATTCACCAAAACCATCGCTCTCCCCATTTTTATATGTTGCTGCTTGGTAAAGACATTTGATTTTTTATCATTATTCCTTAAGCTGTTAGTATTTTCTTTAACCATAGGTTCGACTTATAATCTAACATCAAATTAAAATTGTTTGAATTACACTTATTTATTTATTTATTAATTTTGATATTTTTTGTGTAATTTTGTTAATTTATTTGTGCTTATTTTAAGAGGTTAATAAGCTATTGGGTATAAAAAGAAGGTACCGAGCTTATTGAATGTGTTTGGGTAAGCTCATGTCAAAGTGCTTTATACATTGAGATGTATTTGTATAATCCGTGTAATTAATTATATAACCCGTGTATTACATGATTTATTATAGGAAAGATGCTTAGGATTGTTTATTGAGATTTTTTTATTAATTTATAGGAAGTTACGTTATTATAGGGAGATTTAGTTCGGATATTAAAAGAGAATGAAGTTTGAAAATTTACTAATTATAGTTTGATGGGACACTTGATTTTTTTTATTGTTATTATTATTATTTTTTATAGATTTTTGTGGCTAATAATAGTAATAACATTTGTGTTTTATATAAGGGAAGTGATTTGCACACTTAATTTATTGATTAGGACACTCAGAGTAAAAGCATATAAAGCACGGTGTGAGTTTTGTACAACTAATTGAAGCACAAAAAAGAGTGTCCTAATAACTATTAGGAATATGCAAATCACTTCCCTTTATATAAGGGTTGATTGGTGTTTAGAAAATAGCATGTAGATTTTAGAATGAGAAAGAGGTGGCAGCATTATGTTGGTTGCCGATGAGGAACCCACAGCTTCACAAACCAATAAGTAAACCGATAAGTTACCAAAATAAATATGATAGAATGGGCCAAATTTTATTTGTTTATCAAAATGGACCTTTGAGCGCCACGTCAAATATAGAGATTTGACATAAAAGTGTGAAAATATTTGTTACGCCTAATTGGCTCACCCGCATGCTAGTGTAACTTTTTTATTCTTCTCACTTAAAAGTGTGTAAACATACTTAAAAAGTGTGAATATGTTACTATTTTTTAGTAGTGCTAAAAAAATCTAATACTTTTTTGACCCTTCATCTTATTTAAATTTACACTCTTACCCCTTCAACTTTCATTTTAAAAACAAAAAACTTCCTTCATAAATCAAAAAAAAAACATTTTCACTATCTCTATTTAGAGGTGTGCTTGTTTACATCTCACCTCCTCATAACTCGCTTCGACGCGATTAGGTATTGTTGTCGTATGTTTTAATGTTCATTATCCTTTAACTTATCATGATTTTTCACTTTTAAACCTTTAACTTATATAAAATGACTAAAAGCACCCAAAATTAAATATGATCTATAATCAAAACATCAACTATACCTATGAATTCATAGGGTTTTAATCCAATAATGAATTACATTTTTTTATCATTCTGATTTGTTGAGTATTTAAGTTTTTGTATAATTTTTCAAAAGGTTTTAAATTCAGTCAAAAAGTGAAACTTTCTTTCCTGGTTTAAGATTCAATGTGGTTAATTAACCAGGTAATTTTTACACACTCCACAAAATAATTGAAATTTGAATACTTATACATTCACAAAGATGAAAATATAATTAATTATGTTTGGATATTTATACCCTCACAAAGATGAATGCCTTGTTTGGCTAAGCTTATTTAACATAAGCCAATTTGGGCTTTTTTTATAAGCTTCGATTTTCTAGCTTATTTTAAGACTTGTTGGCTTATATAAGTTTATTATGATATGATAAGCTTATAAAAGCCGACAAGCGTCAAAATATGTTGTAAAATTGAGGCTTATTAAAATACACCATACATACCCTTCAACCTCTTTCCTCATTATCATCACTTTCTGAAACAATTTCTAACAACCACCAGTCCCCCACCACCACCAACCAAATTAACTCAATTTAAACAAATCCCCAAATTTTATAAAAATTAAAAACCCAAATACCCTCTAATTTAACTTCAAAACTGTTTGGTAGTCAAAGTTTGAAGATATGAGAGATTTGGTAGTCAAAACGTTTGATTCAGGTAATGTGAGATACCCAACAAACCACAATGACCACAATTTCTAACCTGTTTAATTTTGATATTTGTTGCATAATTTTTTAATTAATTTGTGCTTTTTTGATTTGGTGAGAGAGATAACTGTCATGGGAATATGTGATTTAGGGGGTGTTTGGTTAAGCTTATATAAACAACTTATATAGGCTGGGCAAGCTTATGCCAAAGTGCTTATTAGTTATTTGGGAGAATAAGGGGTTTTTCGATAATGAATAAAGGCATAAGTTAATTATAAGGTTATCGTGATACATTACATCATCTTAGTATCCTTTGGGCATGATTGAAGCCAATATAATGTATGTAGCCTTGTTATCGAATCATAATTATTTAGAGAAATTTGATTTTGTGTGAGAGACAGCTGCCATGGGAATCATTGGGATTTAGGGGGTGTTTCGATGAGCTTAGTTAAAGAGCTTAATAGTTTATTGTGTTTTAATAAAGCAAAAAAGCTTATTGAATGTTTTCTTATTTTAAAGGGCTTGTGTGTTTTTGAGGAGATGATTCCATTAATTTGGGGTATTTCGAGAATGCATAAGTTTTATTTACTGTTACCTTACCTAAACGTCCCCCTAGTATATTGTGGGCATGATTGGAGGCAAGTACTGTATGTTGTTTTGCTTGTAGTGAGTTATCGGCCTTGGCGGGGAGTACTCATAGTCTTAGATAGGAATTTTTATATATAAGTTTCGAAGCTATGTGTAAGAGTATGACATGTTTATAGGACTATATAAATGTTCATGGACACTAGAAGTATATGTTTAGAAACTTTAACACACTTGTTAAAATACATCGAGCCGAGTTTTTTTACGAGTTAGCACCGAGCTGACCAACTTGTGACCAAATTGAATCCTTTGCCCGATTCTGCTCAACTTTCATCAGTCACCGGCCTTGTAGTAGTAATGGTTGATCACTTTGTGATCCGAAGTTTTACTACTCGTGTAGGCTTATTTTTAGAGGTTAATAAGTTATTGGGTATAAAAAAGTTAAAAAGCTTATTGAAGGTGTTTGGGTAAAGCTTATGTCAAAGTGCGTTATACATTGAAATGTATTTCTTTTTTCCCTAATTATCATGTGTAAAGCAGCGGCGCGTTTGTGCGAGGATACCTGTCATGAGAATATGGGATTTAGGGGGTGTTTGGGTAAGCTTGTATAAAGAACTTACAAGCTTATGCCAAGGTGCTTATTAGTTATTTGGGGGAATAAGGGGTTTTTCGATAATGAATAACTAGATAAGTTAAGCATATGGTTATCCATATACAGTACGTCTTAGTATCGTTTAGGAAGGATTGAAGCTAATATAATGTACGTTGCCTTGTTCTGCATCAAGATAAGAACCATATCTAAAGACTTTATCTTTTGAAGTTTGGTTATAAAAGTTGCAAGGTTCATTAGTTTTTCTGGTGTGCACTCTACTTATATCCTATCTTAAGTTTGATCTAATTGTGAGATGTTTTTTAATGTTGCAGAAAGTATCACTGAAGAAGAACGATCTGCTGGATATGCTTCTATCTCACATTCAGAGGTAACTTGGATGTTTGAGATAATGTTTTTAATCTTGTTAACATGTTGAAATTTTTGTATCTGCAACTGGTAATCAAAGTTGTATTTTGCGTATGAATGTTATATCACGTTTGCGTCCATACCTATTACTGAGTTTGTATTCAGATGTTGCAGCATATGAGCCTTAGGGGGTGTTTGGCAACCCTTTGAAAACGTGATTATTTGATTATCACGTTTTCAAAACGTGAATAATCAAGTTTTGGTGTTTGGTTGCAAACGTGATTATCATTGAATTTGCCTTCAAAACGTGGTTTTGAAATTGGAGGTAGGGACTTACTTTTTGAAAACGTGGTTTTGCAAACATCATTTATGCAAACGTGATTTTTACCCAAACACCCCCTTAATGCTAAGAAATCAGTAGCAGTTATTCAAACTTATAAGATATGGGATATTGACATGAATGAGATTATGCGAAGAGTGAGGGGTGGTTTCTTTAGGATGGGGGCTACTTTTTTCTAACTAACGGTTCTGTTAACCATACCTCCCTTGTTGATCAGAAAAGTTGTTATATGCCTAGCTGGTTTTTCGAATAAAGGTTTAAACAGATGGCTATGTATCTTGGTTTTGAAAACCTTTGCTTCACAAGATTTTCTGTCTGCTGATATATTGTGTTTGGGATTGGCAACGGTATTGTCTTCTAATGTCTTTGGCTAGTAAAAATCATATGTATAGTTTCCTGTTTGGTAGTAAATTAAATGATCATTAATTTGGATGGTTACGGATAAAAGGCTTGCAGACTGGAAAATGTCATGAAATTGCCTGCAAGAATAATCTGGCTTGATCGATTAACTGGTTAGATTTGGAAATATCTGGTTATTGAATAGCAGTTATCTTTAAAGGAGTGTTTGGGTTTGAAGATTGGTCAGATGGCTATGTACCTTGATACTGAAATTCTTTGACTCATAAACTCTCTTTTCTCACGCTACTACAAAATATGAAATAAAGCCCGCCCTAATAGAGCCCTGTTAATAGGAAAAGAGGGCTCTATAAAGATTTCCGTCAAAAACAAAGGCACAAAGCCCGGTTATGAAATGAAAAAATGGGGGTCTAACCCGGCTTATTTGTTTTAACTATTCCCATTTTGAGCAGGATTTCTCCCCCTTCTTTTTTTTTTCACTTTACTTTCTTATTTCTTTTCACCTAGACCACATAAACATAAACCCTTAAATCACTTTTTACATATTTCCAATTGACGGCTTGGGTTTGAAAATCTTCAACAACCAGGTATGGAATGTTTCTCTGACATCCATTTAATCATAAAATTCCAACTGTAGATGTTCAATTACGGGTTATTGGTCCTTTTTGTTAACAGATCTAACGGCGCCGTTAGTGTTGGTTTAAAGCTCGATTCCACATAGAATCCTTGCCAGCCTTGTTCATATGACCTCAAACTAGCAGTTTATTTGTAAAGCTTTTGTATTTGGGTTCATGTTTGCATTTCTTTTACGATTAGATTTGTTAGCTGTATGAAATAAATGTTTAAGTTCAAATTAAGTTGTATATGTGCATTTCTTTTATGATTAGACTATAGTAGAAGATCTACTAGGCATTTCATCTTTGAACACTTGCTTGCCATTTTCATTGATATCACTGTTAGCCGTTTCTTATAAATAAAGACATGGATATAGAAACTTGTTATTTTTCATTTGGACATGAGACTTAGATGAAATGTATTGGTGGAATTACAGATTCGTAGAAGAATGGCTGCACATAAGCTAAAATACCGTGATGAACA
>OU343225.1:36213602-36235020 GCA_910596185.1 Chrysanthemum makinoi | reverse complement strand
AAACATAGACAAGGCAAAGCTAAAAGGATTGTGTGAGAATTATGTAGCTGTAAATGCAGTAAGTACGCATGACTAATTATAACTTATAAACAGATCATTTCCTTAAGTTTAGTACTTGCATACGCAAATTTTTCTCGACATAATGGAACTCCCCACAAACATTCTTGGTATCCTTAAAGCTATAGTTGCACTTTTTTTCATTTATTTGGATATTCTAATAATCTATTTTTTGTGTTTAGCTACTTGTTCGATCTTAGTTTTGACTTATGGGATGGAATAGGAGTGTTTGGATCGAAACCATAATTAAGAAAAATTGGCCTTTTATGTTCCGGTACCGGAACCGGGACTTCCGTTTTCTCCGTACCGATTTTGAATGGTACCGAATTTTTTGGGCTTGTTTTGTGCTACGGTACCGTAGGTGTATTGTAAGCGGTACCGATTCGGTCGGTACCTGTACGTTTCCGGTGCCGTACCGTTTTTCTCGTTCCCATTCTCATCCCTATTTCATATGGTCACTTATATAAGCCGACAAGTTTCAAAATAATCCACAAAATCTTATGAAATATAAGCCTAAAGCCAAATAAGCTAGAATCCGGCAATATAAGCCGCAACAAACACCCCCTAATTGCAACGAGTAAATTTGATTGTTCGTTTACATAATCCCTATGTTAACAACATGTATATAAACATGTGATGCTATATTGATCGATCATTTGGTTTTTGAATTTTTAAAGGGACCTCGGCCTGGATTTTTCCCAGAAGAGCCATCTCAAAAGAAAGGTATGTTATATCTAACTTATTCATATACTACTACACAGATTAGCAGATGATTGTAATTTACGATCTGTTTTTCATTGTTTCACTTGCTTCTTACAGATGGAACACGAGAAAATGACTGGGAATGCCCAAAATGTGGAAATGTCCTTCAGAACAGTCTGTAACATGAGGAAAAGCAACTCACCTAAATCAGGTTCCAGTAAGTACTTCTTGTATATATATTTGGTTACTTGTTAGTGACTCTCGAGTCTGAATCTTATATATGTATCGTATTTTGTTTCAGAAGCGGATATGCCAGAAGGGAGCTGGAAGTGTGACAAATGTAACAACATAAACTATCCTTTTAGGACCAAATGTAACCGACAGAACTGCGGTGCAGACAAACCATTAGAATCCCAGAATTCCCCTACAGAAGAAGAAAACAATGATCAGGTCTGTATTGTTTTTGTCGAATGTTTTATTAAGTTATGCTTTTGCATGCTTACAGTCCCTATGAATGTAAAGCGGAAATACTTTCTAGTCAATTTATTTCTTTACCGATTAACTTCCTCATTTGTTTATAATCGTGCTTTGACTTATGCTATAATGAAGCACATGGTCATCCGTCTATTTTTTATTAATATGTGTTTATGTATCTACTGTTCCAGTGAGTACTAGGACATGTTTAAGAAGGTCCAGAGTTGTCCAGCTGTTGCTCAGTATGGGTCTGAAAGTCAGTCATGTCGTCGTCGTCTTCGTCTTCCTGTTGCTGCGGTTATCGAGTTACCTTGCTTTGTGATTTGTGTTGTCAGATTGTAGCATATAAAAATCCCCAAATTGTGGTCTTTAAGAGATTTTTTACATTTACATGCATGTGTCACCCAGTGAGTTGCTGGGCTAAGTCTTCTTAGAAGGTGATGTACCTTTTCAACTGTGTGTCGTCTTATTTATTAGATACTTATCATTGAGTTGCATGAACAAATAGGATTGTATTAATATGATTTGAAGTCAATTGCCTATCTTAAATAGGTGTCGTTTGTTTGTGTGTGCTTGTTGGACCAGGATGAGATCCTGCAACGGTTGACTAGTCTTGAATTCATCAGCAGTCCCCATTTATGGTTTCTACTTTTTTACTTGGCAGTCTTTTAAAATAGATTGGAGTACTCTCTCCCAAGTCAGCGACTTTCTTTTTGCTAACTAATGCAGATACTATGAGAGCAAATCCATTTGGTTCAGTGCCTATTTGTTTTGGTATAGTCCAGTGAACCATGCTCATTTAGGCCATTCACGAGTCTTTTAACGATTAGTCTAAAGTTTGTGGTAAATTCATGGCTTGGTCTTGTTTCGGAATAGATTACAGTCCTATACACCCAATACACTTGAACAAACTCTGACCGTCTAATATGTACTTTTAGCGAGAGTGTCTGGCTGAGGTAAAGCTGACATTTTATGCAACTGGTTTAAGCATGTATTTGGTTTTATATGAATGAATGTTTTCCTATATTTGTAACATTTTACACTATAACAACAAAAAAATGAATTGGAAAAATGGATGGTAGAAATATGTATGGTAGGAAACCAAAACAACCTGATAATATTACTCACAATGATGAACCTACACTAATGAATCCGCATACACCATATTCTTGAGAGTCCAGTTTCAACCGCTACTAAAAGTGGTACATTTCAACCTGATACTGTTTTGACCCGTTACGTAACCCATCCATGTTTCCAAGCATTATGTTGTACAAACCTTTTCGGTGCACGATATCAGTTCTTTCTCATACGGCATATAATTTGCATGAACTCAAATTACCTTTTTATACAAACCATTAAGTTATTGCACAAAGAAATTTAATCTTCCAGTCTCTTTTGCGCCCATTTGGGCCAAATGAAGCAATATTTCAAACTATAAGACAGTCCAGATTCAACATATGAATTGTTCTTAGTTTATGAAGTATGAAGCTAAAATGAATATCAGATTAATAAAGTTAAGAGTTTAATAACTGTTTTATTCCAAAAACCAAAACATTACTTTTGCCACCCTTACGAAAATGTTCTCGTTTTGACCTGTTTTGCAAGCGCTAGACCCGCCCATTTTCCCACACTTACGAATATTTATTCAAAGACCATTCATACCATCCAAGATGTTGCAACATAAAGCTGAGGTCCGGTGCATATGGCACGGCATCCGGTTCCTAATACTTATGTATCATGATCCCTTTACGTTTTGCAGCGTTATGGAAATAACTGAGCATATCGCTTTTCTGATGACGTTCCAATTCGACCCACATAATGTCAGCCGGATCATGAGCTTTTTCAAGATGTCGAGTAACTGATAACTCACATCCCGAGCCTTTCGTAGAGCTTTCACTTGTTCCAATATCCATAGTTGATACATGTAGTTAAGAATGTAAAGTTTAGGTGGCGGGTCCATGAACTCGAAATCAAGTAAATTTTCTATTTTTGACTACTTCAGAAGCAAAAGAACGTTCCCCAGATTCACCCTCCAGATTTCTGGGATGGGGTTGTCGAAGCATTTCTTTTTTGTACCCGTTTTCGGGAAAAATACAGTAACATGTACTGGGCCTAATAGTAAACAAACTACAAGACCTAAATCTAGCCAAGTTAGTGTAATCTGACTACAAGTATCAACAATATTCACTATGCAGATACGCTAAGATGTCAAGGGTTAGATCCAGTAATAAAACAAACAAACTTTGCCCCCATGAAAGGATCCAGTGATGTAACCAACAGACTTTCTAATTCAATTAGACACACTTGATCATAAACATGATTCATACACATGATAAGTCATCAGGAATGTAAATGCACCCTTACGTCTCTTACAGTACTTATGCAACAAGAAAATTAAAACACACATACAAACATATTTGACAAAGTAACGTTTATATAACTACGACATGCACTCCTCCTTGCTGCACTTACTTTCAAATTTCACAAAGAAAGCTTGGTACTAGACCTGAAAGCGTTCAAAAATAAAACCAAGTTAGTGATTGTTTATTAACAAACTCATTTAAAATCATATTCTGCAAAAGGATAGAACAGAGTACCTTATATAGTTTGAAGCACGTCGAGAATACGCTGCAACTCATTGACAACAATTTCTATTTTCATCCGTTGTGGTGGTGAATCCACAGAGCACGATACTCCAATCTTGATAATTGCAACCAAACATTCTTCCACTTTCTTTGCATTCGCTTCCGTACTTTGCAACACAATTGCATCATCATCAATAACATCGATTACATGATCCGGTAATGCCATGTAAGTAAATTTATGAAGGCTAAGACCATCGTTGAACATGTCATCTGTCGGCTGTTTCCCGGTCATCACCTCTAGTAATAATATTCCAAAACTATAGACATCCCCAGTACTTGTCATCTCGCTCGAGACCATACTCTCGCGAATTAAAACAGTTACTTAAGTTACAAAAAGTAATTGGTAAGTAAATGTAAGCATTATGGAATACTACCTGGAGGTGCATAACCAATTGTTCCTTTAATCCCGGTTGAGCTGTTTTGGTTTAATTCTGTACCAAGTAGCCGAGCTAAACCAAAGTCTCCAATATGAGCCACCATATCATCATCAAGTAGAATGTTACATGGCTTCAAGTCACCGTGAACAATCATTGTTTGGCAGCGATTGTGAAGATAATCAAGTGCATTGGCAACATCTCTAAGAATATTTATTCTTTGAAGAAGGTTCAGTTTCGATGTATATGCACTTGAATGAAGCCAATCGTGTACACTTCCATTGGGCATAAACTCATAAACCAGAGCTTTAAAATCATTTCCTTGGAAATCAACACTTGAACATGAAGTTATTATCTTCAACAAATTACGGTGCCGAATATTCCGCCAAGCTTCACATTCTGCTAGAAAACTTTTGTGAGCTCTTGGATTTTCAAGACGTAAAACTTTGATTGCAACAAATTTGCCATCATCGGAATCGAGGATCCCTTTATAAACACAGCTGAATGCACCTTCTCCAATCAAATTTGCTGCAGAGAAACCATCAGTAGCCTTGAGAAGTTGACTGTAAGAAACTTTGATGAACTGTTCACTATCCGATGACTCAGATGGTTGACTATTGCGTTTCTTCTTACACAAAAGATAGACACAACATAATACGACGAGCAATGTGACTGCAATCACGATGACTAATATGAAGAAAGGAAATCTTTTTTTCTTACTACCCGTGTCTTTGCATTTGGGTAACTCAAGTGTAACCAAACCACCACAAAGCTTATTGTTCCCCAAAACTGAAAATGCACTTCCATTGGCAAACACTCCTACAACCGGTACTTCACCCTCAAAATCATTAAAAGATAGGTTCAAAAACTCTAAGGAATTCCATCTGCCTAAGAATTGGGGAATTTTTCCTGATAAATTATTTTGAGAAATGTCGAGTACCTTCAATCCTCTCAAGGAAATGAATGAAGATGGTATTATTCCTTGTAATAGGTTTCCTACTAGGAGTAACATTGTAAGGCTACTACAGTCACCAAGGCTACTAGTAATGGTGCCTGACAAATTGTTGTAAGATAAATCGAGACCGCTCAACATCTTGAGGCCTTTAATCTCTGATGGAATTGAACCAGACAGGTTGTTTTATGAAAGATTTAAAAAAATTGTTAGTGATGGAAGTTGAAGAATTTGTATGGGTATTTTTCCAGTGAGTCTATTGTTTGCCAGGTAAATCTCATTAAGTTTTGTACAATTCCCAAGGCTTGATGGAATAAGGCCTTCTAATTTATTGGACTGTAAATAAAGTTTTGTCAACAGTGATAAGTTCCCAATGGCACCAGGGATAGGCCCTGAAAATTGATTCCTATATAGACCAAGATATTCTAGTTGAAGTTTACCAATTGTAGTTGGGATTTTTCCTTTGAATCGATTATTACTTAAATCTAAAGCGGTCAAGCCAACTAGACTACCTATACATGAAGGAAGGCTTCTGAATAATTCATTTTCTCCTAAATCTAGAATGCTGAGTTTATCAGAAAGATTACTTATTGATACTGGAAGCACTCCTACAAGGTTGCAATTATAAAGTTCCAACGTTACTAATCTGGTACAGTTTTTCAAAGAATCAATAAACCTCATGTCATCAGCATCTCCGCGTCCATGGAGATTGTTATTAATTAAGTAAATTTCATTAATATCTCTTAGTTTTGCAAAATCGATTTTCAAATTTCCACTAAAATTGTTGTCACCCATTTCAAGAATTCCTAATTTAGAACAATTAGAAAGAGAAGGTGGAAGAACTCCGGTCAGTTCGTTATCCCTTAACTGAAGGTACTCAAGATTTGGGAGCTGATTACCAATATCTAAAGGAAGACTACCAGTGAGGTGATTACCAGGTAAGGAAAAATTAACTAGGAGTGAGAGGTTGAAAATGGAATGAGGGATACTTCCATATAAGTTGCACTCACCAGAGTCAAATTCCGTCAAGCTTTTCCAATGACCTAAGGTATCTGGAATGCTCCCACCCAACGGGTTCCCAACAGCAGAGAACATCTCCATTGATGTGATATTCCCCAAGAAAGGTGGGATTCCACCTGTTAAATTATTGTAGTAAACTACAAGAAGAGTAAGTTTTGAGAGTAAACTCATCTCCTTGGGTATGACTCCAACTAGCTTATTTCGACCGAGCCGAAGGTCTTCGAGGTTAGAACAACCAGACAAGTTTGTTGGAATGACTCCACTGAATTCGTTTATTTTAAGATTAAGACGACGTAGCCTAAATAGACTACCAAGTTCATGTGGAATGGTTCCGTGAAAGCTGTTGTTCGCGAGATGAAGCTCACGGAGGAAGCTGAGGTTTCCTACATGAGGAGACAACGAGCCTTCTAAGCCTTGCGAAAACAGTCGTAAAACAGTCACTCGTTTGTGCCGCTTTCCACATGAAATACCACTCCATTCACAGAAATGAAAGGAATGGTTCCACGAGGCTAGAACATTGTATGGATCATGGGTGATCTTTGACTTAAATGACAACAACGCGAGATAATCAGTCTCATTACCGCCATAGGAAGTGGAGACAGTGGTGGAAGTAAGACATGTTATCACGAGACCATAAAAGAGAAAAGAAATAAGAGAGGAAGATGATAAGTTAATTATTGCTTGTGGTGACTTCATTTTTGGAATTTTAGTTAAAATTATAAGAACATGCATTGGCTTTTTATACTTAGTTTTGCATGTTAACGTTCCTGGCATGCAAATGGTGAAATAAATGGCTTCCACAAATTTCTTATCATCTTGAGAATACCAAGACTTTTAAGAGATTATAATATTTTCAATTATCTATGTTTAACGTTCACCACACTTAAATTGTGAAGAGAATGGCATCCACAAATATCTTATCAGCTTGAGCAAAACAAATTTTGATTGATAATATCTATTTTCTATGTAAGAGAAGACTTTAAAGAAGACTTGGGATTGGGAAGACGACATTAAGATTTCATTGTAACATATCAATCATGCAACCCAAGTAGCATCACCTATGGTCTATCATCCACACATTCCTTCTCAGCTTGACCAAGACAATTTGACTGATAAATAACTATTTTCTACGTTTACACAGAGAAGACTTTTAAGAAGACTTGGGAAATACACTCAAAACTCTAAACATTTTATGAAGAAGAATTAATATATATAAATGAAGAGTATGAAAAATTTTCGGATTTTGTAAGAAAGTATAACTAACAGTTCCTTAATTTTAGTGTATATATTTTAGAAGGTTAAGGAGAAAACATTTAAAAAAAAAATACTTATGGTGTGATGACGACGACAGGACCGTTTTCACCAGAACATATCTGTTCTTTGTGGGATAGAAATCTGCTGGCGATCTTGGGTACTAGTAATTTTGGAATTGAATATGGTTTTTGGTCTTCGAGCTTAGCTTGTTGGTATTTATATTTGGTTGATTATGTTATAAGGAATGATATTGCTTATATTGCCGAGTTTGGTGGCTGCTGGGCTTTGGATTGTGGGTTTGGTTATTTCTTTGCTGGTAAATTATAATTTGAAGGTATTGCATTTCTTTATTCGAGTTCATTTGCATATTTTTAATCGTTAAACAAGTCAGTTGTAATATGCGCATAAACCGAGTGATAAAATGTCGCAATGAAATACTTACAAGATAACTCATTTTAGCATAAATCCTTTTGGTTCTATGAATCTGGTGACACTTGAAGGAATACGAACTTATAGGATAGGAGAACTTATTTGACAGATTGATTAGATTCAAAATAACAATGAAACTGAGATTTCAACATTATCTGATCTTAGAAAGCTAATAAGATTAACTTCCAGGTTAAACTTTGAGCAACAACACTTAAAAAGTTTAAACTCTATTGCTATGATATGTATATAAGCGTTTTTTATAGTAACTATTTGTTGCTCTTTACTTAAAATTATAAGAACATGCATTGGCTCTTTATCCATAGTTTTGCATGTTAACGTTCGTGACATGCAATTGATGAAATGAATGGCTTCCACAAATTCATTATCATCTTAACCAAGACTTTTCATTGAGTATGCAGTTTTTATAGCAATTATTAATTGGCGATAAAGACATCTCTAGATTCCATATATAGGACGGACCAATATTTGCAAATAAAATGAATAGATTATAATAACAAAAAGTTTAGTATAAACAATAACTAATAAGAAAATCATAAATTCCTTTATTATACTTTGTTGTTGAGACACTTATCTAGTACAAGCTTCAAACTTGAAGAGACTCTGATATTTTCTAAATTTAATGTTTAACGTTCACGACACGCAAATTGTGAAGAGAATGCCATCCACAAATTTTGTTATCAGCTTGAGCAAAACAATATTTGATTGATAATAACTAGTTTGTATGTATACTCATAGAAGACTTTAAAGAAGACTTGAGATTGGGAAGACGACATTTAAATTTCATTGTGACATTAATCATGCAACCCAATTTGCACGGTACGACTAGCATCACCTATGGTCTATAATCACCGAAGACTTTTAAGAAGACTTGGGATAGGGTTTTAACGCTAGTTATGCAACCTATGGTCTATTGTCCACATATTCCTTCCAAGCTTGGCCAAGACAATTTGTTTGATAATAACTATTTTCCATGTATAATGGATCACATGATACTTCTAAAAAGACTTGGGATATGGAAGACTACACATATATTGTTATCTTAGTTGCAAGAGTATTATAAAATGTAGATTGACAAAAAAGCTAAACACATTTACTTAGCTTGTTTCCAATAGGAGTGTTTAAACAAAATTCAAAAGCTAAACCCTGGTGGCTAAACACTATTTTTCACAAACGGTCGCCAAACGCTGTTTCTTATTAAGTTTCCTAAGTGCGATTATCAGATGTTCAAAACATGGATATATAGTTTTATAAAGTAGTAACAAGGAACAACAAAAAATTAGCAGAAACAAAATCAATGGACGAATGTAATTGTGCAAGTTTGGGGTTTACATGATCCACTACAAGAAAAAGGGCTTTATGTTTCTGCATATGTTTTCAACAATGATGGTACAAAAGAAAAGAAAGAAAAAGTTGCTTGACAACAATTGTAGAATCCCTATGTGGCGATTTTACCAATATATCAAGCATCCAAACTTCAGTTACACATCATCTCGAGCCTCAACATAATCTTCATCCTCCCAGTCCCCTGCATAAAAATAGTAAATTCAAAGCACATAAACTATCTATCAAAATACACCCAAACTCACAAAAACACATTTATTAAAACAAGAGTTAATTGCATAAATAGTCCCTGAACTTTGGCCAGATTGCATGTTTCGTCCCAACCATTTGGAAAGTGCAGAAATCGTCCATCTACGAGACCTTTGAGTAAATTTTCGTCCCTGATTGGGATGAAACATGCAATTTTCGTCCCATACAGGGACGGAAATTTGCTCAAAGGTTTCCCACAGGGACGATTTCTGCACTTTCGTGATGGTTGGGACGAAACATGCAATTTGGCCAAAGTTCAGGGACATACAAAGGACAAATTCAAGATAAAATTTTACTGCCTACCTCAAATTCATGTGACAAAACAACCAATATAGAAGCAGCCACCAATCAGAAGCCATAAAACCAAACACACATATATAGCAAGATAATATAATGGCAACAAGGCATAAATTGCATGGGCACAAAGGCTTGCAGCTGTTATCAGGATTTCGTGACAGATTCACTCACAAAAGGTCACTATTGTGACTTGTGATCCTCATGAGACATCTAAGAAATAAAAGAAAACTATGGTCCTAGCTTGTGGAATGTTTTAAAAGGGAAACCAGACTACCGACAGGACCTTTAATTGCTCTATGGACATCTCTGAAATAAAAGAAAACTATCGTCCTTGTGGAAAGTTTTAAAAGGGAAACCAGACTACTGACCATATTTTCATAAATATTAACTGAACTCGTAGTTAACTTATCGGTCTCTACATATTCCACTCGATTAAGTACCGACTACTGACTATACATTTTATTACTCTATGGACGTCTTTAATCATAAATTACTAACCTCTACATATCTGAAAGACGCTATCATGTTATTAGTATTAACAATACCATTTTGACATAAGAGCATACCATTTTAACCACCTAGGCATTGAAAAATCAATATAAAGAATTATGTGCCAAAGATACAGTAGTAGAAAATACCAAAATTTCATCAGCCTTATCATTGATCATTGCTTTGTTTTTATTTGAATAGTGGGCTATCTTGAACCCTCCAATCGCCGACACTTGCTCTCCCTGTTTCCTTTTCTGTTTTAAAATATAGTTAACAGTTATAACGAAAAAGGAAAACATACCATTTTAAACTACACTAATACTTCCACAATTTCCCTAAATGTAAAATATTAAAATCTCATCACACTTACCATGTTAATTACCCTTGCAATTGAGCCAACAATACGTGGAACCTCATTAAAAGATATTTTCTGCTTATTTTTTGTGAGATTATAAGAAAAAGAAGGGTTGCTCAATTTTATTTATCAACACTACATAACAGCATACATATATTCAGTTTTATATGTAAACCTTCCGTTAACACTACATAAACAAATAACAAGAGAAGCATGTACAAACAAGAGCAACAAACATATATTTGGCATAAGACGATGTCGGCTTTCCATGGCCACAGTGCCATGATTCATAAGGCAGAATATGACATAACATATTTTATTAGTTAGGTTTGTTCTAGTTATATTAGGAGTCACTATGCAATTGCTACCACTTCATTTTCAGGCTTTACTAACCTCCTAAGTACATAGTAATTTATAATTATGAATAGATCATTCATAAACCTCCAAGCGGACACGAGCTTAAATTCCAGGATCCTCATTCCAAAGTTACATATAGAAAAGAGAAAAAGAGTTTGCAATGATATAAATGGATATTATGAGCGATGTTGCCTGAAAAGAATACCAAGTATGCAAAAAAAAAAAAAAATGGTAAATAAATAAAATCACTGAAAGACAATTATTTCATAAAAGATATTCCAATGATCTATATAGCTTGAAAATAATTTTGTATCATGTGTCAAAATATACAAGAATGACCCGAACTCCTTTTGACCCAATAACAAAACCAAACCTACCCGTCTGTTTAGAAACATTACTACAACATTGACTGCAATTAGAGGGGACATCTTTTAAGCTTTGGGGGACGTGTCCCTCCAATAACTTTCAGCGGGACATATCCCGCCAAAGCGTCCCCGCTAACACCTAGTCGCTGATACTTTTGGCGGGGAAAACATTAGCCTTTGGCCGGGACTAGTGGGACCCCGGCATTTGGTCCTGGTCAAAGATTGTCCATCGTGGCATTTTCTTTTGACGGGACATGTCCCCCAAAAGTGAACTAAATTAACTCGAAAAAACACTAAAATTGTGATTAAGTTAATTAATCACACTTTTGAGGGATCTGTTCAATCAAAGTTTTTTTTCTTTTTTGAAGACATCCACTAAATATTTGGAAGTGCGTATATTCACAAGGGTATGCTAATGCAAACGTCATTCATTCAACCTAAAAAAGTCCAAACCAACTAACCCTTTCCAAAACCACAAATAATTAACCAAGCCAGTAACCCATATTGTCAAATTAAGCCCACACATAAGTGAAGCCACTAAAGTTCGCTCAAATGTGGTTTTCATTAGGTTCTGAGAAGTAACTTGCCAACATATCGCCGCAAAATCCCTTGGAAATTTTTGGTGAAATTCTGACTAAAATATATGAATAACAAAAAACATAAAGAAAAAAAGCCATACCTTGAACATATTTCAAGGCAAACCTTCTGTTGCTTGGAGTATAGTGTGGAGATAAGCTGCATTCTTAAGGTGCAGATCTTGGAGGGTCGTCCCTCGTAGATGCTCTTATATATATTAGATTAAAATGCAAAAATCGTCCCTCGTCTTACATAATTGCACGCGGCCTCCCTGTGAGGAAACTTTTGGATCATTTTAGTCCCTGGCTTTAACGGGCGTTAAGTGGATTCCGTTAACAATTACACGTTAGCCCCTTTTGGCTAACGACCGTTGCAGCATACATCCTTTAAACTAACGACCATTTATAATTTAATATTTTCGATTTACTTAAAGTTTTATTTATTTTTATATTAATTTTTATAAAAAAGTATACATTTTATATAAGTTTGTATACGTTTTTATATAAGTTTTGTATACATTTTTATATATATTTTTATACGTTTTATATATGTTGTTGTACATATTTTTATACGTTATTATATACGTATATAATGTTATTATATACATTTTTATACACGTTGTTAATTTTTTTTTTAATTTATACACAAAATATGACATCCCAATCGAAATATGAACATAGTCTCCGGACGAAATATGACATCCCAGAATACGCATTTAGATGTGGTTTGGCACCACCGAAGTAGAAAAACTTGGAATATTGCTAAATGTATTTTAGATATGTATCATTAATTTTATTACTTACCCAGTTACAAGGGTGTAATTGTGTTCAGTTTCATTAGCTTTTCATTTTATAGGGTGCCTATGTTACTCAATTTGATACGCCCAAGATTGTAAATGACGTGAATAGTTTTTGTTCAATTATGTAACATTTGGATAACAAGTACCAAACCTTACTTTGTCTAAATTTATAAATAAATTTATGAATATCTAACGGAATTTTCATAAGAAAGCGGATTTGCATCGGATTCAGCGTCAGGAAGCACTACGAACATTATGCAACGGAAATCTAATCCCTAGTTGAGTACATAAGAAAATACATTTAAATCCAAATTTCACATTAAAATAAAGTTATATAATTTATTTGTTTAAGACTTGCATACTTAAACGGGTTCACGGATTGTTAGTTTAATACTTGCTCAACCAAAACACAACTCATTTATTAAATGGGTTAAACGGGTTAACCTGTTTTTGAACCAAACTTGTTTATCCTCAACCCAAAACCTATTTAATTTCGTGTCGGATTAGTATCGTTTATCGTGTTGTGTCAAAAATTTCCACCTCTACTTTAAATCACATAAAAAACACACACTTAAATCGCATAAGAAAACACTATTTCTTTTTTATCCTTCATCTTATTTATATTTACACTTTTACCCCTTCAACTTTCATTTTAAAAACAAATAACTTCCTTCATAAATCACATAAAAAACAATCTCTATTTAGTGGTGTTTTTGTTTACATCTCACCTCCCTATAAATCTTTTCGACGGATCGGAATCGTTGTTGTATGTTGTAATGCTCATTATCCTTTATCTTATCACAATTTTTCACTTTTAACCCTTCAATTTATATAAAATGAATAAAAGCACCCTACAAATACAAACTATAGTTAAAAGCATCGACTATACCAATCAATTCATAGGGTTTTAATTCAGTTAAGAGTTAACTACAATTTTGGTCGTTGTGGTTTGTTGGATATTTCACTTTTGGTCTATTTTTTTTTTTAAAAAAAAATCTATTTCAATAAAAAACTGAAACATTCATTCTAGGTTTGGTCCAATTTTAACAAGCACCGTTAGTTTGACTATGTTGATAATTAATTAAAAGGGTACTTTCGTCTCTTCATGTATTAGACTACAAAGTAACAAAATAAAAGAGCCCCACAACCTCTTTCCTCATTATCACTTTCTCAAACAATTTCTAACAACCACCACTATGCTGCTCTAACAAATATCCCCAAACTTTATAAAAATAAAAAAACCTAACCCTCTAATTTGAAGAATTGAGAGATTAGTGGAGTTAAAGATGATTAAATCGTTATTAGATGAGGACTTATGTTTATTACATTGGGATGATGTATTGGCCTTTTTTTGGACTATTATGTGTAATATTAATATGATCGTACGAGATTTAGGGGTGTTTGGGTAAGCTTATTTAAAGTAGCTTAATAGGTTATTGGGTTCTAATACATCTAAAATTAAGGTTGCAAATCTCTGAAGCGATGAGTAATTGCCCTAGGTGAGTACGTGGGGTATTGGAATTTTTATGTACAAGCTTTGAAATTATATATATGATATGTTTATAGGACCAAAAAGTATGTTTGGAAACATTAACACAATTGTTGAAACACTTCAACTCGAGTTTTGCTCAAATTAGCACAGTGACCAGGTTGTGATCATATTGAATATTTTGGCCGATTCTGCTCAACTACCGTGACTAACCTTGTGGCTTGTAATCGCAGATTCTTTGTATTTAGAGCTTTACAACCTTTGGGTAGGCTTATTTTAAGAGGTTAACAGCTATTGGGTAAAAAAAAAAGTATAGAGCTTATTGAATGTGTTTGCGTAAGCTCATGTCAAAGTGCTTTATAGATTGAGATGTATTTGTATTTTTCCTAATTATCATGTGTAGAGCAGCGTTAGTTTGTGAGAGAGATAACTGTCATGGGAATATGGGATTTGGGGTGTGTTTGGGCAAGCTTGTATAAAGGACTTACAGGCTGGGTAAGCTTATGCCAAAGTGCTTATTAGTTATTTGGGGGAATAAGGGGTTTTTTCTATAAAGAATAAATGCATAAGTTAAGCATAAGGTTATCCTGATTGTAGCCTTGTTGCCTTGAGATAAGAACCACATATCTAAAGGCGTTATCTTTGTTAAGTTTGGTTATAAAAGCTATAGGGATTAGTTTCTCTGGTTTACACTCTACTTATATCTTGTTTGAGTGTTAACATTTTGAATAGTCATTCATTAAAGTTTCCTCTATGGTGGAACCTACAGACGAAGATGTGTAAAATCTTTACTTCGTTGATCAAGATGACGCTAGAGGTGGTGTATCGGCCGATGGACATAATAAAAGCATAAAGTACCGTTTATCTAATTGTGAGATGTTTTTTAATGTTGCGGAAAGTATCATTGAAGAAGAACAATCTGCTAGATATGCAACCTCACATTAAGGTAACTTGGGTGTTGGAGATAATGTTTCTAATCTTGTTAACATGATGAAACTTTTGTATCTGCAACTAGCAATTAAAATTAATTATAAATTAAATTAATAATCAGTTAAATAGTCAAATAGTCAGCGTGATCTCCAGGTGTTATGCGGAAGTGAACTCGAGGCTCTAAACCCGAATGGAGAACCGGTGGCCGTCGAAGAAAATGATACGAAGGGAGGTGCGGTGGTGACGGACATGTTCTGGTTTGTTAAATGGAAGATATATTTCGAGTGTTGTTCGTGATGGGCAATACCAAGTTATGTATTCGAATAAATTATGCCTTTAGGATTAGGCTTCATGCTGTGTAAATGTATCAAACTTGTTGGTTGTTAAACTTCGCCTTCCTATTCCTTTCTACTTAAAATAAAGCAAATTACCTAAGCAGATACTACATTGATATTTTGAAAGCAAGAACTTTTTACTTTTACCAATGACTACAATAAATATCATTTTCAGCAGGTGTAAGCGTCTTTGTCTTACTTTTTGGCATGCGTACAATCCCAAAGCGAAGACTCATTTCTGTTCGTATTATCCCAACACTTTGTGCTTTTCATTTGCTACCACAATGTCATTTAGCACATAACTTTCTTCGCTTCTCCGTAGAATATCAAAGATTTCACATAGAAGATTGCTTTCAAGCTTTGCACCGGAATAACCCCTATAAAAAATGAAATAGTTTCAAGCAAATAATAACCCAAACACCTAGCGGAATTATATATTAAAGGCTTAAAGCTAATCTTGTCAGCTTAATAGCTCACCATCACCATCTTCCTCGCTCCATCAAGCTTCAAGCTTCAAACCTAGCTCACCATCTTCCTCTCCTTAAACTACGCTTGCATCTTCCCTCGCCTAGGACCAGCTTAGGGACCATCTTCCTAAGCCTAGGATCATCTTCCATGCGGGCTCCAGGCACACCAGGGCCACGCCTATCGCTTCAGCTCGCCTCACTATTCTTGGTTTGTACCATGACTTCTACTTCGCCGAGGGGAATCGGTTATACGTGTACGGTTTAAAACCTATTATGGTAGGAATCTAGCGTTATAATATTGAAAAGTTCATTTTAGAAAAGTATATAGGCTGAGGTTAGTATATGTAAAAGTAAAGTAGAATGTGTTGGATTTGAAATTTGTCTCTAAAAAATAAAACTTAAGAACACAAATTTAAATAACCACTTTCTTCACAATGTCATCATTTACTTTGTCCTTCCCATCCCATCCCCTTCCATTCTTTAAAATTTAAACTCAGAACCAGAGATGTTATATATAGTAATAATAAAGAGATAGATATAAAAAGAGTAAATTGCATAAATCATGCTTGAACTTTGGTCAAATTACATGTTCGTCCCAACTACGAAAGTGCATAAATCATCCCTATGAGAAACCTTAGAGCAAATTTTCATCCCTAGTTGGGACAAAAATTGCATGTTTAAAAGTGCCAAATTACGTTTCGTCGGACTAGGGACAAAAATTGCTAAAGGTTTCCCTAGGGGCGATTTACGCACTTTCAAAATGGTTGGGACAAAACGTGCATTTTGGCCAAAGTTTAGGGACGATTTATGCAATTAAAATCCAAAAGTGGTTATGATTAAAGGTTAGTTGAGATCGAGCATCCGTTATGAGGAATGGATGTCATGGCCTCAAAGTGTCTCGGTGGGAGGAATGTCGGTATGGTGTTAACTTCGGCTCTTATCTCGACGACACTGGCTCGACTTCCAATGTTTGCACTTTTACTTACTTGAAAGTACCATAAGCCGGCTGAAGATCTATCTTGAGAGGTTGGGCTCCGATATGATGATCTTTAAGATTCGAGCTATAGATCTAACTTAAACCAGAACACAAACACAAAAGCAAGCCTAAAACCTTAATGTTTGACCGTTTTACCTCGTTCTTTTTGCCAAAACTTACTTATAAACCCTATATCTTTAAGAAAACAACAACTTTGATAACAAAACATGTAATAAACCAAATTTTAGATCAAAACCCCAGTATGAACATTAAGAACTCCATTTTCGACCGAAAGGATCTTTAAGCAATCAAAGCAACCGTATTAGATCATTGTTAGCGATTGATACCACTTGTATGACCTATGATGATCAACCTAAACACACAATCTATGGTGAAGAGGGTGTGACATGATGGTGTAGGAAGAGAAGAAAAAGATGAAACTCTTATTGCATAAAAGCATACACATTTTATAGGAAACATCTATAGTTTTTTTTTTAAATGTTTTTCTTGATCAAATGACACTTGTAATCTTATATAATAAAAATGCATAAATGTAGTATTATACAATAAACACCAACGTGAGAAGCAGGTTTTTATATCAAATGTATATTGTATCAAATGCACTAATTATCAAATTCCCATACAAAACTCAATCTGTGATTAACGGATTGAGTAAGTGAAATGAATTCTGAGTAAGATGACAAGTAAACACTAAACAATGCACGCGACTACATATTCATACATTTTAGTTAATTAAGAGCTATTTTCGTTTTTTTTTTCTTTTTTTTTTTTTTTACCATTAGCTTGGAGATTTGTCCACAAAAATATTTAATAATATTTATTTTTTTAAGTATGACCCATTTACTTCTCTTACTTCCTCTATCTCCTCAAGGCAATGAATGTTAACTCCTACCTAATAAGCGACTCTAATAGACGTGGAACCCACATATATTTATAGGTGGTGATTTGCACACCCATTTTTTTTATTTGCACACTCATAGTACAAGTTTCAATGCAGAATATAAAAAGAGTACAACTGTCTGATGCGGTAAATAGAGTGTTCTAATCAAAAACAAAAGTGTGCAAATCAATTCTCTTATTTATAAGCTTCTTAAGTGTTCTTTGTTTCATTAAAATGTTTTGAATCTGAATCTGAATCTGAATACCACATCTAACTAGTAAGATGTGGATAAAAAGTCTAAATCTGAAATTGGTTTTTTTTTTATAAAAAAACATATGAATGGATTAAACTGTAAGATTTTGCATTATAAATTAAATTTTGATTTTGTAAACTGAAATAAAATATTTTAAATACAAATTTAACATTGTATATTAAAAAGACAAAATTAGCAAACATATTTTCTCAAAAATTATACTCCCTCCGTCCCAAAATAATTGTCCTCTTTTGACTTTTTGAAGTCTTTTTTCTTCAACTTTGATCTTAAATATTTTTGTTTGTATTACATAATAATTTATGCAATATATATGAATGGATTGGCTTTTAAATACTTTTTCATTAGTATAATTTTCATCAAGTATTATATAACACTTACAAAAATATTAAATATTAAAGTTGAGAAATTAAGACTTTCTTATTTTGAGACGGAGGTAATAGCTAACTATGTACTTATTATCTTTTTCATTGCTCTACATCAAGCAACAACTACAAAACAAAATCACTCTATTTTTAATAGAGAAAAAGACACCTCTATTAAACATTTAAAATACCAAGATAAAGATTAAAGAATCACAAACGACAAAATCGATGTTAGATAAAGTCACCCACTCACATTATCTTCCTGTTCATCTTTTTCGTCACTCAACGGTTATCGTCCAAACTCGTTGAAAATTAAAACGCAACCCTACTTATAAAATAAATAAATACTTGATGCCCAAAAAAAGAATGCTGATGCCCAGTACCGAGCCTTTAATATTCGAGAGTAAGAGGCAGTAAGATAACACATGTACCTCTTTCTCAGTAAGACTTCAGAGGTGAGATTTGTGAGATTCGCTGATGTTCTTGACATGTACACATACTTGAAAAACCATAGATTAGCTTATTTTACACTGATTAAATGATGTTTAGATAATGGTGAGATTTGTTGATGTTGTTGGGAGCTTAGCTTTATTAGCTTTGATTGTTAACTGATTGATTTTTTGGGTTTTGGTTTTTGAGATTTTGCTAAGTCTATGATTATTTTTTAAGATTTTAATTGTTTTTATATGGATTTAAGATTGCTTTTGATGTTTACTGCTTGTTAGTATTTTACGATAAGTGACGGTGTAACTATGTAACTACCCTTGTTGGATTTGTATGCTGCATGTGTAAATGGGGTGAATTGTGGAGTTTTGAGTAAATGTGGTATGAATATAGGATATGAACCGGGTTTAGCTTGGATTGTTGAGTTATGATGTTTAGGCTTTCGGTTTTGAGATTTTGAGTTTGGAGGTTTTTATATAGGATATGGATTTGAAATTGTTTTTGATGTTTTTGGCTTGTTAGTATTCGACAATAAGTGACGGTGTAACTACCCTGGTTTAATACCCGTTTTGTGAGCTCAAATGAGGTGTATTTTGCTTTTTTAAAATAACATGAATTAATTATGAATTTAGATGTTACAGCTAAAAATTTAAGATCTCTACGTGCGGTGTGTTTGTATAAGGATATATGTTTGTATGCGTTAAGTTGTTAACATCTCTCATTACTTTTAATTTAAAGAAATTGCTCTGCACTTTTTACATTGTGTTTACTGTTTCAAACTAGTTACATGTTTAAAGTTGATGCTAGTGTTGTGGTACCTGCAAATTCTTGATCAGGGATACAAGGAGCTAATCTTAGTCTTTGATAGCAGATATATGGTATGAAACTAGGCTTATAAATACTAGAAAAATAATAGGATTTTGGATCCATTGATATATTGCTGAACAAATAATCATAGATCAGATTCTCTAGATCCCTATGAAGGAAAAGAGATTGATTTGGTGATTGTGGTATTTTGCTAGTTAATACAGGAGATGTAACACCTAGATTCATTGCTGACGTTTGTTGTCTACACAGTCTCTTCTTTAAGTAGTGTATTAAGGTTAAAACTGTGTTGATTATAAATGTTCCTATTTATCATGCTATATATGACACTCTTTTCATTAATTTGGTATGGCGCCTTAAATACATGTGAAACTGATTTGAAATCTGAAAGGACTATTCTTTGCTAGGAACAAAAGTGCCATTTTCTCAAAGTCATGACTGATGCTTCCCTTTCTTGATTGTGCATTGCATTAGTGTTTCTGTTCTTTACCTTATTTTGTAGAGGCTCGCGGGTTTTTTTGGCCAAATATAGTTTTTTTTGTGTGTATAAAATACGAACACGTGTGTCGTTAAAATGATGACCTTTGCAACCTGTAATATTGATGATTTTTTGTTATTTTGTAACCTCTGATATTGGCATTTTCTTAAGAAGTACTACGTATCATTTTCTGTAAAATCCTTGTCTTGGTTTTAATAAGATTTGTTTGATGAAGAACAAAAAACGTACAATGACGAAAATGGGTCAAATGAAAATGTATGTTGGTGTTTCATGCTAATAAGTGTAATATAACTGATAAGAGCATAGATTCCCATTCACAAAGGTACATAAGGTTTGATTGAAATTAGGAATTTTGGATTAATTTCTTTACAGTTAGGATGTTTGAAGTTAGATGCCTCATTTGATGGTCTTGGCTGAAACAGCTGTTGTTAGACTAACATGAGTAACTCAAGTAGTATTGCTTTTTGAAGTTACACTTTCTGATAATAGAAACAAAGATGGTCTTTTTGTGCAATTGTCAGTGGTAGTTTCTGTTGTCTAGGGGGCAGGGGGGAGTAAGTGAACTTTTGCATGATGAATAACTTGCTGAAAACTTAATTATTTTTGTTATGAAATGCATAACACAGGGTTTTCTTGCTCTTTTCACTTGTGACAGCGGAGAAATACGAGCTAAAGTGAGGAAACAGATCGATAAAAAGGTTGCAAAGTGGCGAGAGGAAGGAAAGGCAGAGGTTGTTCCAGGTGTTCTCTTCATAGATGAAGTCCACATGCTTGATATCGAGTGTTTTTCATTCCTAAACCATGCCTTAGAAAACGACCTGACACCAATACTTGTTGCCACCAACCGAGGAATCACAACTATTCAAGGCACAAACTACAAATCCCCCCATGGGATTCCAATCAATTTCCTTGGCCGCCTTCTCATCATCCCCACACATCCATACACTGAAGATGACATTTGCAAGATTCTTGATATAAGGTGTCAAGAGGAAGATGTTGACATATCTGATGATGCAAAGGTTTTGTTGACAAAAATTAGGTCGAGACATCTCTGAGATACGCCATCAACTTGATCACATCAGCTGCATTGGCTTGCCAGAGCTGTGGAAATGGAAGACGTGAGCCGAGTTTATGAGCTGTTTTGGGATGTGAAAACAATT
>OU343225.1:36108877-36213502 GCA_910596185.1 Chrysanthemum makinoi | reverse complement strand
GGAAAATGTCATGACATTGTCTGCTAGATTTGGAAATATATGGTTATTAAATGGCAGTTATCTTTAAAGGAGTGTTTGGGTTTGAAGATTGGTCGGATGGCTATTTACCTGGTACTGAAATTGTTTGACTCATAAACTCTCTTTTCTCACACTACTACAAAATCTGAAATAAAGCCCCCTTAATAGAGCCATGTTAATAGGAAAAAGGTCTCTATAAAGGTGTCCTCAAAACAAAGGCATAAAGCCCGGTTATGAAATGAGAAAACCGGGGGTCTAATTCGCCACAAAATATAAATAAAAACCCGGCTTGCGATTATTATTGATATCACAGAACATGAGGGCTTGGAGATAAGGTGGACCAAAGAGAACATGAAAGCCTACAGGCTACAGGTTATCTTTATATATATTCACTAAATACAAGGGTACTTGTCAAGTTACGGCTTATTTTTTGTCACCATAGATTCAGGTTTACATGTTTCTTTATATATCACTGTCACATGTTTCTTGTAAATAAAAACACGGATATAGAAACTTGTTATTTTTCATTTGGACATGAAACTTAGATACATGATATGTTTTGGTAGAATTACATATTCGTAGAAGAATGGCTGCACGTAAGCTAAAATACCGTGATGAACAAATGATAAGCCTTGGCATTGGGTGATATAACTGAGCCCATTCCAGAAGTTATTACTTCAGCCATGGGCTAAGGTAGGATTATTTCTTATCTTGTATTTATTTTCTTGTGTAAATGATAAGCCTTGGCATTGTTTGACTTTTGTTGCAAGATCCCCAATTTTGCCTAGTAAATGGTTGTTTTTGACACAGACCGCTTACATTGTGAACCTATATATGACACTTCAGCCCTAACCCGTTGGTATTTCCCTTTCTTTGTATTGCAGAAAAGCATTGGTTGATGCTTTATCCGTTACACCGTAGATGTGGACCCTTGGAAATGCAGGCTTGGGAGCCTTACAGGTAACACATGATCTAAACTAGATGTGTTCCATAACGGGCAGCTAGTCAGGTAACTGGATATTTTTGGCTGGATTCAAGGTTGTAAAAATCGCTCGGTGGTACCGTGGCGGTTGACCCCCGCCAAGCGCCATAGCCGCCATGGCGGCGCCATAGCGGCGCCATGGCGGTGACCCTAAATTATAAAGGAATTTATTAAAGAAATAAATATTAGCAAGATTAATTATAAAAACTAGCTTAAATTAGAACAAAATCAATAAAATCGAAGTTAATTGCCGTGAATCTGAAAAAAAAACCCTAGATCTGCCGTTGACCGCCGTTGGCCGTCATTGACCGGCGTTGACCAAACCGCCGCCAAGACCGATTTTGACTGCCAAGCTCCGATTTTGACCGATTTCTGACCGATTTTGACTGATTTTGACCAAAACGCCATGTTAGACCGATTTGGGAAATATCGTGGCGGTGGACCGCCGATATCCGCCATGGCGGCCGCCATGGCCGATTTTTACAACACTGGCTGGATTGGATCAGGTTGACCTGCAAAAGTGGTTGGTCCTTTTTCTTAAAATTGTTTAAAAATAATGATTAATGAATGTTTTCAGCCCGTTGAACCCATTAAATATAACATAACGTAAATTGATCCATTTGCTTGAAATTGCGACCTCTGTATTTGGCTGTTAGTTTCTTACCAACGTAAATATTTTCTTCCCTTTGAAAGAGCAAAAAATTACTGGAATGGGCTCAGTGATATCACCATTTCCAAGGCTTAACATTTACTGCCATTTCATATGTTTGAAGCTCGTAAGAATGATAAAGTGTGTTTGTTTTAGTTTGTGCAGGTGGTCAATGTGGTGTATTGCTAGTTATTAGTGTTATTTGGAGCTTGAACTTGGATGGGTAAAGTCAAGATTTATTATGTATTCGTCATATGGCCTGATTCTCAATTCTAAAGGCAGATTGGAGACGACATTAACTTCATCAAACCCCATCTGTTTTTCTCGAGTTATTCAAAGGCAGTGACGATAACTATACTACGGTGACGTCTATGGTGTATGTTTTATTTTCATTTCTGCTCAAGTAATTAATAAGGTTGGCGTGTGTCTTTTTAGATGTGTTGTTTGCAAGAGTAGTCATACACTAGGCAAGCTCAATGTATCAAACTATCAACTCATTTGTAATGTCAATGGATCTTCCTTATTTGAATCGATACACTTGTACCCCTACACTATATTCAGTTTCCAGAATAACCCCTTAAGCTCACCTATTGTCAATCAATCCATACAGAATAACGCTTACTCTTTCAAAACTACTAATAAACTCAAGTCTATTGTTTGCAAAACTAGGGTAGTTGAAGTACCAATTATTAACAGTTATTAGCAGTGGTTGTTTTTTCAAAGCGTTTGGTAACATAATAGCTACTGTAAGTACGTATACAGCGTAAAGTGATGTGAAAGCTAAAGTCTCCGTTTATTATCGTTTCAAATGGGAGAGACAACATGCAAAACGCTTATCCGATGAAAATAGAGTTGTACCAACTCTATAAGGAATATGAAAAGTATAAAAGTATTCGAGCTGATCTATGTACCAGAAATACACTTTGGTCATTATTGTACTAGCCGAATGCATGGTACAAGTGTATAATCAAAAATGAGGATAACTTTCTATAAAATTGAACCATACACTGCTCGAAACCAGAAGAGGGGGAAGCCTTGAGCTTTCTCATTCAGATATTCATAAAAAAGGTCAAATTTATGAAATTGAAAGTCAAAGAACGGAATAACATTAGGCATTCATTAAGGAATCGACACCAAGTAGAACTTAAGTAGAATTCAATACCACAAATTGGATTCATGGAAATTAAACCACACTTACAAACATGCTTGATACATATTATACGTCACCACGAAAGTAAACGTACTCTTATGTCTCGTACACTTATGCAACAAGAAAATTAAACCACAATTACAAACATCTTTAAGAACTTAACATTTATTCAACTACGACATGCACCGCTCCTTGTTGCAGTTACTCTCAACTTCACCACACAAGCTTGATGATAGACTTGAAAGAGTTCAAAAATAAAACCATTTTAGTGATGATTTTTAACAAACTCATGTAAAATCAGATTTTACTAAAAGGGAGAACATAGTACCTTATATATTTTGAAGCACATAGAGAATACGCTGCAACTCATTGACAACAATTTCTATTTTCATCCGTTGTGGTGGTGAATCCTCAGAGCATGATACTCCAATCTTGATAGTTGCAACCAAACATTCTTCCACTTTCTTTGCATTCGCTTCCGTACTTTGCAACACAATTGCATCATTATCAATAATATCGATTACATGATCTGGTAATGCCAGGTAAGCAAATTTATGAAGACTAAGACCTTCAATAAACATCCGCCTGTCGGGCTTTTTACCAGTCATGATCTCCAGTAATAATATTCCAAAACTGTAGACGTCCCCACAACTTGTCATCTCGCTCCCGATACCGTACTCTAAAAATGAAAAACAGTAAATTAATTTACAAACTTTAACCTGTAAATAAATGTAAGCATCATGGAATAAAAGTGGAATTACCTGGAGGTGCATAACCAATTGTTCCTTTAACCCCGGATGAGCTGTTTTGTTTTAAGTCTGTACCAAGTAGTCGAGCTAAACCAAAGTCTCCTACATGAGCCACCATATCATCATCAAGTAGAATGTTACTTGTCTTCAAGTCACCGTGAACAATCGTTGTTTGGCAGCGATTGTGAATATAATCAAGTGCAGTGGCAACATCTCTAAGAATATTTATTCTTTGAACAAGTTCGTTCGCATGTATTTCACTTGAATGAAGCCAATCGTGTACACTTCCATTGGGCATAAACTCGTAAACCAGCGCTTTAAAATCATTGCCTTGGAAATCGGTACTCGAACATGAGGTTATTATCTTCAACAGATTACGGTGTCGAATATTCTGCCATGCTTCACATTCTGCTAGAAAACTTCTGTGAGCTCCTTTATTTTGAAGATGCAAAACTTTGACTGCAACAGGTTTATTATGATTAGAATCGAGGATTCCTTAGTAAACCGAGCTAAACCCCACCCCCCCAATCAAATTTGCTGCAGAGAAGCCATCAGTAGCCTTGAGAAGTTGATGGTATGAAACTTTCATGAACCGTTCACTCCCTGATGATTGAGATGGTTGACTGTTGGGTTTCTTCTTACACAAAAGATACACACAACATAATACGACGATCAACGTGACTGCAATCACAATGACTAATATGAAGAAAGGAAATCTTTTTTTCTTACTACCAGTCTCCTTGCATTTGGGTAACTTAAGTGTAACCAAACCACCACAAAACCTATCGTTCCCCGAAACCGAAAATGCACTTGCATTGGCAAACACTCCTAGAACCGGTACTTTACCCTCCAAATCATTAAAGGATAGGTTCAGAAATTCTAAGGAATGCCAATTGTCTAAGAATTGAGGAATTTTACCTGACAAATTATTTTGAGAAATGTCGAGTACCTTCAATCCTCTCAAGGAACTGAATGAAGGTGGTATTGGGCCTTCAAATATGTTGCCGCTAAGGTACAACTCTACAAGGCTAACACACTCACCAAGGCTACTAGTAATAGTACCTGATAATTTATTATTAGATAAATCAAGCCCGCTCAACATATTGAGATCGTTAATCTCTGATGGAATTGAACCATACAGGCTGTTGTATGAAAGATCTAAAAAAATAGTTAGTGATGGAAATTGAAGAAGTTGTTTGGGTATGTTTCCAGTGAGTCTATTGTCTGAAAGGTATAACTCATTAAGTTGTTTACAATTCCCAAGGCTTAATGGAATATGGCCTTCTAATTGGTTGGACTCTAAATAAAGTTCAGTTAAGAACGATAAGTTCCCAATAGCGTCAGGGATAGGCCCTGAAAATTGATTATTATTTAGAGTAAGATATTGCAGCTTTTGAAGTTTACCAATGGTAGTGGGGATTTTTACTTTGAATAAATTAGATCCTAAATCTAAAAGGGTCAAACCAACTAGACTACCGATACTTGAAGGGAGGCTTCCAAATAACTGATTGTGTCCTAAATATAGAGAGATGAGTTGATGGGAGAGATTACCTATAGATATTGGAAGCACTCCTATAAGGTTGCAATTATAAAGTTCCAACCTTACTAATCTGGTGCAGTTTTTCAAAGAATCAATAAACCTCATGTCATCAGCTTCTCCACGTCCATGGAAGTTGTTAAAACTTAATTTAATTTTATAAATATTTCTTAGTTTTGAAAAATCCATTGTCAACTTCCCACTAAAATTGTTGAACATCATTTCAAGAATTCCTAATTTAGAACAATTAGAAAGAGAAGGTGGAAGAACTCCGGTCAGTTCGTTACCCCATTACTGAAGCCACTCAAGATTTGGTAGCTGATTGCCAATTTCTGAAGGAAGACTACCAGTGAGGTGATTTTCAGCTATGGTTAAATTAACTAGGAGTGAGAGGTTGAAAATGGAATGAGGGATGCTTCCATATAAGTTGCACTTACCAGAGTGAAATTCCGTCAAGCTTTTCCAATGACCCAAGGTATCTGGAATTCTCCCACCAAACGGGTTCTCAGCAGCAGAGAACACTTCCATTGATGTAATATTCCCCAAGAAAGGTGGGATTCCACCTGTTATCCTGTTGTCCCTAATTGCAAGTCTAACAAGTTTCGAGAGTAAACTCATCTCCTTGGGCATGCTTCCAACTAGCTTATTTCGGGAGAGCCAAAGGTCTTCGAGGTTAGAACAACCAGACAAGTTTGTTGGAATGACTCCACTGAATTTATTTCTGTTAAGATAAAGAATACGTAGCCTAGATAGACGACCAAGTTCATGAGGAATGGTTCCTTGAAAGCTGTTGTTAGAGAGAGAAAGCACACGTAGGAAGCTAAGGTTTCCTACATGAGGAGACAACGAGCCTTCTAAGCCTTTTGAAGACAGTTCTACAACAGTCACTCGTTTGTGCCGCTTTCCACATGAAATACCACTCCAGTCACAGAAATGAAAGGAATGGTTCCACGAGGTTAGAACTTGGTATGGATCATGGGTGATCATTGATTTGAATGACAACAATGCGTGATAATCAGTCTCGTTACCGCCATATGAAGCGGAGATGGTGGTGGAAGTAAGACATGTTATCACGAGACCGAAAAAGAGAAAAGAAATAAGAGAGGAAGCTGATAAGCATATCATTGCTTGTGGTGAATTCATTTTTGGAAATTAACTTAAAATTATAAGAACAATAGTTGGCTTTTTATAGTTGGATTGAGCAAGACAATGTGATTGGTAATAACTAATTAATTTCTACGTATAATCATATCAGGAATGACTTTAAAGAAGAGTGGTAAGACTAGACTTATAGTGCCATCCAATAGCACCACTAGCAAGTCTTATTTTCTCCTGTTCAAACAAGTAAGTTGTAATATGCACATAAACCGTTTGATAAAATGTCTCATTTTAGACAGTTTGATTAGATTCAAAATAACAATGAAACTGTGATTTCTACATTATCTGATTTTAGAAAGCTAATAAGATTAACTTCCAGATTAAACCTTGAGTGACAAATCTTATGCTAATGGAGGTTTAAACAACACAAAAAAAGTTGGACTTTAGATATCTGAAGGTACAGTCTTGAAACAATAATATGATACAAAATCAAAATCAACAGGAAGTTTTTGTGGAGCAAAGCCTATTTCCAATTCAATTACTCGCCTATCTATTCTTTGCCTTATGGGATCCTTTCCTCACGGAGCATTTAGAATACCAACCCATGTGGAATACCATCGACTAGATACAAACTCAAACTTTGACGTATTAGCATATTAAACTTATTGTGTGTTTTAATCTGGGCCGTTTTGTGCTTTTAACTTGTGATACCAACTTTTGTTTCTGATTTCATGTTCTATACCTGCCTTTTGCTTCCTACTACTACTCATTTTGTTGGAAATTAGCTAGGCGAACATAATGTCTAATGCCTGAATTTCATGGAGAAATCACGGAGCAGTCGAAATTTATAACTAGAAGAGGTGTTAGTATTCATACTTTGGTTGAAGCTGCTTATACATTCTTTTCAGAATTTATGTCCTTATTTTAGTACAGAGTCCTTTTCTAAGATGGCTATTTTTCCCCATTTTTAGGGTAGGGGAGACAGCACTTATATTGCATTTGAATAACATATAGCACAACTAGCAACACCTATAGTCTATCATCCAAATAACCAATTTCTATGTATAATCATATCATAAAAGACTATGAAGAAAACTTGGTAGTGGGAAGACTAGACTTATATTGCATTATAACTTTAATCATGTCATCCAAATAACACGACATCACCCATTGTCAATCATCCACTAATTCTTTGACTAAATATAACTAATATCTATGTATAATCGTAACCATCTTGGTGCAAGTCAGTTGTAGTATGCACATAAACTGTTTTATAAAATGTCTCAATGAAATACTTAAAAGATAACACATTTTAGCATAAATCCTTTTGGTTCTATGAATCTTGGTGACACTTGAAGGAATACGAACTTATAGGATAGGAGAACTTATTTGACAGCTTGATTAGATTCAAAATAACAATGACATTGATATTTCAACATTATCTGATCTTAGAAACCTAATAAGATTAACTTCCAGGTTAAACCTTGAGCAACAACACTTAAAAAGTTTAAATTGTTTTGCTTGTTGCTCTTTACTTAAAATTATAAGAACATGCATTGGCTTTTTATTCATAGTTTTGCATGTTAACGTTCGTGACATGCAATTGATGAAACGAATGGCTTCCACAAATTCATTATCATCTTAACCAAGACTTTTCATTGAGTATGCAGTTTTTATAGCAATTATTAATTGGCGATAAAGACATCTCTAGATTCCATATATAGGACGGACCAATATTTGCAAATAAAATGAATAGATTATAATAACAAAAAGTTTAGTATAAACAATAACTAATAAGAAAATCATAAATTCCTTTATTATACTTTGCTGTTGAGACACTTATCCAGTACAAGCTTCAAACTTGAAGAGACTCTGATATTTTCTAAATTTAATGTTTAATGTTTAACGTTCACGACACGCAAATTTTGAAGAGAATGCCATCCACAAATTCGTTATCAGCTTGAGCAAAACAATATTCGATTGATAGTAACTAGTTTGTATGTATACTCAGTGAAGACTTTAAAGAAGACTTGAGATTGGGAAGACGACATTTAAATTTCATTGTGACATTAATCATGCAACCCAATTTGCACGGTACTACTAGCATCACCTATGGTCTATAATCATCGAAGACTTTTAAGAAGACTTGGGATAGGGTTTTAACGCTAATTATGCAACCTATGGTCTATTATCCACATATTCCTTCCAAGCTTGGCCAAGACAATTTGATTGATAATATCATAATAAACTATTTTCCATGTATAATGGATCACAGGATACTTCTAAAAAGACTTGGGATATGGAAGACTACACATCAATTGTATATCGTATAGTTGCAAGAGTAACAATAAAATGTAGATTAACATAAAAGCTAAACACATCTACTTAGCGTGTTTCCAATAGGAGTGTTTAAACAAAATTCAAAAGCTAAACCCTGGTGGCTAAACACTATTTTTCAAAAGGGTTATAGCACACAAAAGTTACTAAAGTTTATAAAAAATTTGTCCTAAGGTAATATAATTTCATTTTGTTCATCCAGGTTACTGAACTTTGAAACTTTGTTCACTCAGGTAACTGAACTTATAAAAGTGAATGTTCAGGTTATTGAACTTTGAATTTTGTTCACTTAGGTTACTGAACTTATCAAAAATCATACATCCAAGTTACTCGGACTAACACTGAATTTTCGAAGTGTATGCTTACCGAAAGTTTAGTAACCTAACTGAACAAAATGAAACTATATTACCTTAGGACAACTTTTTTGTAAACTTTAGTAACTTTTATGTACCATAACCCTTTTCAAAAACGGTCGCCAAACACTGTTTCATATTAAGTTTCCTGACTGCAATTATCAGATGTTCAAAACATGGATATATAGTTTTATAAAGTAGTAACAAGGAACAACAAACAATTAGCAGAAACAAAATCAATGGACGAATGTAATTGCAACAACATATATAATAAGTAGATGTGTGATATATACATGTGTTGTGCAAGTTTGGGGTTTACATGATCCACTACAAGAAAAAGGGCTTTAGTGGCGACAGGAAAATCTTCATTGCATATGTTTCTGCATATATTTTCAACAATAATGGTACAAAAGAAAAGAAAGAAAAGTTGCTTGACAACAATTGTAGAATCCCTATGTGGCAATTTTACCAATATATCAAGCATTCAAGTACACATCATCTCGAGCCTCAACATAATCTTCATCCTCCCAGTCCCCTACATAAAAATAGTAAATTCAAAGCACATAAACTATCTATCAAAATACACCCAAACTCACAAAACCCATTTATTAAAACAAGAGTTAATTGCATAAATAGTCCCTGAACTTTGGCCAGATTGCATGTTTCATCCCAACCCTTTCAAAAGTGCAGAAATCGTCCCTGTAGGTAACCTTTGAGTAAATTTTCGTCCCTGATTGGGACGAAAATTTGCTCAAAGGTTTCCCACAGGGACGATTTCTGCACTTTAGTAATGGTTGGGACGAGACATGCAATTTGGCCAAAGTTCAGGGACATACAAAGGACAAATTCAAGATAAAATTTTACTGCCTACCTCAAATTCATGTGACAAAACAACCAATATAGAAGCAGCCACCAATCAGAAGCCATACAACCAAACACACATATATAGCAGCAGAACCAATATACTTGACTTTATAAGTCGAACAAACTATCCCCAATAGTAGAAGGTTAACATGATAATATAATGGCAACAAGGCATAAATTGCATGGGCACAAAGGCTTGCACCTGTTATCAGGATTTCGTGACAGATTCACTCACAAAAGGTCACTATTGTGACTTGTGATCCTAGCTTGTGGAATGTTTTAAAAGGGAAACCAGACTACCGCAGGACCTTTAATTGTTCTATGGACATCTCTAAAATAAAAGAAAACTATCGTCCTTGTGGAAAGTTTTAAAAGGGAAACCACTCAACCAGACTACTGACCATATTTTTCATAAATATTAACTGAACTCGTAGTTAACTTATCGGTCTCTACATATTCCACTCGATTAAGTACCGACTACTGACCATACGTTTTACTACTCTATGGACGTCTTTAATCATAAATTACTAACCTCTACATATCTAAAAGACGCTATCATGTTACTAGTATTAACAGTACCATTTTGACATAAGAGCATATCATTTTAACCACCTAGGCATTGAGAAATCAATATAAAGAATTATGTGCCAAAGATACAGTAGTAGAAAATACCAAAATTTCATCAGCCTTATCATTGATCATCGCTTTTTTTTTATTTGAATAGTGGGCTATCTTGAACCCTCCAATCGCCGACACTTCCTCTCCCTGTTTCCTTTTCTGTTTCAAAATATAGTTAACAGTTATAACGAAAAAGGAAAACGTACCATTTTAAACTACACTAATACTTCCACAATTACCCTAAAAGTAAAATATTAAAATCTCATCACACTTACCATGTTAATTACCCTTGCAATTGAGCCAACAGTACGTGGAACCTCATTAAAAGATTTGTTCTGCTTATTTTTTTGTGAGATTATAAGAAAAAGAAGGGTTGTTCAATTTTATATATCAACACTACATAACAGCAGACATATATTCAGTTTTATATGTAAACTTTCCATTAACACTACATAAACAAATAACAAGAGAAGCATGTACAAACAAGAGCAGCAGACATATATTTGGCATAAGACGATGTCGGCTTTCCATGGCCACAGTGCCATGATTCATAAGGCAGAATATGACATAACATATTTTATTAGTTAGGTTTGTTCTAGATATATTAGGAGTTATTATGCAATTGCTACCACTTCATTTTCAGGCTTTACTAACCTCCTAAGTACATAGTAATTTATAATTATGAATAGATCTTTCAAAATCCTCTAAGCTGACACGAGCTTAAATTCCAGGATCCTCATTCCAAAGTTGCATATAGCAAAGAGAAAACTAGTTTGCAATGATATAAATGGATATTATGAGCGATGTTGCCTGAAAAGAATACCAAGTATGCAAAAAAAAATAAAAAATAAAACTTAATAAATAAATAAAATCACTGAAACACAATTATTTCATAAAAGATATTCCAATGATCTATATAGCTTGAAAATCATTTTTTATCATGTGTCAAAATATATAAGAATGACCCGAACTCCTTTTGACCCAATAACAAAACCAAACCTACCCGTCTGTTTAGAAAACATCACTACAACATTGACTGCAATTGGAGGGGACATTTTTTCGCTTTTGGCAGGGACATGTCCCCTCCAATAACTTTCAGCGGGGCATATCCCCGCCAAAGCATCCCCGCTAACACCTAGTTTCGGATACTTTTGGCGGGGACAATGTTAGCCTTTTGGCGGGGACTAGTGGGACCCACAGCATTTGGTCTGGTCAAAGATTGTCCGTCATGGCATTTCTTTCAGCTGGTCATGTCCCCGCCAAAAGTGAACTAAATTAACTCGAAAAAACACTAAAATGTTGATTAAGTTAATTAATCACACTTTTTGGCGGGGATTTGTTCAATCAAAGAATTTGTTCTTTTTTGAAGACATCCGCTAAATATTTGGAAGTGCGTATATTCACAAGGGTGTGCTAATGCAAACGTCATTCATTCAACCTAAAAAAGTCCAAACTGAACTAACCCTTTCCAAAACCACAAATAATTAACCAAGCTAGTAAATCATACGTGTCAAATTTAGCCCACACATAAGTAAAGCCACTAAAGTTCACTCAAATGTGGTTTTCATTAGGTTCTGAGAAGTAACTTGCCAACATATCGCCGCAAAATCCGTTGGAATTTTTGGGTGAAATTCTAACTAAAATAGGAAAATAACTAAAAACATAAAGACAAAAGCCACACCTTTGAACATATTTCTAGGCGAACCTTCTGTTGCTTGGAGTATAGTGTGGAGATAAGCTGCATTCTTAAGTTGCAGATCTTGGAGGTTCGTTGGTCGTTCATACTTCCTACTCCAATAAGTCCTTCGGAGACAACAAATTATCATTCATTCTTTTCAGCATACAAAGAAAGTATCCTCGTGTATATGGGGTGCACTTAATATTTCAATTCCCATGACCCATCTTTAGAAACATTCTCGGGATGAATTTCAAACGAATGATTTTACTTCAGAATACCTACATAACAATGACTCTTAAATGATTTAAGTGCTTTAAATACCACCTTTTATATACATAACTAATGTAGCAACTATGACCCATTTAGTTAGGAATGGGTCAATTTGGGGTTATGTTTATATATTAATAGAGATATACTTTTTCTTTGTGTAAAGTAAAACAAATGTTTACTTATTAATAGATATAGACTTTTTCGCCAATTCTGTAAGCTTCTAAAACTTTTTTCTAATTTTGATACATTTGACCCAAAGAGAAGATAAGGCAAGCAGATGAGGTTAACGATACATACCTACAAAAGTCCTCAAATGTATCATTCAAAATTTATAGCAGGTTTAATAAATATGAAGAAATAGTGGCCCACAATGCACATTTGAAAGTATATCATATTATATGTCTAAAACGCACCTGGCTATCAACCTTAAGGCCATTCTATTGAAAGGGGTGGTCACTGCCACCTGAAATACATAATAAATAAATATATGCAACATTACAGGACATTGGATAAATTCATAACTTACGGGTATCATTCACAAATAAGGACTGTGTCTTAACATGCTTATATACATTCAAAAGTAATTAGGAACCTCAAAGCTTAAGCTTGTAACGTAAACTAATGATAAGTGGCAAACATAAATAAAATACATAAAACAGACCGCATTGCATAACGATTTTAAATATTCAATGGCGATTTATATAACCGAAGGGATTCTTATAGGTCCATAGGGCCAGCGGAAACCAATGAGGGCAATTGCATTTAACTTGCCGACTATCCTTATAGCCTATTTAATCTAAAAAATCAAATAAAATACCTAACACTTGCAACATACTTCTATAGAAGTAATGAATTGTCCTTACGCGCGTAACAGAATTGCAGACAAAGAAAAGTTTGGCTACTAACCCCCCAAACAATCTATTTCATTGAGGCATGCTAAAAAGCTATTGGAAAAGCCCAAGTTTGCAATGCAAAAAAGTCTTTGAATGACTTTTTCAAAGAGTAAAAAGCTTTAAGCAAAGCCATCCATTGCAGATGCTCTTATATATATTAGAGTAAAATGCAGAAATCGTCCCTCGTCTTACATAATTGCAGGCGGCCTCCCTGTGAGGAAACTTTTGGATCATTTTAGTCCCTGGCTTTAACGGGCGTTAAGTGGATTCCGTTAACAATTACACGTTAGCCCCTTTTGGCTAACGACCGTTGCAGCATACATCCTTTAAACTAACGACCATTTATAATTTAATATTTTCGATTTATTTAAAGTTTTATTTATTTTTTATATTAATTTTTATAAAAAAGTATACATTTTATATAAGTTTGTATACGTTTTTATATAAGTTTTGTATACATTTTTATACACGTTTTTATATATGTTGTTGTAAATATTTTTATACGTTATTATATACGTATATAATGTTATTATATACATTTTTATACACGTTGTTAATTTTTTTTTTAATTTATACACAAAATATGACATCCCAATCGAAATATGAACATAGTCTCCGGACGAAATATGACATCCCAGAAAACGCATTTAGATGTGGTTTGGCACCACCGAAGTAGAAAAACTTGGAATATTGCTAAATGTATTTTAGATATGTATCATTAATTTTATTACTTACCCAGTTACAAGGGTGTAAATGTGTTCAGTTTCATTAGCTTTTCATTTTATAGGGTGCCTATGTTACTCAAGTTGATACGCCCAAGATTGTAAATGAAGTGAATAGTTTTTGTTCAATTATGTAACATTTGGATAACAAGTAGCAAACCTTACTTTGTCTAAATTTATGAATATCTAACTGAATTTTCATAAGAAAGCGGATTTGCATCGGATTCAGGCGTCCGAGAAGCACTACGAACATTATGCAATGGAAATCTAATCCCTAGTTGAGTACATAAGAAAATACATTTAAATCCAAATTTCACATTAAAATAAAGTTATATAACTTATTTGTTTAAGACTTGCATACTTAAACGGGTACACGGATTGTTAGTTTAATACTTGCTCAACCAAAACACAACTCATTTATTAAATGGGTTAAATGGGTTAACCTGTTTTTGAACCAAACTTGTTTATCCTCAACCCAAAACCTATTTAATTTCGTGTCGGATTAGTATCGTTTATCGTGTTGTGTCGAGAATTGCCACCTCTACTTTAAATCACATAAAAACACACACTTAATTGGCATAAGGAAACACTATTTCTTTTTTATCCTTCATCTTATTTATATTTACACTTTTACCCCTTCAACTTTCATTTTAAAAACAAATAACTTCCTTCATAAATCACATAAAAAACAATCTCTATTTAGTGGTGTTTTTGTTTACATCTCACCTCCCTATAAATCTTTTCAACGTGATCAGGAATCGTTGTTGTATGTTGTAATGCTCATTATCCTTTATCTTATCACAATTTTTCACTTTTAACCCTTCAATTTATATAAAATGAATAAAAGCACCCTACAAATACAAACTATAATTAAAAACATCTATACCAATCAATTCATAGGGTTTTAATTCAGTTAAGAGTTAACTACAATTTTGGTCGTTGTGGTTTGTTGGATATTTCACTTTTGGTCTATTTTAAAAAAAAAATCGATTTCTATAAAAAACTGAAACATTCATTCTAGGTTTGGTCCAATTTTAACAAGCACCGTTAGTTTGACTATGTTGATAATTAATTAAAAGGGTACTTTCGTCTCTTCATGTATTATACTACAAAGTAACAAAATAAAAGAGCTCCACGACCTCTTTCCTCATTATCACTTTCTCAAACAATTTCTAACAACCACCACTATGCTGCTCTAACAAAAATCCCCAAACTTTATAAAAATAAAAAACCCTAACCCTCTAATTTGAAGAAATGAGAGATTAGTGGAGTTAAAGATGATTAAATCGTTAATAGATGAGGACTTATGTTTATTACATTGGGATGATGTATTTGCCTTTTTTTGGACTATTATGTGTAATATTAATATGATCGTACGAGATTTAGGGGGTGTTTGGGTAAGCTTATTTAAAGTAGCTTAATAGGTTATTGGGTTCTAATACAGCTAAAATTAAGGTTGCAAATCACGCTAGGCGACAGTGAGTAATTGCCCTAGGCGGTGAGTACGTGGGGGTATTGGAATTTTTATGTACAAGCTTTGAAATTATATATATGATATGTTTATAGGACCAAAAATTATGTTTGGAAACATTAACACAATTGTTGAAACACTTCAACTCGAGTTTTGCTCGAATTAGCACCGAGTTGACCAAGTTGTGATCATATTGAATCTTTTGGCTGATTCTGCTCAACTCGCCCTGGTGACTAACCTTGTGGCTTGTAATCGCAGATTCTTTGTAGTCTGAGCTTTACAACACTGGGTAGGCTTATTTTAAGAGGTTAATAAGCTATTGGGTATAAAAAAAAGAATGTATAGAGCTTATTGAATGTGTTTGCGTAAGCTCATGTCAAAGTGCTTTATACATTGAGATGTATTTGTATTTTTCCTAATTATCATGTGTAGAGTAGCGTTAGTTTGTGAGAGAGATAACTGTCATGGGAATATGGGATTTGGGGGTGTTTGGGTAAGCTTGTATAAAGGACTTACAGGCTGGGTAAGCTTATGCCAAAGTGCTTATTAGTTATTTGGGGGAATAAGGGGTTTTTTCGATAATGAATAAATGCATAAGTTAAGCATAAGGTTATCCTGATTATAGCCTTGTGCTGCCTTGAGATAAGAACCACATATCTAAAGGCGTTATATTTGCTAAGTTTGGTTATAAAAGCTATAGGGATTAGTTTCTCTGGTTTACACTCTACTTATATCTTGTTTGAGTGTTAACAATTTAAATAGTCATTCATTAAAGTTTCCTCTATGGTGGAACCTATAGACGAAGATGAGTAAAATCCTGACTCATTGATCAAGATGACGTTCAAGGTGGTGTATCCAGCAGTGGACATAATAAAAGCATAAAGTACCGTTTATCTAATTGTGAGATGTTTTTTAATGATGCGGAAAGTATCACTGAAGAAGAACAATCTGCTAGATATGCAACCTCACATTAAGGTAACTTGGGTGTTTGAGATAATGTTTCTAATCTTGTTAACATGATGAAACTTTTGTATCTACAACTAGCAATTAAAATTAATTATAAATTAAATTAATAATCAGTTAAATAGTCAAATAGTCAACGTGATCTCCAGCTGATTATGCAGGAGACGAACTCGAGCTCTAAACTTCTGGCCAATGGAGGAGAACCGGTGACCGGCGCCGGAGAAGATGATTGCGAAGGAGGTGCGGTGTTGTCGCTGGTGGTTGCGACTGCCATTGGTGATGGTATGACGTTTAAAGACGAGAGTTTTTTTTTATTTTTTTTTAATTTTTTTTAAGGAATGGAAGAGGATGGGAAAGGAAATAAAAATATGAGTGTTCTTAAGTTTTATTTAGAAGGAACAATAGGGGACGGGAAGGGGTGAGGGAGATGTTATGGGTTTTTGTTTGTAAAATTGTTCCTCCTAATATTGGGAGGATTAGGAAAGAAAGTGTTTTACTAACATCATGGCTTGTGTAAATGTACAATTATACCCTCATCTTTCTCATATTATCACGTCAGTGGTTCTTGACAAAAGTGATCGTCTAATCAATCAATAGCAAAAATAATGATCAAGTGACAATTTACAAATAAACAATGATATACAAGGTAGCAGATAAACATTATTAAATGTTTCTTACAATCTCGTATATATTTTCAATTGCTAACATTGATATTATACTTTCTTTTTTATTATAAATAATACTTTCCTAGTAAAGAAAAGTCAAATATGTTATTTTTTTAGTTGTTTGGGCTACTACAAAATTAATATTCATATATTGTTGCCTTGTCTATATAGTTTCAAGGGTATATAGGTAATTTGTTAGCTTTCATGTCCTTTCCTTTCTACTTAAAAATAAAAGCAAATTACCTAAACGAACCATATACACATTGATATTTCGAAACCGAACTTTTTTCACACACTTTACCAAAGTGACCAATAGATGTCATTTTCAACCCGTGTGGTGTCTTTGTCTTACTTTTTGTATGCATGCAATCCAAAACGAAAGACTCCATTTTCCTGTTCATTGATGAGTGTCTAAATACTCATCATTTTTGTATCGTTTAGAATGCCAAAAACATCTGAAAACACTCAGAAATGCATCAAAATGATAAAAATATCACAAATAAGTGTTTTATGTGTTTTAAATGCAAAAATATCAAAATCAGATGAAAAACGTATCAAGTTTGCATAATTGGCAGTTTTAGTCCCCCAAGTTTCAAAAGTTGTCAAATTTAGTCCCTGGTAAATCAAAATAAAGAAAAATGTTATTTAAAGTCCCTAGGGATTCATGAGTTGTAAAAATTGGTCCTTGAAATTTAAAATTGCAAAATTACAACTTTAGTCCCTAATCTTTGAAAAATGACATAAATGGTCCTTGGATATTTTTAAAAAATGAAAAATAATCAACTATGTTCCTTGTACTATTCATATTTGGCAGGAATGGTCCTTGTGTGAACTTTGGAAAAGTGACAGGTTTGGTCCCTCAAGTTTGCAGAATTTACATCTATGGTCCTTGTGTATTAAACAAGCCAATTGGACCCTTTGTGTATTTTGATCCCCAGCCAACCCAAAAGAACCCCTGCCAATATACCTGTGACCCCCCATTTTGACCCCCCTTTATTAATATCAAATGGTCAAAATAAGTCAAAACGCGCCCAAAACCACAGTCACTGTTCATCCCCTTCACATAGCCTGCAATCCCAAAACCAGGGTGGTTTTCATCCACCTTGCCTGTTTCCACCTTTCCACCTCACCTCACCACTTGTATACCCACTCCCTTCCACCTCTACAACCTCCCAAATTGCATTAATCACAAAAACCTGCTCATGACTATTTTGGCGCCAAAATGCCAAATGGACGAATATGATGATTTTGACCAATCCAATGGTTGGAATGAGGTGGGATATGTTCAGAGATGTCGACAAAGCTGAAAATGATCATTATAAAGCAAGGAAGAAGCAATGTAAAAAGATATCTAGTAATTTTAATTTAGCTTATGTCGTTTTAATTAAATTTTAAATTCCAGTGTATGTTTAAGCTTTTAAGCTCTGTATTTCAAGTTTTTATTGTATAATAAAGCTTTTGTGAACATCAATTTCAAGTTTTAATCTCATTTTCAAGTTTATGCATTTTTAAGCTTAAAATCTCAAATTGTTTGAATGTTGTTTGTAGTGGATGATAAGGACTCTTAAGCTCACTTAAGCTCCTTATAAAGCTTTTCTAAGCTTTTAGTAACCTTAAAATTCTGTTTAGAAGCAAAAAGAAAAAAATACCAAAAATACCAAAAAATTAGTGAAAAATTAAAAATCTATGGAAATGAAGATCAAAGACTCAAGCAGGTTGGTAATTGGATGAAAATGGTTTAGAAGCTTTGTGGAAAGCTATTAGGAGTGTTCTTGGTTTCTGGTTCATGGTCTTTGGCTGGAAAGCAGTTGTAAGCTCTTTATAAGCATTTTAGCTTTTCACTGTTTAAGCTACTTATAAGCTTCAATTTTTTTGTTTCTAAATTTCTTAGTTATAGTTAAGTATAATTAAACAATAAAATAGTTAGCTTGTTCTTTAAAATTTATAGTTGCTAAAAATCTTGTTTTAACAGTTAAAATAGCATAAGTGTAATTTCTTAGTTCCATGTTGTTATTGAAGTTGTTTTATGTTTATTTAATCTTAATATATGATATTATAAGATCCTTAATCAAGTTCATGGTCTAAATCTTTGAAAGTCTTTGGAAATCTCAAAAACAGTTTCATAAAGAAGTGTTTGGTTTTCTTGTGTTAACTGTGCTAGAGTTTGTGAAAGCCTTTGTTCTTATTTGATACATGTCATATTAAGTCCTAATAACTCATAGACACCATAAAAACCAGTGCTTGTTCATTAAAAAGTCAAAATACCTTTTGATCACATCTTGTGTATTAACTGTTTGATATCCATGTTCCATAATCATGGTTTTGTGTTCATAAGTTGTCATTGTTGATCAAATCAGTCTTAATCCACCTTAATACAACATAATCAGTGATTGAGATCAATCCAAAGTTCATCAAAGTCAACCTTTAGTCTAATTTAAAAAGTCAAATTTCAAGCTTAGTCGTTTTTGAATAAACTAGAAACTTTTATATAGGACTTAATTTTGAGTTTTAAGATTTGAGCTTTTGGGATAGTAAAATACAACTGCTCAGCTTTATCCTAGTATTTTTTATATTTTCTTATTAGCTTATTTAATAGCTTATTTTTCAGCTTCTTTTGAGACCTTTTTCAAAATCATGCCCTGTGCATCAGTTTTACAAGCTTATTCTCAAGCTCTCAGAGAGCTTATCAGTTAGCTTTAACTCTTGTACTTTAGCATTTTGAGAAGCTTACCTAGCTGTCTCAAGGTTCCAGTTTTCATTTTCCCATTTTTAGCTTATTTGATAAGCCTGCCATTAGCTTTTTATTTTGTCCATTTTATTTAGTGAACCAGTCATACAGTGTTTTCAATCTTTTTCATAAGCTCATTATAAGCTCTCTAGTGGACACCACAGTTAGAACTTTAGCTTTTTAGGATGCTCAGTTGGTCAACTTGCTAATTCCAGTCTTTACTTTCATTTTCTAGCTTATTACAGTGCTTAAAAGTTAGCTTAAAGGTACCTAGAAAACCAAAAAAGTGTCCTGTGCAAACCAGTTAAGCTTATGCTTATTTAGAGATTATTTTGTGCTTATTTTCAAGTAATATTACTTATTCAGTTATAATATTAGCTTATAATCAGTCTCTTAGCTTATTTCCAGTTTATCTTGTGCTTATTCACTAGCTTATTAGCAATTTAGCTTAATACTTGTGCTTATTTCATATTTTTGCCCACTGTTAAGAAATAATAAGCTCAAACTGAGCTTATTAGTGGTTTTCATAAAAAGTTGTAGTTATAAAAATTGCTTATTTCAGTGTACTTAAGCAGTTTCAAAAAGAAAAATCCAAAAATAAAATAAAAAATCAAAAAGCCAGTGCTGGGATTCGAACCCTGGCCACCCCGCTCACCACACACACACACTACCAACTGCCCTTGGGTCTTTGACTGGTAGTTCTTTGCAAAGTTTAATATATAACCCCTTGTTTTCTTTTTAGCTTATACGTATTATTTAGCTTATTTCTAGCTTATTAAAATAAGTTGTTACACCTTTTGTATTTTTCTTAGCTTTGTATTAGTATAAAGTATTTTATAAAAAAGTTTCATAATTTTCCGAATAGTTTTAGTATTTTTAAAAATTTAATTAGTCTAAAATAGTATTTAATTCATAATAAAAAATATAAAAGTCAAAAAAATATAAATCTTTTTTCTAAAATTTTCTTTTGTCATATAGTAAGTAAGAAAATTGTTTTTACATTCGTAGTACTTTTATTTTACAAATTTTACGTTTTATCTTGCGCACTCGCGTAACTTTTATATATAACACGCGTTTTCATTTTTGGTCACGTTTTTAGATAATATAGGTTTACGTTTTAATTAAAATAGTTTATTTAAGTTATTTTGTTTTATAAATCAAGAAAAACATCATTTTAAAAATAGTGATAGCGTTTATTTAATATATTTTAGCCTTTTAATTTTCTTTAATTTGCATTTAAGCGCCTGTAATTTACAAACTTTTTCTTTAGGTATAAATATTCCAAAATCCTTACTGATCATTATCCTTAGTGATCATTCGATATCTGAATTTGTTCAAACACCATTAAGTCTCCGTGGGACTTAACGACCTGTGGAAACACTATACTCTCCAGATCTTAATTGCATTTGTTCCTGAGCTGTTTGAATTTTATTACGGTTGACCATTCACAAGTGGTTAGCTTGTGTGATAAACTTGACTGTTTGGGAGCGAATCATTCATGTCATCAACACTGTTGCTTTTCATTGCTACCACAATCTCCTTTTTATAACTTTCTTTCGCTTCCTCCAGCAGAATATCAAAGATTTCACATTGAAGATTGTTTTCAAGCTTTGCACCGGAATAACCCCTATAAAAAAATGAAATAGTTTCAAGCAAATAATAACCCAAACACCTAGCGGAGTATATATTAAAGGCTTAAAGCTAATCAACTTGGCAGCATAGCTCACCATCACCATCTTCCTCGCTCCCCATCAAGCTTCAAGCTTCAAACCTAGCTCACCATCTTCCTCTCCTTAACTCCACACACGCCCAACACACACCATCTTCCTCGCCTAGGACCACGCCTAGGACCATCTTCCTCGCCTAGGATCATCTTCCACGCCCAGGCTCCAGGCCACACCCAGGCTCCACGCCCAGGCCCACGCCTATCTCACGCTCTCGCCCAGGGCACGCCCTCACTTGTTACTGGTTTGTACCACGCCCAACTTCTCGCCCTGGAATCGGTTATACACGTGTACGGTTTAAAACCTATTATGGTAGGAATCTAACGTATAATATTGAAAAGTTCATTTTAGAAAAGTGTACAGGCGAGGTTCGTATATGTAAAGTAGAAGTAGAATGTGTTCGTTTAAGAAATTTTCTCTAAAAATAAAACTTAAGAACACAAATTTAAATAACCACTTTCTTCACAATGTCATCCCTTACTTTGTCCTTCCCATCCCATCCCCTTCCATTCTTCAAAATTTAAACTCGAGAACAGAGATTTTTATATATAGTATAATAAAGAGATAGATATAAAAAGAGTATATTGCATAAATCATCCTTGACCTTTGGTCAAATTACATGTTTCGTCCCAACTACTTCGAAAGTGCAGAAATCATCCCTGTGAGAAACCTTAGAGCAAATTTTCATCCCTAGTTGGGACAAAAATTGCATGTTTAAAAGTGCCAAATTGCACGTTTTGTCCCGACTAGGGACAAAAATTTGCTAAAAGGTTTCTCCCCTGTAACACCCCCAAAATTTCACAGCGGAAGCGTTCGGGTCATGGGGTGCTAATAAATCAAATATCATAACACAAGGTGATAAAGAATGGAAAATCTATTCCATTTTCAAAATATAGATTGATTTAAGAAATAGTTTTACAACATTGTTTCAAAGTGCGGAAGTAAAGCCCGTAAAAATATATGTTGTCCCATTAAAAGTTGTATTAAAATATTTTGGAAACACTTCGGATGCCAGTCTTCAACGAATGCCCTTGCCAATGCCCATGCCAATAAGTAAACCTGAGAAAAACATGCTAAAATGTCAACACAAAGGTTGGTGAGTTCATAGGTTTAAGTTTCGGAAATAAAGTTGGACCACAGTTGCACATATAGCATCTCCGTAAATGAAACTATATGCAAAAAGGCTATTACGCTAGTACCAAGTTCATGCGACCGAAACTACGACAGTGTGCATGCATCTAGAAGCATGATAAATAAAAGCCCAACAAGTGTATTTCCAGTACACTCAATCAATACGATATGGTATACGCCCGACATTTGCCTATCCGGTCAAACTCGAACGGGGGTGTCATCCCCAATAGATCTATTCATAACAATCGCGCCTCCCCAAAGGGAACTAACGGTAGCATAGTTGGGATTCAAGGTTGTTTCACGTAATAGTGTTTTCAGTTTCAGGTCCGAAAAGAGTTTTGCATGTTTCTCACCCCATAGTTTTATAAAGCAAGTAATAAAAGTAAAAGTGGGGCTATAAACTCACCTTAGCAGCTCGGCGAATAAAGCACAAAGAGATCAAGTAACAAGTGGCTCCAATATGCAACCTAGATTAGTACGGTAAGTTTAGTCTTTATTTCGTATTAAGACTCGATAAAGTTTAACTAACTTTATAGATTTTAAATGTTTTTATTGTTGCTGTTGCTTGTGTGGCAGCACTTAAGTTTAAAACAGTTTCTTAATATTTGTAAGTATTGGCTCTTGGAATTATGTGAATATATAGAGGATGATAAGATTTATCAAGTCGAATACGTCACAGATTTGTCGATAACCAGAAGACATCGTAGGGAAAATATTTCCTATGAATAGTAACATATTAGAGTTATAAAATGTCGTTTTTGAGTATATGTGTTTACGTATAACCATATATTATATTATTTTTGTTACAAAATACTATTTGTATGTATAAGGGATAGTATAACGTTTTTAAGAAAATCGGGCATGAATCGTTTATATGCTTTAAATATAGGTTTTCAAAAATAATAAAGCGTTATTATTGAAAATAGTTTCGCTTATATAGTATTTATATAATTTAACATTTGAAGGTTGAGTTTCGTTTATAACGATGGTTGCTAATTTGATTATAAAGTTGTCGTTTTAAAATACTAGTGTAAATATGAGTCATTAGAAAAACCATCGTTAATAATTAAAAGCATAGTTTAGTGTTTATGAACGTTAAACTAGTAAAATAGATCGGGTTGGTTTTATATATTTGTCGAGTTGCAATGACGTTTGTTTGAGTACAGACGTGTGTGATCGATATTGAATAAGCGGTGGTAGTCGTAGCGAAACATGTTGAAAGAGACATTATGATAATAATTGAGACGACGATCCAACGAGCGGTACTTAGGACGACTCAAAAGTTGGTATGCGGACCGGTTTATGAGCAAAACTTATACCTCCTCTGGGAGGACTGGGCTTCGGCCCCTAACAAAAACAAACATCCCTTTGATGTGGCCCAATCTTAGAACCAAACGCACCCTGATGGGAAAAACAATAAGCAGCAGGTGACTTCGTGTGGCATTTTGCCATTCAAAATAGATATGTGGATACATGATGTATGATGCTAATGCATCATTTTGGACACGGAACGGCAGCAAGGTACAAGGACTTTAGTTTCTCGGGAAATATGGCACCAAGGTCTTTACTTGATCTTTGGGTAGGTGACATATACGGGTATCAAAAAAGGCAAGGGGGATTTGAATGTAAGTCACACCGCTCGTGGTTCGAAGACTCACGTTAAGAGCGATAGGACTACCTCAAGTATTACAAATGAACTAAAACGTCACAAGCCATTTGTAAGACTCTCGCGAGTCCAACCATGGCTCTAGCTTGACCTTAGGAACTAACAAATATTTCGCACTATTTTGACAACATATGAGTAGTTCTTGAGTCAAAGACTCTACTCAAAGTGACTAATTCCGAAACTAGTTCTAATGGTAGGTTACAACGAACTTTAACAACGATAACCAGGAATACGGAAACATGATATGTCGCGATTGTTAAGTCATAAACCGAAAATCATTATACTAATTTTTCTCAATGTCGACAGTTCAAAATCTGCTTTCTATGATTTTACTAGTTGTTTTTCTTGGTTCATTTTGAGTGCCACACGACACAACAAAATCGATTCATAATAATACATCCCATATCAAAATCACTAATATGATAATATTCATAACACAAGAGATTAATAAATCTACAAGTTTATTATCAATTGTTATTATAACTTTACTAAGTAAGAAAATTGTAAAAACCTCAACACAAGGAGACGAGATGCCGATCGGACGAGAGGACCCAACACGAACAACCAACTAATCCGCCACTTCCTGGAATCTATTGATGTTGTAATCGGACTTATAACCTTCGAATTTCAAAACCCCTAATTCAATTTCGAGAAACCCTAACTTCGAATTTGTTGGTGGGATGAATGAATTTGTGGTAAAACTCGAACTTATTTATAGATATACAACTAGGAAGTCTCGCCCACTTCTTTCTTGGTCTTGAAGATGATAAGGATCCTCTTTGAGTAATCTTCCCTACCAAGTACAGGCCTTCACGTGGCTTTCTTGGTGTTATCTTCATGTCGTGGTCCAACGGAGACAAAGGGACCTAGGTTTTGTCGTCTCCTTCATGGGATAAGCCAAGAATGGTTTCAAGAATGGTTCAAGGTTAACTTTGATGTAAGAAAAGGAGTTTGGAGGGTTAGCTATTTTTGGAGGGGGACGGGCAGCGTGCGCAGAGGAGTGGGGAACAGAGGGAGGCGAAAATGGAGGTGGGGAAGAAGAGGAGCAGGTTTCAGAAGTCAGAGAAGGGAGAGATAAGGGTGGGGTTAGGGGATAAGGGTATGATTTATTTGTTTTTTTAGTTATTTATCCTGTATAACTTGTACTGCGTATGTTGTCGGGTCTCCGCATAAACGTATTCTCCGGGTGTCCGAAAAATATAAAAATTATATTTTTGGAAGCGTCTTCGAAAACTGTTAAAAATACAGTCGTCGGCTTTGCTAGTTTATTTTTATATTTTAACTCTAATTGGTCGCGATTATAGATTGAAAAGAAAGAAAGAAAAAAAATCTAGACGCGAAAAATTAGTATGGAAATTTACGAGTTGTTATAGTACCCACCCCTTAAAAGAAACCACGTCCTCGTGGTTTAAGACGTGAGAATCGTCGAGGTCGTCAGTGAAGAGATGTGAGCATTTATACTCTAAAAATGTGACGTGGAAATGTGACGTGGAGAAGGGCTAGTTGTTCGAAAAGATTTAGTGACAAGAGGCGATAAGTAAATAAAAGATAAAGGATTTATTATGCGGAATATAACGTGGTTTCATAAAAGAGTACAATAGGAGTAGCGGCGGGTCAGACACGGGTGATCCTGGTTGACTTTCTCCTAGCCATCCTCTTTGATATAAGAAAAGGCGATAATCAAGTTATAGAAGGAGTAGTGACGTATGAGGGTATGAAAAATAGAACGTATGAGTGAAATAAAAGGATGTGATCAATGACAGGTGGTTCAAATATGTGGGTGAAAATAATATAATCAAGTAGTTGTATGTTATATAAAGAAATAACATATAAGCAATTAAGGTCATAACATAGTGCGATATTGTAATAGTGGGCATGTTAAGCAGTTTGGTAACAAGTCTAAGCATTCGTAGTCTACTCTACACTCTCCTTAAGTTAATTATTCCTTAATCTCATTCAGTTTGTTACATCAACATTATTCTCATTTAAACTTCGCGACCCAATCAAACAAGAACAGCTTTAAAGTTTAAATGTGAGTTAATTAAGAAACTTAATGACTTTAAGAAATAATTAATTTAATTCAAATGAGAGCTTATACGAACCTAAAATATAGCAGTAACACATAGCACGACTACATCGTGTAACAGTAGGCAAGGCATGGCAGACATCGGCAGCTGTTGCGGCGTTGAAGTGTTTTTAGGAAAATTTGGTTATAGTTTAGGTTTTGAAAAATACCTAATTCTCTATAACCTGGCTCTGATACCAATCTGTAACACCCCCAAAATTTCACAGCGGAAGCGTTCGGGTCATGGGGTGCTACTAAATCAAATATCATAACACAAGGTGATAAAAAATGGAAAATCTATTCCATTTTCAAAATATAGATTGATTTAAGAAATAGTTTTACAACATTGTTTCAAAGTGCGGAAGTAAAGCCCATAAAAATATATGTTGTCCCATTAAAAGTTGTATTAAAATATTTTGGAAACACTTCAGATGCCAGTCTTCAACGAATGCCCTTGCCAATGCCCATGCCAATAAGTAAACTTGAGAAAAACATGCTAAAATGTCAACACAAAGGTTGGTGAGTTCATATGTTTAAGTTTCGGAAATCAAGTTGGACCACAGTTGCACATATAGCATCTCCGTGAATGACACTATATGCAAAAAGGCTATTACGCTAGTACCAAGTTCATGCGACCGAAACTACGACAGTGTGCATGCATCTAGAAGCATGATAAATAAAAGCCCAGCAAGTGTATTTCCAGTACACTCAATCAATACGATATGGTATACGCCCGACATTTGCCTATCCGGTCAAACTCGAACGGGGGTGTCATCCCCAATAGATCTATTCATAACAATCGCGCCTCCCCAAAGGGAACTAACGGTAGCATAGTTGGGATTCAAGGTTGTTTCACGTAATAGTGTTTTCAGTTTCAGGTCCGAAAAGAGTTTTGCATGTTTCTCACCCCATAGTTTTATAAAGTAGTAAAATGGGGCTATAAACTCACCTTAGCAGCTCGGCGAATAAAGCACAAAGAGATCAATTAACAAGTGGCTCCAATATGCAACCTAGATTAGTACGGTAAGTTTAGTCTTTATTTCGTATTAAGACTCGATAAAGTTTAACTAACTTTATAGATTTTAAATGTTTTTATTGTTGTTGTTGCTTGTGTGGCAGCACTTAAGTTTAAAACAGTTTCTTAATGTTTGTAAGTATTGGCTCTTGGAATTATGTGAATATATAGAGGATGATAAGATTTATCAAGTCGAATACGTCACAGATTTGTCGATAACCAGAAGACATCGTAGGGAAAATACTTCCTATGAATAGTAACATATTTGAGTTATAAAATGTCGTTTTTGAGTATATGTGTTTACGTATAACCATATATTATATTATTTTTGTTACAAAATACTATTTGTATGTATAAGGGATAGTATAATGTTTTTAAGAAAATCGGGCATGAATCGTTTATATGCTTTAAATATAGGTTTTCAAAAATAGTAAAGCGTTATTATTGAAAATAGTTTCGCTTATATAGTATTTATATAATTTAACGTTTGAAGGTTGAGTTTCGTTTATAACGATGGTTGCTAATTTGATTATAAAGTTGTCGTTTTAAAATAGTAGTGTAAATATGAGTCATTAGAAAAACCATCGTTAATAATTAAAAGCGTAGTTTAGTGTTTATGAACGTTAAACTAGTAAAATAGATCGGGTTGGTTTTATATATTTGTCGAGTTGCAATGACGTTTTTTTGAGTACAGACGTGTGTGATCGATATTGAATAAGCGGTGGTAGTCGTAGCGAAACATGTTGAAAGAGACATTATGATAATAATTGAGACGACGATCCAACGAGCGGTACTTAGGACGTCTCGAAAGTTGGTATGCGGACCGGTTTATGAGCAAAACTTATACCTCCTCTAGGAGGACTGGGCTTCGGCCCCTAACTAAAACAAACATCCCTTTGATGTGGGCTTGGGCCCAACATGACATGGCCAGATGGGTTTTTCCAAAACAAGATGGGCTGTGACCCAATCTTAGAACCAAACGCACCCAGATGGGAAAAACAATAAGCAGCAGGTGACTTCGTGTGGCATTTTGCCATTCAAAATAGATATGTGGATACATGATGTATGATGCTAATGCATCATTTTGGACACGGAACGACAGCAAGGTACAAGGACTTTAGTTTCTCGGGAAATATGGCACCAAGGTCTTTTGCTTGATCTTTGGGTTGGTGACATATACGGGTATCAAAAAGGGCAAGGGGGATTTGAATGTAAGTCACACCGCTCGTGGTTCGAAGACTCACGTTAAGAGCGATATGACTACCTCAAGTATTACAAATGAACTAAAATGTCACAAGCCATTTGTAAGACTCTCGCGAGTCCAACCATGGCTCTAGCTTGACCTTAGGAACTAACAAATATTTCGCACTATTTTGACAACATATGAGTAGTTCTTGAGTCAAAGACTCGACTCAAAGTGACTAATTCCGAAACTAGTTCTAATGGTAAGGTTACAACGAACTTTAACAACGATAACCAGGAATACGGAAACATGATATGTCGCGATTGTTAAGTCATAAACCGAAAATCATTATACTAATTTTTCTCAATGTCGACAGTTCAAAATCTGCTTTCTATGATTTTACTAGTTGTTTTTCTTGGTTCATTTTGAGTGCCACACGACACAACAAAATCGATTCATAATAATACATCCCATATCAAAATCACTAATATGATAATATTCATAACACAAGAGATTAATAAATCTACAAGTTTATTATCAATTGTTATTATAACTTTACTAAGTAAGAAAATTGTAAAAACCTCAACACAAGGAGACGAGATGCCGATCGGACGAGAGGACCCAACACGAACAACCAACTAATCCGCCACTTCACGGTCTATTGATGTTGTAATCGGACTTATAACCTTCGAATTTCAAAAACCCTAATTCAATTTCAGAAACCCTAACTTGAATTTGTTGGTGGGATGAATGAATTTGTGGTAAAACTCGAACTTATTTATAGATATACAACTAGGAAGTCTCGCCCACTTCTTTCTTGGTCTTGAAGATGATAAGGATCCTCTTTGAGTAATCTTCCCTACCAAGTACAGGCCTTCACGTGGCTTTCTTGGTGTTATCTTCATGTCGTGGTCCAACGGAGACAAAGGGGACCTAGGTTTTGTCGTCTCCTTCATGGGATAAGCCAAGAATGGTTTCAAGAATGGTTCAAGGTTAACTTTGATGTAAGAAAAGGAGTTTGGAGGGTTAGCTATTTTTGGAGGGGGACGGGCAGCGTGCGCAGAGGAGTGGGGAAGAGAGGGAGGCGAAAATGGAGGTGAGGAAGAAGAGGAGCAGGTTTCAGAAGTCAGAGAAGGGAGAGATAAGGGTGGGGTCAGGGGATAAGGGTATGATTTATTTGATTTTTTTTTAGTTATTAATACTGTATAACTTGTACTGCGTATGTTGTCGGGTCTCCGCATAAACGTATTCTCCGGGTGTCCGAAAAATATAAAAATTATATTTTTGGAAGCGTCTTCGAAAAACTGTTATAAAAATACAGTCGTCGGCTTTGCTAGTTTATTTTTATATTTTAACTCTAATTGGTCGCGATTATAGATTGAAAAGAAAGAAAGAAAAAAAATCTAGACGCAAAAAATTAGTATGGAAATTTACGAGTTGTTATAGTACCCACCCCTTAAAAGAAACCACGTCCTCGTGGTTTAAGACGCGAGAATCGTCGAGGTCGATACAGTGAAGAGATGTGAGCATTTATACTTTAAAAATGTGACGTGGAGAAGGGCTAGTTGTTCGAAAAGATTTAGTGACAAGAGGCGATAAGTAAATAAAAGATAAAGGATTTATTATGCGGAATATAACGTGGTTTCATAAAAGAGTACAATAGGAGTAGCGGCGGGTCAGACACGGGTGATCCTGGTTGACTTTCTCCTAGCCATCCTCTTTGATATAAGAAAAGGCGATAATCAAGTTATAGAAGGAGTAGTGACGTATGAGGGTATGAAAAATAGAACGTATGAGTGAAATAAAAGGATGTGATCAATGACAGGTGGTTCAAATATGTGGGTGAAAATAATATAATCAAGTAGTTGTATGTTATATAAAGAAATAACATATAAGCAATTAAGGTCATAACATAGTGCGATATTGTAATAGTGGGCATGTTAAGCAGTTTGGTAACAAGTCTAAGCATTCGTAGTCTACTCTACACTCTCCTTAAGTTAATTATTCCTTAATCTCATTCAGTTTGTTACATCAACATTATTCTCATTTAAACTTCGCGACCCAATCAAACAAGAACAACTTTAAAGTTTAAATGTGAGTTAATTAAGAAACTTAATGACTTTAAGAAATAATTAATTTAATTCAAATGAGAGCTTATACGAACCTAAAATATAGCAGTAACACATAGCACGACTACATCGTGTAACAGTAGGCAAGGCATGGCAGACATCGGCAGCTGTTGCGGCGTTGAAGTGTTTTTAGGAAAATTTGGTTATAGTTTAGGTTTTGAAAAATACCTAATTCTCTATAACCTTGGCTCTGATACCAATCTGTAACACCTCTAAAATTTCACAGCGGAGCGTTCGGTCATGGGTGCTACTAAATCAAATATCATAACACAAGGTGATAAAGAATGGAAAATCTATTCCATTTTCAAAATATAGATTGATTTAAGAAATAGTTTTACAACATTGTTTCAAAGTGCGGAAGTAAAGCCCATAAAAATATATGTTGTCCCATTAAAAGTTGTATTAAAATATTTTGGAAACACTTCAGATGCCAGTCTTCAACGAATGCCCTTGCCAATGCCCATGCCAATAAGTAAACCTGAGAAAAACATGCTAAAATGTCAACACAAAGGTTGGTGAGTTCATATGTTTAAGTTTCGGAAATCAAGTTGGACCACAGTTGCACATATAGCATCTCCGTGAATGACACTATATGCAAAAAGGCTATTACGCTAGTACCAAGTTCATGCGACCGAAACTACGACAGTGTGCATGCATCTAGAAGCATGATAAATAAAAGCCCAGCAAGTGTATTTCCAGTACACTCAATCAATACGATATGGTATACGCCCGACATTTGCCTATCCGGTCAAACTCGAACGGGGGTGTCATCCCCAATAGATCTATTCATAACAATCGCGCCTCCCCAAAGGGAACTAACGGTAGCATAGTTGAGATTCAAGGTTGTTTCACGTAATAGTGTTTTCAGTTTCAGGTCCGAAAAGAGTTTTGCATGTTTTCTCACCCCATAGTTTTATAAAGTAGTAAAATGGGGCTATAAACTCACCTTAGCGCTCGCGAATAAAGCACAAAGAGATCAAGTAACAAGTGGCTCCAATATGCAACCTAGATTAGTACGGTAAGTTTAGTCTTTATTTCGTATTAAGACTCGATAAAGTTTAACTAACTTTATAGATTTTAAATGTTTTTATTGTTGTTGTTGCTTGTGTGGCAGCACTTAAGTTTAAAACAGTTTCTTAATATTTGTAAGTATTGGCTCTTGGAATTATGTGAATATATAGAGGATGATAAGATTTATCAAGTCGAATACGTCACAGATTTGTCGATAACCAGAAGACATCGTAGGGAAAATACTTCCTATGAATAGTAACATATTTGAGTTATAAAATGTCGTTTTTGAGTATATGTGTTTACGTATAACCATATATTATATTATTTTTGTTACAAAATACTATTTGTATGTATAAGGGATAGTATAATGTTTTTAAGAAAATCGGGCATGAATCGTTTATATGCTTTAAATATAGGTTTTCAAAAATAGTAAAGCGTTATTATTGAAAATAGTTTCGCTTATATAGTATTTATATAATTTAACGTTTGAAGGTTGAGTTTCGTTTATAACGATGGTTGCTAATTTGATTATAAAGTTGTCGTTTTAAAATAGTAGTGTAAATATGAGTCATTAGAAAAACCATCGTTAATAATTAAAAGCGTAGTTTAGTGTTTATGAACGTTAAACTAGTAAAATAGATCGGGTTGGTTTTATATATTTGTCGAGTTGCAATGACGTTTGTTTGAGTACAGACGTGTGTGATTGATGAGTGTGTAAATACTCATCATTTTTAGTCAAATCTGAACTGCAAAACGTTTAAAAATGCTCAGAAATGCATCAAAATACTGAAAATATCTCAAAATTGCATTTTATATGTTTCAGATGCAAAATGTTTAAAATCAGATGAAAAATAAGCAAAGTTTGCATAATTGGCAGTTTCAGTCCCCCAAGTTTCTAAAATTGTCAGATTTAGTCCCTAGGCACTTAATTTCAAAAGAAAAATCACCAAAGGTCCTTTTAAAATCAAAAGTTGTCAAAATTAGTCCTTTGGTGAAAAATGTGAAAAGTTTTGAGAAATTACAAAATTAGTCCTTTGAGTTTCAAATTTGGCAATAATGGTCCTTTAATTACTTGAGATTTGCAAGTTTTGCCCTTATAATTTTGGAAATTGTCAAGTCTAACCCTTGAAGTACTTTTCAGAAATTACTTGAACAGTCCTTGGAATTTCAGAATGTTCACTTTTGGTCCCTAAGATACACTTTGGATCAAGTATTAACCTTAAGCCTAAAACTACCCAAAGCCCAAAACAAACCCATGGCCCAATACCCAAATCCCTACCCAGTCCACCCGTTATCCAAACCCACAACCCGGTTTAATAATAAAACAACCCACACGTTTTCTCACCCTTTTCCCTCCAAAACCACTCACGGGTTCCCTCTTCCTCATCATCACCTACACCTGCAACTCTCACCCTACTCCACGCCTTGTCCCTCCAAACCACAACCTCCATAGCCACATTTAATGCTACTTTCCCTGTCCAAGTTATCAGAACCCAACTGGCAAAAACATTTTCCCGCCAAAAGCCATCAATGGCTAAAAACCAATCAAGTGATCCAATGGCTCAGATTAGTGGTGGGATTTGCTCAAAGGACACGTGGGAAGACCTTTTGATGTATAAATAGAGAGGAGAAGGCAGAGAGTGGGAGTTAGTTAGTTTTTATGTTTTAAGCGTTTTTTATTTTATTTAACTAATTGTATCTTTCATCTCATTTGTTAACTCAGTTATTTGTATTTCCAGTTTTTTGTAATTCTCTTATTGTACCAGTTCTACATTTTAATGAAACTCAGTTTTTAGTAGTTATCAATTTCAATCTCATTTCTGTTGTTTAAGGTTTATCTTTAGCTTATTAAAGACTCAAATTCATTACCTCAGCTTATTTAATCCATGTTTTCAGTTTAAGCTTCTTGTAAACAAAAATACAAAAAAAAAAAATTATAAAAATCTCTAAAAAGAGAAATAATAAAGGAAATAGTGTTTAGCAGTGTTAAGGTTTGCTTTAGTTTTTCAAATTGCTCTCATAAGCTTTTATAAGCTTCTCAATAGCTCAGTAATTGCTTATATAGTCCAAGACTCAGAGTTTACTCAAAGTTCTCATTTGGTCAACGAAAGTCAATCTACAGTTTCAAAGATGCCATTGATCTGAACTGCTGGTATGGATGGTGGAAATGGGGTGAGATCAGTTTCATTTGGGGTTGATATCAATTTAGGATAGTGACAGTTTTGATCTCAGTATCATTGCCATTGTGACAGGGCACTTGTAAGTCCAATTCTTCTTAATTATTTTTAATCCGTTGTATAACTATAGTGATTGTTGCTTGTTGATCTTAGTGTAGTTAGGATCATTGTTCTCCGACTTGTTCGAGTGGTAGTTATCCTTGTTCACCAGAGAAATATTTGCACCATCTCTGGGTAGGCCTGCTTAATTAGACCCAGATTTGGTTAATCTGCATGCTCATAGCTAGTTAAGATCTAGTGTTAGTGTACTGTTCTACTTGCATAATTTAGGTGCTCTATGCTGGATTGAGGTAATCATGGTTCAGTACTAGAGATTTGTTAAGTGAGAGTCACCAATAGGATACCATAGCTAGTGTTTGGATCAAGGCTCAAATAGGTAATATAAGCTGGAGCAGAGAATAAGTTCAGCACATGCAGTCTCACTGAGGTTCAATACAGTCACTTAGGACTTAGTCTTGCACCACTCTCTTCTTAAAGTCAAAATTGCATTCACACTAAATTCACAAGCAATCCAGTTAGGCTAGAGTAGAAACAACTTGCATTTTAGGATTAGACCATTAAGGATTAGATTATTTGAGTTACTTTGTGTCTAAAATCATCAGTATCAACTAGTTTTTGAAGATCAAATCTCGAATAAGTCAAACTTGCAAATCTGTCCTACAAAGTCAAAGTGATATTTGCTGTTTTTGCCAATCTTTCCTGATTTTTCTTGGGGTCATATGAGGTTCAATTTAAGTGATACTTGGGAATTTACAATTTCAGTTGGTGTTTGATTACAAGGTATCATTAGAATAATTTTGTGAATTTTCCTTGACAGTCAAATTAGTGCTCAAAATGGGTCAAAAGTACCCTGTGCACAAACTCAGTGACAACTGAGTGTGCACAGGTTTTGCAGAGGTCACCACAAGCTCTTGGGAGCTTGTCTGGAGCTAAGTTTTGGTTTACAAGCTCCTTGCTAGGTCCTCTTGAGCTTGTGATAACTGGATTTAGGTTCCTGGCTTATCCAATAGCTTATTTGTAGGTGTAGTTGGTGGTTGGGGTTGTTTTGGTTAGAAAGTGCATTTGGCATCATAATCTTGTACCCTGCTTCCTAGACGTATTGAATAGTTGAATTAGGCTACTTTCTAGCAGTTTTAGTATAATTTAGGTCCTGTGATAAGTTGGTACACTATAGTGGCTTTTGGCTTAAAAACAAGTGCTTATTCATAAGCAGTTTCACTTCAGAACCAGATCCTTGCACATAAGCCCCTGTTTTTATACTTTTTATAGATTTAGAACAATATTTTAGAGTTTTCCTGAAAATTTCATATTTTTCCAAGCTTGTTTGCTATTTTTCTTAATTTAAATTAGTTTTTAAGTCTTTTTAATTAGCTTTAAATACAAATAATTAAGAAAAGTTTCAAAAAAATAATTTTTCATTTTTCTTAAGTTAAGATAAATATAAAAAGTCAAAAAAATATTTTTCTAGATTTTTCTTAGTTAAATTTGTATTTTTAAGCAATTTAATTAGTTTTTAATAGTTTTTAATTCCTAGAAAATAGAAAAATAATCAGAAAAATACAAAAATAGTTTTGAAAATTCTTTTTTGATATTTTAGATTTTTCTAAGTCTTAATTTTATTTTTCTAGCTTTATTTCACATTTTCTTGTATTTTAGGTAATTATTAAATAGTTAAAAATAGTTTTTAATTAATAATAATTAGGTAATTAGTTATAAAAATAATTTTCCTTTTCTATAAATTTTCTTTTGTCATTAGGTTTGTAAAAATATCATTTTCATATTTTTAGGGTTAATATTGTGTAAGTTTCACTTTTTATTTTGTACGTCGCGTAGATTTTAATTTCAGTTTTATAAAAACATAAAAACAAAAACATCATTTTAAATATAGTGATAGCGTTTATTTAATAGTTTTCATCTTTTTAATTTCCTTTAATTTGCATTTTAGCCCTTGTAGTTTATGTCCTTCTTCTGTAGTTATAATAATTCACAATCTCCTTTTTCCGTTCAAATCTCGCGATCACTATACGTTTGATAATCCATTGCATAGCTCGCTGGGACATAACGACCTGGGGAAACACTATACTCCCCAGATCTTCATTGCATTCGTGCTTAGGCAGTTTTAAGCTGGTTACGGTCTGCCATTCACAAGTGGCAGGCTTGAGTGATTTAGCTTGACTGTTTGGCATGCATCAAAATTTTGGCGCCGCTGCCGGGGAGCAGTGCTAATAGTCTTACGTTTAGCAGATTAGTGATTTGAATATTCACTCCTTGTTTATACCATCTATATATTTATATCTTCTTATAAAATCAAAAAACCCAAAAAGATTTTCATCCTTTGTTTTTACAAAATGTTTATCCAAAAATCCAAAAATATTCATCTTTACCCTCTTACCCTTTTTAATTCTTTATCTCTTTACCCTCTATCCATTTGATTCTAAACTTCTATTCTCATGGAATCTCTCGACTGCGACGAATTCTGGGACGAAGCTGAAAAACTTCAGACTTTATCACAAATGTCAAGAATTCGTGTCGTTCGTAATGATCCATTAATTCTGCGTAGGGAAATGGAAAGAGAAACCGGGGTGACAAAGGACCAAGTACTTCCCTCTAATAATGGAAGTGCTAAATACGTCCAACCTACGGTTATCCAAAGATCTAATCCCTCAATTGCTCCTAAACCGTCTAGAATTGATTCTAAACTTTCACGATTTACGGTTAAAAGCAAACATGCAGAATGTAGACCGGTGACTAGCAAGAATGACTTGCCTAATCTTCACGTTTCTCAAGAACCAGAACCGGAGACCATAACGGAAGTGGTGGAAATTGCTAGCTCTCAGAGCACACCACTTGTCCCATCTCCGGATTTTTCAAAATGTTCTTCGAGACTTGATAGTCATTCTGATCACCATGTTGGTTTTGTTGATTCTTTGAATAAACAGATTCCTTCTCATAACTCTCAAATGCAATCGTTTATTCCTTGTGTCGGTTGTGGTGAGCCTCTTTTGGTTCACCCTGTCGTTGGTGTACGTGTGTACAGTGTGGTAATGATATTCGGAACGGGAGTTGTTTGTTTTGTGGTTCGAGGAATTCATTTGATTATGATCCTAATCCGAACTCATGTAACGACCCCTCAAACTTTTCCAATTACCCACCACAGCCCGACTCATCTTCATATAATCAACATAACTGCTGTGAATTTTGTGGAGGTCCTCACCAAGGATTTGAGTGTCAATCCGGAAACATGTTTGTCTACGAACAGTTTTCTGGTAACACTCAGGACTTTGGAAATGACCAAATTCCATATTATTCACATGACCAGCCACAACAATCATTTTGTTGTGAGAACTGTGGAGGTCCCCATTTCAGCTCTGATTGTCAAACACGGAATCCATTTCCTTGTAACAATTACGACTATCCATATCACGACCAACCTCCACAGTGCCAAATAACTCAAACTCCTCAACAAACCCAACAAGACACTTATCTAGAGCTTCTGGAGTTACTGAAAAGAGGTGAGGAGTTCAATAAGACTGCATTTCATAATGTTCCCAGTTTTTCTTGTGTATATTGTGAGGGTCCTCATGATGATTATCAATGTCAACCTTCCGGTTTTGACAAATCTCCACTCCCACAATGTCCCGTCATTAAAAATTCACATGAGAAATCCATGGAAGAATTGCTAGCTGAAGAGCAGGCTGCTAAAATAAATTCCCAAATTGCCTTTGAAAAAGCTATTAAGGAATCAATTGCAAAAGAAAAAGCAGCCAGATCTAGCTCTCAATTTCGTTTTATTCCTGATGACAGTGATGATGAGGATACACTTGAAGACTCATCAAGTTCATCAGATGATATCCCAGCAGTTGAGATTCATTCTCAAACAACTGCTATCACACCCGAAGCTCCCACTCACTCTCTGAACATGGGGGATGAGCTTCTTGACACTGTTCCTGAAAAGGAATCGGACGAATTAATAAAGTCTAGTGTTGAGAACCTTGTCCCAATCCCAAGAGAGTCACAGGGAATTCTTGATCATGTGTGTGATATCCCTCCTCCTCTTGTCTTCCAAAATGATCATATTGAGATGTTCTTTGATTCTATTGATGACGATTCGTTATCTTGTGGAGACATCAGTTATATGGAAGAATTACCTTCTAAGCTTGTTAGCTTAGAAGAAGAGAATGATAAAGTTACTGACATTGAAATCAAAGATGAAGCACTTCGTGCAACATTACTGAATGTCAGTCTTCTCATTTCTAAAATCGAGGCTTTCAATGAAAAACCTATTTCATCTCCTATCCCCATAAAGGATAGTGACATTTTTTCCGATGATTCTATTCCGGAAATGGAAGCCTTCTGTTTTGATAATATGGGAGAGAAGATTAGTGGCAGTACCACTTTTCATTCTCATAATTCTCTCCCCGATTATGAATCATTTACATTGGATGAGTTCACCAGTGAACCCACTAATACCAATTCTGAATATGATTCATTTACCTTCGAGGAGTTCTCCTGTGAACTTACTCATATCATATCTCCGCCGGAGTATGATAATTTCTACTTTGATCTAGACACACCCATAATATGTCTTGATCAAGTGAGCTTAACTGAGGAGATTCATGAAACTATGAATTCTCCTATTGAGGATGAAGAGTTAGTCATGATTTGTATCATGATTTTTCTTCTTTTCTTCATATATCCCGTGACTTCTCCTGTTCTTCACTCCTTCGGGAATGAAGACATTATATTTGACCCCGGCATTTCCATGTACCATTTGTGAGCCGGGTCTGTCTCTATATCTCATCGGTGTGGAACTTTCACATACTTTAATTTTTATCCAAACATCCTGAATGAAAGTCCGATGGAGATTGTCTCTTCCACTTACTTCCCCATGAACAAATTAATTCGGGGTCGAGTCAAGCTAGTGACTCGGGAATCAAAAACATTAGCATACACCACATGGGTTTTCACCCATGAGTACCACTCTAGTGTGGGGGAGATGCCCCACATGTTGTATAAAATATATATATATATATATATATATATATATATATATATATATATATATATATATATATATATATATATATATATATATATATATATATATATATATATATATATATATATATATATATATATATATATAATTGTTGTGTTTCTGCACTTAGCTAGTAATGTTATCTTTTTACGTTTTAAAGTTTCGGCATAACAGCCGGTGCTTTGAATATTGAGGACAATATTCATTTCTAAGTGTGGGGGGGAAATTCTGGCGAATTTGATCATAAATGTACCCTTTTAGTCCCTTTTTCCCCAAAATGGCCAAATTTTAAAATTTTTTGTAGTGGAAGTACTATGTACTAAACACAACAAATGGTAATCAGTCCACCATGTCTAACCCACATAAGGATTGGCTAATCCAGGAGCAAACGGCTCTTGGTAAAGATATCTCAAATCCGTTGACGGCTTACAATTTGCCCAAAATTGTATGGTATTCAGCTCACCATATCCTTAAAAGTGAAGAGTTGGCTAGCCCGCAAGTTTATGGCTTGTGGTAAAGGCAGTGGAAAAACCATAATTGGTAATCAGCTCACCAAAGATATTTTATCTAAGAGTTGGCTAGTCCAGAGCAAACGGCTTCTGGTAAAGACAAATCAAATCCGTTGAAAGCTGGTGATTTGCTCAAAATCACATGGTTATCGGTGTACCATGGTTCTTACTTGAACTGAAACATTTGGCTACTCCAGAAGTAATGGCTTTTGGTAAAGAGATGAAATCCATTAATTTTCTCAAAACATTGCTAGGGACTAGCAATATCTTAGTGTGGGGGATTGATGAGTGTCTAAATACTCATCATTTTTGTACCAATTAAACTGCAAAAACATCTGAAAACACTCAGAAATGCATCAAAATGATAAAAATATCACAAATAAGTGTTTTATGTGTTTTAAATGCAAAAATATCAAAATCTGGTGAAAAACGTATCAAATTTGCATAATTGGCAGTTTTAGTCCCCCAAGTTTCAAAAGTTGTCAAAAACAGTCCCTGGTAAAATCTAAATAAAGAAAAATGTTATTCAAGGTCCCTGAAATATTCTAAATTGTCAAAAATGGTCCTTGAATAAATCTTTTGTTAAATGGCAGAAAAGGTCCCTGAACTTTCATAAAATGTCAAGTTTGGTCCCTGAAAATTTGAAAATGTCAAAACTGGTCCTTATACTATTGGAACTTGTCAATATTGGTCCCTTGTAACAACTTTGGAGAAATTACAGTTTTGGTCCCTCTAGTTTGGCATAATTACAGTTTTGGTCCTTATCATTAATACCTAAAACCAAACCTTGTCATAATCCTTTGACCCCTGCCAAACCAGTGACCCTTCCATTTGAACCCCCTGTCATTACCTGTTTTTGAACCCAAAGTCAAACATCCAGGTTTCCCTCCACCTCCTGCTTTCTTCCCAACTTGGCCTGCAACCTCTCCCACTCACCTCTCCCATCACCCAGGCTTTATCCCAACACCTCTCACCCCTCATCATCACCCCTACAAATCCACCCCCCCCCCTAGTTGCTAGCTCAGAAGCCCCAGAGGTCAAAATAGGCTTTCCCGCCAAAATGCATAAAATGGCCAAAATGCCCAAAACTCATCTATTGGCTCACAAGGGTGGTGGGATTCAATCAGAAGGACACGTGGAGGCTTTCTAGAGTATAAAAGAGAGGAAGAAGAGGCAAGATAAGGAGTAGTTAGTTTTTATTTTTCTTTATATGTCGTTTTTTTTTAGTTATCTTAATTAAGTGTTCTAAAATGTAATTCTAAGCTTTAATGTATTAAACTCAAGTTAATTTATCATTGTAATTCACTTTTAAGCAACAATATCAAGGTTTTGTATAAGTTCATGTTTTCAAGTTAACTGTTGCAATCTCAGTTTCAAAATCCTATGCCCAAGCTTTTAGTAGCTTATGTTTAAGCTCAAATAAGTTGTTTAAGTTCTTTATAAGCTTTTGGAAAGCCTGCAAATCAGTTTTAAGAAATTTTGTTCCATGGTCAACATAAGTCAACTGTGAAGAGTGATTGGTTCAATAAGACTTGGAAATGGTTAATGGTGTTGCAGAGCTGGATTTTGGGTTAGATTTGGTTAAGTTAGAGTAGTTTTGATTCTGGTTTTGGCCTGCAAACAATTTGGACACATGTGAGTGAGTTTCTCAGTTTCAATTTTCAAGTCCATTTTGCATTTTATGCTTGTATGAATATCTGTGATCACCATTAGTTTAAATTAGTATATTTAGTTGTATTTAAGATAGTTAAGCTTAGATTGATCTATTGCATAAACCAGTTTAGCAGTTTGGATAGGTTTGATTGCAAATCAATGTTTTAAAGAGGTGTTTGGTTTTGACAGCAAATCTGGCTTTAAGGTTTATTCAGTGTTAAGTCCTGGTGTTTCATGTTTGTTTAGTCATTTGAGACTCATATCTGTCAAAGTTTTGAGCCTGCACAAGCTCTAAGTCAAAATCTCTATAAATCTATCTTATATGCTTCACTGTTATGATTTGGACAAAGCAAAAGATTGTTTTGTGTTAAGAATACATAGACATAGATTGCAGAAGCTTTATTTCATCAATATACTTCATAATCAGTCTTGAAATTGAGCTCAAAATCCATAAAAGTCAACTTTTCAAAAAACTGCTCAAAGTCAAAATTGCAAATCTCAGTCTTGGGCTCAACTAGGGTGAATTTTCTTGGATTCATCTCTGGGCCAATTTCAGTGAATCTTATGGTTTTAAAATCTTCAGTAGGTCTATTTTCTTATCCTTAATTTTGTCAAATTTTGTGAATTTTATTTAAGCCTCAAATTAGCTTGTAAATATGGTGTCAATTGCCCTGTGCAGGGCATCAAGTCTGCCAGGACTTGTCCAGGTTTTGCTTGGATTGCACAGAGCTCATTTGAGCTTGTCTAGGTCTGATATTTGGCTCATATGTAGTTACCCAGGTCTAGCTTAGGATCCAGCTTCTGTTTTTCCATTTCAGCTTATTGACTGTTTTTGGCTTAAGCTCAAAGTAGGCCTCATAAACTGTTTTTGCACTTGAAAGCTCACATCATCAAATCTTTGCAAGTTGCAATCCAGAGGTTATAGATAGTTGTTTTCTGTTTCATTTTGGTCATTTTAGCTTATCCAAGCTTCTGTTTCAGTTTGGTGCTCTTTGATGCTTCTTAGCTTATTCAAGTGCTTATTTCAATAAGCACTTGTACATCAGTTTCATTTTCCTCCACACAAAACCTTGTTTTTCTATTTTTCCTAGAATCCTCATATTATTTTAAGCTTTTCCTGAATTTTTTAGATTTTTCCAAGCTTGTTTGATATTTTTCTGCATTTAAATTGATTTTTAGGCCTTTTTAAATAGCATTTAATACAATTAATTAAGAAAAGTCTCAAAAAAATAATTTTTCATTTTTCTTAAGTTAATATAAATATAAAAAGACAAAAAAATATTTTTCTAGATTTTTCTTAGCTAAATTTGTATTTTTAAATAATTTAATTAGTTTTTAATAGTTTTTAATTCATAGATAATACAAAAATAATCAAAAAAATACAAAAATAGTTTTGAAAATTCTCTTTTGTTATTTTAGATTTTTCTAAGTCAAAATTTTATTTTTCTAGCTTTGTTTCATATTTTCTTGTATTTTAGGTTATTATTAAATAGTTAAAATTAGTTTTTAATTAATAATAATTAATTTAATAGTTATAAAAATAATTTTCTTTTTCTATAAATTTTCTTTTATCATTAGGTTTGTAAAAATGTCATTTTCATATTTTTAGGTCTTTTATTTCTTAGATCTCACTTTTTATTTTGTACGTTTACGTAAGTTTTATTTAAACGTAAGTTTTAAAGTTTTAAACGTTCATCATTTTGCAAATAGTGATAGCGTTTATTTAATATTTTTTTATCTTTTTAACTTTCTTTAATTTGCATTTAAGCCCCTGTAGTTTATGGGCTTTCTCTTTAGGTATAGATCAATCACTATCCTTTCCCTTTCAAATCCTCTCGATCACTTTACGTTTGACTATTCTCGCACAGCTCGTTGGGACTTAACGACCTGGGGAAACACTATACTCTCCTGATATTCATTGCATTTGTGCTTAAACTATTTTAAGTTTGTTACGGTCGGCCATTCACAAGTGGCAGGCTTGAGTGATAAAACTTGTCGGTTTTGCACGGATCAAATTTTGTCGGTTTTAAGTTTCTAGATTTTTCTTAGATAAATATAAAAAGACAAAAATAATTAGTTTTTAATAGGTTTGATGAAGTTACTGACACTGAAATCAAAGATGAAGCACTTCGTGCAACATTACTGAATGTCAGTCTTCTCATTTCTAAAATCGAGGCTTTCAATGAAAAACCTATTTCATCTCCTATCCCCATTAAGGATAGTGACATTCTTTCCGATGATTCTATTCCGGAAATGAAAGCCTTCTGTTTTGATAATATGGGAGAGAAGATTAGTGGCAGTACCACTTTTCATTCTCATAATTCTCTCCCCGATTATGAATCATTTACATTGGAGGAGTTCACCAGTGAACCCACTCATATCAATTCTGAATATGATTCATTCACCTTCAAGGAGTTCTCAGATGAACTCACTCATATCATGACTCCGCCGGAGTATGATCGCTTGGATGGCAAAAATCATGATCGGGGGGAAAAGTTCTCAATCATGAGAGTTTGTATTTCTATGACAAATTTTCCAACCCTCCCTCCCGAGATGCTTTCCAAACCAAAGAGCTCAACCGATATAATCCAAACGAGTGCAACTGCACTTGACCCTGAGGAAGAAGATCTTATCATGATCGTCATCATGATTTTCCTTCTTTTCTTCACCTACCTGGTGACTTCCTCTCTTCTTCACTCCTTCGGGAATGAAGACATTATCTTTGACCCAGGCATTTCCATGTACCATTTGTGAGCCGGGTCTGTCTGTATATATCTCATCGGTGTGGAACTTTCACGTACTTCAATGTTTATCCAAACGTCTTGAATGAAAGTCCGATGGAGATTGTCTCTTCCACTTACTTCCCCATGAACAAATTAATGCGGGGTCGAGTCAAGCTAGCGACTCGGTAATCAAAAACAGTAGCATGCCATATGGGTTTTCACCCATATTTCTGACTTCTTTCTATTTTCTACCACCCTAGTGTGGGGGGGTTGCCCACATGTTGTGTATATATGCAAGTTTCAAAAAAAAAAAAAAAAAACATTTTCAAATAGTGGCCGTAGTATTTCCCTTTTACGTTCTCAGTTTCGGCATAACAGCCGGTACTTTGAATATTGAGGGCAATATTCATTTCTAGTGTGGGGGGGAATTCTCACGAATTTTATCATATATTATCCGCCTAATTCCCCCGTTTTTGGCCAAATTTTTTTTTTTGGAGTAAGTGTTTTTGCACTTACTCAATTGGTTATCAGTCCGCCTTGTCTAATAAACAAAAGGATTGGCTAATCCAGGAGCAAACGGCTCTTGGTAAAGATATCTCAAATCCGTTGACGGCTTGCAATTTGCCCAAAATTGTATGGTATTCAGCTCACCATATCCTAAAAAGTGAAGAGTTGGCTAGCCCGCAAGTTTATAGCTTGTGGTAAAGGCAGTGGAAAAACCATAATTGGTAATCAGCTCACCAAAGATAATAATTTATCTAAGAGTTGGCTAGTCCGAGCAAACGGCTTCGGTAAAGACAAATCAAATCCGTTGGAAGCTGGTGGTTTGCTCAAAATCACATGGTTATCAGTGTACCATGGTTCTTACTTGAACTGAAACATTTGGCTACTCCAGAAGTAATGGCTTTTGGTAAAGAGATTCAAATCCATTAAGTGTTTCTCAAAAGATTGCTAGGGACTAGCAATAGTTTAGTGTGGGGGATTGATGAGTGTGTAAATACTCATCATTTTTAGTCAAATCTAAACTGCAAAAACGTTTAAAAATGCTCAGAAATGCATCAAAATACTGAAAATATCTCAAAAGTGCATTTTATATGTTTCAGATGCAAAATGTTTAAAATCAGATGAAAAATAAGCAAAGTTTGCATAATTGGCAGTTTCAGTCCCCCAAGTTTCTAAAATTGTCAGATTTAGTCCCTAGGCACTTAATTTCAAAAGAAAAATCACCAAAGGTCCTTTTAAAATCAAAAGTTGTCAAAATTAGTCCTTTGGTGAAAAATGTGAAAAGTTTTGAGAAATTACAAAATTAGTCCTTTGAGTTTCAAATTTGGCAATAATGGTCCTTTAATTACTTGAGATTTGCAAGTTTTGCCCTTATAATTTTGGAAATTGTCAAGTCTAACCCTTGAAGTACTTTTCAGAAATTACTTGAACAGTCCCTGGAATTTCAGAATGTTCACTTTTGGTCCCTAAGATACACTTTGGATCAAGTATTAACCTTAAGCCTAAAACTACCCAAAGCCCAAAACAAACCCATGGCCCAATACCCAAATCCCTACCCAGTCCACCCGTTATCCAAACCCACAACCCGGTTTAATAATAAAACTACCCACACGTTTTTTCACCCTGTTCCCTCCAAAACCACTCACGGGTTCCCTCTTCCTCATCATCACCTACACCTGCAACTCTCACCCTACTCCACGCCTTGTCCCCTCCAACCACAACCCTCCATAGCCACATTTAATGCTACTTTCCCTGTCCAAGTTATCAGAACCCAACTGGCAAAAACATTTTCCCGCCAAAAGCCATCAATGGCTAAAAACCAATCAAGTGATCCAATGGCTCAGATTAGTGGTGGGATTTGCTCAAAGGACACGTGGGAAGACCTTTTGATGTATAAATAGAGAGGAGAAGGCAGAGAGTGGGAGTTAGTTAGTTTTTATGTTTTAAGCGTTTTTTATTTTATTTAACTAATTGTATCTTTCATCTCATTTGTTAACCTCGCTTATTTGTATTTCCAGTTTTTTGTAATTCTCTTATTGTACCAGTTCTACATTTTAATGAAACTCAGTTTTTAGTAGTTATCAATTTCAATCTCATTTCTGTTGTTTAAGGTTTATCTTTAGCTTATTAAAGACTCAAATTCATTACCTCAGCTTATTTAATCCATGTTTTCAGTTTAAGCTTCTTGTAAACAAAAATACAAAAAAAATTATAAAAATCTCTAAAAAGAAAAATAATAAAGGAAATAGTGTTTAGCAGTGTTAAGGTTTGCTTTAGTTTTTCAAATTGCTCTCATAAGCTTTTATAAGCTTCTCAATAGCTCAGTAATTGCTTATATAGTCCAGTACTCAGAGTTTACTCAAAGTTCTCATTTGGTCAACAAAAGTCAATCTGCAGTTTCAAAGATGCCATTGATCTGAATTGCTGGTATGGATGGTGGAAATGGGGTGAGATCAGTTTCATTTGGGGTTGATATCAATTTAGGATAGTGACAGTTTTGATCTCAGTATCATTGCCATTGTGACAGGGCACTTGTAAGTCCAATTCTTCTTAATTATTTTTAATCCGTTGTATAACTATAGTGATTGTTGCTTGTTGATCTTAGTGTAGTTAGGATCATTGTTCTCCAGCTTGTTCGAGTGGTAGTTATCCTTGTTCACCAGAGAAATATTTGCACCATCTCTGGGTAGGCCTGCTTAATTAGACCCAGATTTGGTTAATCTGCATGCTCATAGCTAGTTAAGATCTAGTGTTAGTGTACTGTTCTACTTGCATAATTTAGGTACTCTATGCTGGATTGAGGTAATCATGGTTCAGTACTAGAGATTTGTTAAGTGAGAGTCCCCAATAGGATACCATAGCTAGTGTTTGGATCAAGGCTCAGATAGGTAATATAAGCTGGAGCAGAGGATAAGTTCAGCACATGCAGTCTCACTGAGGTTCAATACAGTCACTTAGGACTTAGTCTTGCACCACTCTCTTCTTAAAGTCAAAATTGCATTCACACTAAATTCACAAGCAATCCAGTTAGGCTAGAGTAGAAACAACTTGCATTTTAGGATTAGACCATTAAGGACTAGATTATTTGAGTTACTTTGTGTCTAAAATCATCAGTATCAACTAATTTTTGAAGATCAAATCTCGAATAAGTCAAACTTGCAAATCTGTCCTACAAAGTCAAAGTGATATTTGCTGTTTTTGCCAATCTTTCCTGATTTTTCTTGGGGTCATATGAGGTTCAATTTAAGTGATACTTGGGAATTTACAATTTCAGTTGGTGTTTGATTACAAGGTATCATTAGAATAATTTTGTGAATTTTCCTTGACAGTCAAATTAGTGCTCAAAATGGGTCAAAAGTACCCTGTGCACAAACTCAGTGACAACTGAGTGTGCACAGGTTTTGCAGAGGTCACCACAAGCTCTTGGGAGCTTGTCTGGAGCTAAGTTTTGGTTTACAAGCTCCTTGCTAGGTCCTCTTGAGCTTGTGATAACTGGATTTAGGTTCCTGGCTTATCCAGTAGCTTATTTGTAGGCTGTAAGTTGGTGGTTGACGGTTGTTTTGGTTAGAAAGTGCATTTGGCATCATAATCTTGTACCCTGCTTCCTAGACGTATTGAATAGTTGAATTAGGCTACTTTCTAGCAGTTTTAGTATAATTTAGGTCCTGTGATAAGTTGGTACACTATAGTGGCTTTTGGCTTAAAAACAAGTGCTTATTCATAAGCAGTTTCACTTCAGAACCAGATCCTTGCACATAAGCCCCTGTTTTTATACTTTTTATAGATTTAGAACAATATTTTAGAGTTTTCCTGAAAATTTCATATTTTTCCAAGCTTGTTTGCTATTTTTCTTAATTTAAATTAGTTTTTAAGTCTTTTTAATTAGCTTTAAATACAAATAATTAAGAAAAGTTTCAAAAAAATAATTTTTCATTTTTCCTAAGTTAAGATAAATATAAAAAGTCAAAAAAATATTTTTCTAGATTTTTCTTAGTTAAATTTGTATTTTTAAGCAATTTAATTAGTTTTTAATAGTTTTTAATTCCTAGAAAATAGAAAAATAATCAGAAAAATACAAAAATAGTTTTGACAATTCTTTTTTGATATTTTAGATTTTTCTAAGTCTTAATTTTATTTTTCTAGCTTTATTTCACATTTTCTTGTATTTTAGGTAATTATTAAATAGTTAAAAATAGTTTTTAATTAATAATAATTAGGTAATTAGTTATAAAAATAATTTTCCTTTTCTATAAATTTTCTTTTGTCATTAGGTTTGTAAAAATATCATTTTCATATTTTTAGGGTTAATATTGTGTAAGTTTCACATTTTTTATTTGTACGTCGCGTAGATTTTAATTTCAGTTTATAAAAACATAAAAACAAAAACATCATTTTAAATATAGTGATAGCGTTTATTTAATAGTTTTCATCTTTTTAATTTCCTTTAATTTGCATTTTAGCCCTTGTAGTTTATGTCCTTCTTCTGTAGTTATAATAATTCACAATCTCCTTTTTCCGTTCAAATCTCGCGATCACTATACGTTTGATAATACATTGCATAGCTCGCTGGGACATAACGACCCGGGGAAACACTATACTCCCCAGATCTTCATTGCATTCGTGCTTAGGCAGTTTTAAGCTGGTTACGGTCTGCCATTCACAAGTGGCAGGCTTGAGTGATTTAGCTTGACTGTTTGGCATGCATCAGTGATCGATATTGAATAAGCGGTGGTAGTCGTAGCGAAACATGTTGAAAGAGACATTATGATAATAATTGAGACGACGATCCAACGAGCGGTACTTAGGACGACTCGAAAGTTGGTATGCGGACCGGTTTATGAGCAAAACTTATACCTCCTCTAGGAGGACTGGGCTTCGGCCCCTAACTAAAACAAACATCCCTTTGATGTGGGCTTGGGCCCAACATGACATGGCCAGATGGGTTTTTCCAAAACAAGATGGGCTGTGACCCAATCTAAGAACCAAACGCACCCAGATGGGAAAAACAATAAGCAGCAGGTGACTTCGTGTGGCATTTTGCCATTCAAAATAGATATGTGGATACATGATGTATGATGCTAATGCATCATTTTGGACACGAAACGACAAAGAAGGTACAAGGACTTTAGTTTCTCGGGAAATATGGCACCAAGGTCTTTTGCTTGATCTTTGGGTTGGTGACATATACGGGTATCAAAAAGGCAAGGGGATTTGAATGTAAGTCACACCGCTCGTGGTTCGAAGACTCACGTTAAGAGCGATATGACTACCTCAAGTATTACAAATGAACTAAAATGTCACAAGCCATTTGTAAGACTCTCGCGAGTCCAACCATGGCTCTAGCTTGACCTTAGGAACTAACAAATATTTCGCACTATTTTGACAACATATGAGTAGTTCTTGAGTCAAAGACTCGACTCAAAGTGACTAATTCCGAAACTAGTTCTAATGGTAAGGTTACAACGAACTTTAACAACGATAACCAGGAATACGGAAACATGATATGTCGCGATTGTTAAGTCATAAACCGAAAATCATTATACTAATTTTTCTCAATGTCGACAGTTCAAAATCTGCTTTCTATGATTTTACTAGTTGTTTTTCTTGGTTCATTTTGACTGCCACACGACACAACAAAATCGATTCATAATAATACATCCCATATCAAAATCACTAATATGATAATATTCATAACACAAGAGATTAATAAATCTACAAGTTTATTATCAATTGTTATTATAACTTTACTAAGTAAGAAAATTGTAAAAACCTCAACACAAGGAGACGAGATGCCGATCGGACGAGAGGACCCAACACGAACAACCAACTAATCCGCCACTTCCTGGAATCTATTGATGTTGTAATCGGACTTATAACCTTCGAATTTCAAAACCCCTAATTCAATTTCGAGAAACCCTAACTTCGAATTTGTTGGTGGGATGAATGAATTTGTGGTAAAACTCGAACTTATTTATAGATATACAACTAGGAAGTCTCGCCCACTTCTTTCTTGGTCTTGAAGATGATAAGGATCCTCTTTGAGTAATCTTCCCTACCAAGTACAGGCCTTCACGTGGCTTTCTTGGTGTTATCTTCATGTCGTGGTCCAACGGAGACAAAGGGGACCTAGGTTTTGTCGTCTCCTTCATGGGATAAGCCAAGAATGGTTTCAAGAATGGTTTAAGGTTAACTTTGATGTAAGGAAAGGAGTTTGGAGGGTTAGCTATTTTTGGAGGGGGACGGGCAGCGTGCGCAGAGGAGTAGGGAAGAGAGGGAGGCGAAAATGGAGGTGAGGAAGAAGAGGAGCAGGTTTCAGAAGTCAGAGAAGGGAGAGATAAGGGTGGGGTCAGGGGATAAGGGTATGATTTATTTGATTTTTTTTTAGTTATTAATACTGTATAACTTGTACTGCGTATGTTGTCGGGTCTCCGCATAAACGTATTCTCCGGGTGTCCGAAAAATATAAAAATTATATTTTTGGAAGCGTCTTCGAAAAACTGTTATAAAAATACAGTCGTCGGCTTTGCTAGTTTATTTTTATATTTTAACTCTAATTGGTCGCGATTATAGATTGAAAAGAAAGAAAGAAAAAAAATCTAGACGCAAAAAATTAGTATGGAAATTTACGAGTTGTTATAGTACCCACCCCTTAAAAGAAACCACGTCCTCGTGGTTTAAGACGCGAGAATCGTCGAGGTCGATACAGTGAAGAGATGTGAGCATTTATACTCTAAAAATGTGACGTGGAAATGTGACGTGGAGAAGGGCTAGTTGTTCGAAAAGATTTAGTGACAAGAGGCGATAAGTAAATAAAAGATAAAGGATTTATTATGCGGAATATAACGTGGTTTCATAAAAGAGTACAATAGGAGTAGCGGCGGGTCAGACACGGGTGATCCTGGTTGACTTTCTCCTAGCCATCCTCTTTGATATAAGAAAAGGCGATAATCAAGTTATAGAAGGAGTAGTGACGTATGAGGGTATGAAAAATAGAACGTATGAGTGAAATAAAAGGATGTGATCAATGACAGGTGGTTCAAATATGTGGGTGAAAATAATATAATCAAGTAGTTGTATGTTATATAAAGAAATAACATATAAGCAATTAAGGTCATAACATAGTGCGATATTGTAATAGTGGGCATGTTAAGCAGTTTGGTAACAAGTCTAAGCATTCGTAGTCTACTCTACACTCTCCTTAAGTTAATTATTCCTTAATCTCATTCAGTTTGTTACATCAACATTATTCTCATTTAAACTTCGCGACACAATCAAACAAGAACATTTTTAAAGTTTAAATGTGAGTTAATTAAGAAACTTAATGACTTTAAGAAATAATTAATTTAATTCAAATGAGAGCTTATACGAACCTAAAATATAGCAGTAACAAATAGCACGACTACATCGCGTGTAACATAGGCAAGGCATGGCGCATCTGCAGCTGCTAAGGCGTTGAAGTGTTTTAGGAAAATTTGGTTATAGTTTAGGTTTTGAAAAAAATACCTAATTCTCTATAACCTGGCTCGATACCACTGTAACACCCCAAAATTTCACATGGAAGCGTTCGGTCATGGGGTGCTACTAAATCAAATATCATAACACAAGGTGATAAAGAATGGAAAATCTATTCCATTTTCAAAATATAGATTGATTTAAGAAATAGTTTTACAACATTGTTTCAAAGTGCGGAAGTAAAGCCCATAAAAATATATGTTGTCCCATTAAAAGTTGTATAAAAATATTTTGGAAACACTTCATATGCCGCCTTCAACGAATGCCCTTGCCAATGCCCATGCCAATAAGTAAACCCGAGAAAACATGCTAAAATGTCACACAAAGGTTGGTGAGTTCATATGTTTAAGTTTCGAAATCAAGTTGGACCACCGTTGCACATATAGCATCTCCGTGAATGACACTATATGCAAAAAGGCTATTACGCCAGTACCAAGTTCATGCGACCGAAACTACGACAGTGTGCATGCATCTAGAAGCATGATAAATAAAAGCCCAGCAAGTGTATTTCCAGTACACTCAATCAATACGATATGGTATACGCCCGACATTTGCCTATCCGGTCAAACTCGAACGGGGGTGTCATCCCCAATAGATCTATTCATAACAATCGCGCTTCCCCAAAGGGAACTAACGGTAGCATAGTTGGGATTCAAGGTTGTTTCACATAATAGTGTTTTCAGCCAGTCCTAAAAGAGTTTTGCATGTTTCTCACCCCATAGTTTTATAAAGTAGTAAAATGGGGCTATAAACTCACCTTAGCAGCTCGGCGAATAAAGCACAAAGAGATCAATTAACAAGTGGCTCCAATATGCAACCTAGATTAGTACGGTAAGTTTAGTCTTTATTTCAGATAAGACTCGATAAAGTTTAACTAACTTTATAGATTTTAAATGTTTTTATTGTTGCTGTTGCTTGTGTGGCAAGACTTAAGTTTAAAACAGTTTCTTAATATTTGTAAGTATTGGCTCTTGGAATTATGTGAATATATAGAGGATGATAAGATTTATCAAGTCGAATACGTCACAGATTTGTCGATAACCAGAAGACATCGTAGGGAAAATACTTCCTATGAATAGTAACATATTTGAGTTATAAAATGTCGTTTTTGAGTATATGTGTTTACGTATAACCATATATTATATTATTTTTGTTACAAAATACTATTTGTATGTATAAGGGATAGTATAATGTTTTTAAGAAAATCGGGCATGAATCGTTTATATGCTTTAAATATAGGTTTTCAAAAATAGTAAAGCGTTATTATTGAAAATAGTTTCGCTTATATAGTATTTATATAATTTAACGTTTGAAGGTTGAGTTTCGTTTATAACGATGGTTGCTAATTTGATTATAAAGTTGTCGTTTTAAAATAGTAGTGTAAATATGAGTCATTAGAAAAACCATCGTTAATAATTAAAAGCGTAGTTTAGTGTTTATGAACGTTAAACTAGTAAAATAGATCGGGTTGGTTTTATATATTTGTCGAGTTGCAATGACGTTTGTTTGAGTACGACGCGTGTGTGATCGATATTGAATAAGCGGTGGTAGTCGTAGCGAAACATGTTGAAAGAGACATTATGATAATAATTGAGACGACGATCCAACGAGCGTACTTAGGACGCCTCTGAAAGTTGGTATGCGCGGACCGTTTATGAGCAAAACTTATACCTCCTCTAGAGGACTGGGCTTCGCCCCTAACTAAAACAAACATCCCTTTGATGTGGGCTTGGGCCCAACATGACATGGCCAGATGGGTTTTTCCAAAACAAGATGGGCTGTGACCCAATCTTAGAACCAAACGCACCCAGATGGGAAAAACAATAAGCAGCAGGTGACTTCGTGGCATTTTGCCATTCAAAATAGATATGTGGATACATGATGTATGATGCTAATGCATCATTTTGGACACGGAACGACAGCAAGGTACAAGGACTTTAGTTTCTCGGGAAATATGGCACCAAGGTCTTTTGCTTGATCTTTGGGTTTGTGACATATACGGGTATCAAAAGGGCAAGGGGGATTTGAATGTAAGTCACACCGCTCGTGGTTCGAAGACTCACGTTAAGTTTATATGACTACCTCAAGTATTACAAATGAACTAAAATGTCACAAGCCATTTGTAAGACTCTCGCGAGTCCAACCATGGCTCTAGCTTGACCTTAGGAACTAACAAATATTTCGCACTATTTTGACAACATATGAGTAGTTCTTGAGTCAAAGACTCGACTCAAAGTGACTAATTCCGAAACTAGTTCTAATGGTAAGGTTACAACGAACTTTAACAACGATAACCTGTGAATACTGAAACATGATATGTCGCGATTGTTAAGTCATAAACCGAAAATCATTATACTAATTTTTCTCAATGTCGACAGTTCAAAATCTGCTTTCTATGATTTTACTAGTTGTTTTTCTTGGTTCATTTTGACTGCCACACGACACAACAAAATCGATTCATAATAATACATCCCATATCAAAATCACTAATATGATAATATTCATAACACAAGAGATTAATAAATCTACAAGTTTATTATCAATTGTTATTATAACTTTACTAAGTAAGAAAATTGTAAAAACCTTAAGACAAGGGGACAAGACGCCAATCGGACGAGAGAACCCACACGAACAACCAACTAATCCGCCACTTCCTGGAACCAATTGGTATTGTAATCGGACCTATAGCCTTCGAATTTCAAAACCCCTAATTCAATTTCGAGAAACCCTAACTTCGAATTTGTTGGTGGGATGAATGAATTTGTGGTAAAACTCGAACTTATTTATAGATATACAACTAGGAAGTCTCGCCCACTTCTTTCTTGGTCTTGAAGATGATAAGGATCCTCTTTGAGTAATCTTCCCTACCAAGTACAGGCCTTCACGTGGCTTTCTTGGTGTTATCTTCATGTCGTGGTCCAACGGAGACAAAGGGGACCTAGGTTTTGTCGTCTCCTTCATGGGATAAGCCAAGAATGGTTTCAAGAATGGTTCAAGGTTAACTTTGATGTAAGAAAAGGAGTTTGGAGGGTTAGCTATTTTTGGAGGGGACGGGCAGCAAGGTGCGCAGAGGAGTGGGGAACAGAGGGAGGCGAAAATGGAGGTGGGGAAGAAGAGGAGCAGGTTTCAGAAGTCAGAGAAGGGAGAGATAAGGGTGGGGTTAGGGGATAAGGGTATGATTTATTTGTTTTGTTTAGTTATTAATACTGTATAACTTGTATCACAGTATGTTGTCGGTCTCCGCATAAACGTATTCTCCGGGTGTCCGAAAAATATAAAAATTATATTTTTGGAAGCGTCTTCGAAAAACTGTTATAAAAATACAGTCGTTGGCTTTGCTAGTTTATTTTTATATTTTAACTCTAATTGGTCGCGATTATAGATTGAAAAGAAAGAAAGAAAAAAAATCTAGACGCGAAAAATTAGTATGGAAATTTACGAGTTGTTATAGTACCCACCCCTTAAAAGAAACCACGTCCTCGTGGTTTAAGACGCCGAGAATCGCCGAGGTCGATACAGGTGAAGAGATGTGAGCATTTATACTCTAAAAATGTGACGTGGAAATGTGACGTGGAGAAGGGCTAGTTGTTCGAAAAGATTTAGTGACAAGAGGCGATAAGTAAATAAAAGATAAAGGATTTATTATGCGGAATATAACGTGGTTTCATAAAAGAGTACAATAGGAGTAGCAAGGGTCGACATACGGGTGATCTGGTTGACTTTCTCCTAGCCATCCTCTTTGATATAAGAAAAGGCGATAATCAAGTTATAGAAGGAGTAGTGACGTATGAGGGTATGAAAAATAGAACGTATGAGTGAAATAAAAGGATGTGATCAATGACAGGTGGTTCAAATATGTGGGTGAAAATAATATAATCAAGTAGTTGTATGTTATATAAAGAAATAACATATAAGCAATTAAGGTCATAACATAGTGCGATATTGTAATAGTGGGCATGTTAAGCAGTTTGGTAACAAGTCTAAGCATTCGTAGTCTACTCTACACTTCCTTAGTTAATTATTCCTTAATCTCATTCAGTTTGTTACATCAACATTATTCTCATTTAAACTTCGCAACCCAATCAAACAAGAACAAATTTTAAAGTTTAAATGTGAGTTAATTAAGAAACTTAATGACTTTAAGAAATAATTAATTTAATTCAAATGAGAGCTTATACGAACCTAAAATATAGCAGTAACATATAGCACGACTACATCATATGTAACAGAGGCAAGGCATGGCGACATCGGCAGTGTTGCTAAGGCTGAAGTGTTTTTAGGAAAATTTGGTTATAGTTTAGGTTTTGAAAAGTACCTAATTCTCTATAACCTGGCTCGATACCAATCTGTAACACCTCCAAAATTTCACAAATGTAAGCGCTCGGGTCATGGGGTGCTACTAAATCAAATATCATAACACAAGGTGATAAAGAATGGAAAATCTATTCCATTTTCAAAATATAGATTGATTTAAGAAATAGTTTTACAACATTGTTTCAAAGTGCGGAAGTAAAGCCCATAAAAATATATGTTGTCCCATTAAAAGTTGTATTAAAATATTTTGGAAACACTTCGGATGCCAGTCTTCAACGAATGCCCTTGCCAATGCCCATGCCAATAAGTAAAGCTGAGAAAAACATGCTAAAATGTCAACACAAAGGTTGGTGAGTTCATAGGTTTAAGTTTTCAAGTTGGACCACAGCTTGCACATATAGCATCTCCGTGAATGACACTATATGCAAAAAGGCTATTACGCTGATACCAAGTTCATGCAACCTAAACTACGCAGTGTGCATGCATCTAGAAGCATGATAAATAAAAGCCCAGCAAGTGTATTTCCAGTACACTCAATCAATACGATATGGTATACGCCCGATATTTGCCTATCCGGTCAAACTCGAACGGGGTGTCATCCCCAATAGATCTATTCATAACAATCGCGCCTCCCCAAAGGGAACTAACGGTAGCATAGTTGGGATTCAAGGTTGTCTCACGTAATAGTGTTTTCAGTTTCAGGTTCGAAAAGAGTTTTGCATGTTTCTCACCGCATAGTTTTATAAAGTAGTAAAATGGGGCTATAAACTCACCTTAGCAGCCTCAAATAATAAAGCACAAGAGATCAAGTAACAAGTGGCTCCAATATGCAACCTAGATTAGTACGGTAAGTTTAGTCTTTATTTCAGATAAGACTCGATAAAGTGTAACTAACTTTATAGATTTTAAATGTTTTTATTGTTGTTGTTGCTTGTGTGGCAAAGACTTAAGTTTAAAACAGTTTCTTAATATTTGTAAGTATTGGCTCTTGGAATTATGTGAATATATAGAGGATGATAAGATTTATCAAGTCGAATACGTCACAGATTTGTCGATAACCAGAAGACATCGTAGGGAAAATACTTCCTATGAATAGTAACATATTTGAGTTATAAATGTCGCTTTTGAGTATATGTGTTTACGTATAACCATATATTATATTATTTTTGTTACAAAATACTATTTGTATGTATAAGGGATAGTATAATGTTTTTAAGAAAATCGGGCATGAATCGTTTATATGCTTTAAATATAGGTTTTCAAAAATAATAAAGCGTTATTATTGAAAATAGTTTCGCTTATATAGTATTTATATAATTTAACGTTTGAAGGTTGAGTTTCGTTTATAACGATGGTTGCTAATTTGATTATAAAGTTGTCGTTTTTAAAATAGTAATGTAAATATAAGTCATTAGAAAAACAATCGTTAATAATTAAAAGCGTAGTTTAGTGTTTATGAACGTTAAACTAGTAAAATAGATCGGGTTGGTTTTATATATTTGTCGAGTTGCAATGACGTTTGTTTGAGTACAAACGTGTGTGATCGATATTGAATAAGCGGTGGTAGTCGTAGCGAAACATGTTGAAAGAGACATTATGATAATAATTGAGACGACGATCCAACGAGCGGTACTTAGGACGACTCGAAAGTTGGTATGCGGACCGGTTTATGAGCAAAACTTATACCTCCTCTAGAGGACCGGGCTTCGCCCCTAACTAAAACAAACATCCCTTTGATGTGGGCTTGGGCCCAACATGACATGGCCAGATGGGTTTTTCCAAAACAAGATGGGCTGTGACCCAATCTTAGAACCAAACGCACCCAGATGGGAAAAACAATAAGCAGCAGGTGACTTCGTGTGGCATTTTGCCATTCAAAATAGATATGTGGATACATGATGTATGATGCTAATGCATCATTTTGGACACGGAACGACAGCAAGGTACAAGGACTTTAGTTTCTCGGGAAATATGGCACCAAGGTCTTTTGCTTGATCTTTGGGTTGGTGACATATACGGGTATCAAAAAGGGCAAGGGGGATTTGAATGTAAGTCACACCGCTCGTGGTTCGAAAACTCACGTTAAGAGCGATATGACTACCTCAAGTATTACAAATGAACTAAAACGTCACAAGCCATTTGTAAGACTCTTGCGAGTCCAACCATGGCTCTAGCTTGACCTTAGGAACTAACAAATATTTCGCACTATTTTGACAACATATGAGTAGTTCTTGAGTCAAAGACTCGACTCAAAGTGACTAATTCCGAAACTAGTTCTAATGATAAGGTTACAACGAACTTTAACAACGATAACCAGGAATACGGAAACATGATATGTCGCGATTGTTAAGTCATAAACCGAAAATCATTATACTAATTTTTCTCAATGTCGACAGTTCAAAATCTGCTTTCTATGATTTTACTAGTTGTTTTTCTTGGTTCATTTTGACTGCCACACGACACAACAAAATCGATTCATAATAATACATCCCATATCAAAATCACTAATATGATAATATTCATAACACAAGAGATTAATAAATCTACAAGTTTATTATCAATTGTTATTATAACTTTACTAAGTAAGAAAATTGTAAAAACCTCAACACAAGGAGACGAGATGCCAATCGGACGAGAGGACCCAACACGAACAACCAACTAATCCGCCACTTCCTGGAATCTATTGATGTTGTAATCGGACTTATAACCTTCGAATTTCAAAACCCCTAATTCAATTTCGAGAAACCCTAACTTCGAATTTGTTGGTGGGATGAATGAATTTGTGGTAAAACTCGAACTTATTTATAGATATACAACTAGGAAGTCTCGCCCACTTCTTTCTTGGTCTTGAAGATGATAAGGATCCTCTTTGAGTAATCTTCCCTACCAAGTACAAGCCTTCACGTGGCTTTCTTGGTGTTATCTTCATGTCGTGGTCCAAGGGAGACAAAGGGGACCTAGGTTTTGTCGTCTCCTTCATGGGATAAGCCAAAATGGTTTCAAGAATGGTTCAAGGTTAACTTTGATGTAAGAAAAGGAGTTTGGAGGGTTAGCTATTTTTGGAGGGGGACGGGCAGCGTGCGCAGAGGAGTAGGGAAGAGAGGAGGCTAAAATGGAGGTGAGGAAGAAGAGGAGCGTTTCAGAAGTCGGAGAGGGAGATAAGGGTGGGGTCAGGGGATAAGGGTATGATTTATTTGATTTTTTTTAGTTATTAATACTGTATAACTTGTACTGCGTATGTTGTCGGGTCTCCGCGTAAACGTATTCTCCGGGTGTCTGAAAAATATAAAAAATATATTTTTGGAAGCGTCTTCGAAAAACTGTTATAAAAATACAGTCGTTGGCTTTGCTAGTTTATTTTTATATTTTAACTCTAATTGGTCGCGATTATAGATTGAAAAGAAAGAAAGAAAAAAAATCTAGACGCGAAAAATTAGTATGGAAATTTACGAGTTGTTATATCCTCAGGGACGATTTCTGCACTTTCAAAATGGTTGGGACGAAACGTGCATTTTGGCCAAAGTTTAGGGACGATTTATGCAATTAAAATCCAAAAGTGGTTATGATTAAAGGTTAGTTGAGATCAGAGCATCCGTATGAGGAATGGATGTCTCGGCCTCAAAGTTTCTTGGTATGAGGAATGTCTCGGTATGGTGTTAACTCGGCTCTTATCTCAAATTTTGACACTAGCTCTTCCCTAATGTTTGCACTTTACTACTTACGCAAGTACCATAAGCCGAGCTCAGTATCTATGCTGAGGTTGGGCTCGGTATGATGATCTTTAAGATGCCGAGCTATAGATCTAACTTAAACCTGAACACAAACACAAAAAGCAAGCCTAAAAACCTTAATGTTTGACCGTTTTACCTCATTCTTTTTGCCAAAACTTATTTATAAACCCTATATCTTTAAGAAAAACAACAACTTTGATAACAAAACATGTAATAAACCAAATTTTAGATCAAAAAACCCGTATGAACATAAAGCTCCATTTCTCGACCCAAAACTCAATTAAAAAACGATCTTTAAGCACAAAGCAACCCATAGATCATTGTTAGGCGATTGATACCACTTGTATGACCTATGGTGATCAACCTAAACACACAATCTATGGTGAAGAGGGTGTGACATGATGGTGTAGGAAGAGAGAGAGAAAGAAAGATGAAACTCTTATTGCATAAAAACGCACACATACATTTTATAGGAAACATCTATAGTTTTTTTTAAATGTTTTTCTTGATCAAATGACACTTGTAATCTTATATAATAAAAATGCATAAATGTAGTACTATACAATAAACACCAACCGTGAGAAACAGTTTTTTATATCAAATGTATATTGTATCAAATGCACTAATTACCGTACCCATACAAAACTCAATCTTGTGATTAACCAGAATTGAGTAAGTAAATGAATTTACAGTAAGATGACAAGTAAACGCTAAACAGTGCACGCGACTACATATTCATTCATTTTAGTTAATTAAGAGCTAAGTTTTATTTATTTATTTATTTATTTTTTTTTTATATATTTTTTTACCATTAGCTAGGAGATTGTGTCCACAAAAATATTTAATAATATTTATTTTTTTAAGTATGACCCATTTACTTCTCTTACTTCCTCTATATCCTCAAGGCAATGAATGTTAACTCCTACCTAATAAGTTTACTATAATAGAAGTGGAACCCACATATATTTATAGGTGGTGACGCACACCCTTTTTTTATTTGCACACTCATAGCACAAGTTTTCAATGCAGAATATAAAAATAGTACAACTGTCTGATGCGGTAAATAGAATGTTCCAATCAAAAACAAAAGTGTGCAAATCAATTCTCTTATTTATAAGCTTCTTAAGTGTTCTTTGTTTCATTAAGATGTTTTGAATCTGAATCTGAATCTGAATACCACATCTAACTATAAGATGTGGATAAAAAGTCTGAATCTGAATCAGATAACATTTTTTTTTTTTTTTTTTTTTATAAAAACATATGAATGGATTAAATTGTAAGATTTTGCATTATAAATTAAATTTTGATTTTGTACTGAAATAAAATATTTTAAATACAAATTTAACATTGTATATTAAAAAGACAAAATTAGCAAACATATTTTCTCAAAAATTATAGCCAACTATGTACTTATGGCGTGCTTGGTTGGGGGGTTAAGAGGGGGTGGAGAATGGGTAAGGTATTCAAAATGGCCCACCTCACTCATTATTTAGTGCTTGGTTAGGAAGTGCAAATGGATTGATTACCCCGTAACGAGCAATGAACCATTATAAAATAAATTAAAGAGTAAAAGATTCATTACCCATCTCACGCATTCGTTTGCATTTCCTTTCCCTTTCTCTTTCCCAACTTTGAACCAAGCGGGCCTTTATTATCTTTTTCATTGCTCTACATCAAGCAACAACTACAAAACAAAATCACTCTATTTTTAATAGAAAAAGAGACGCTCTATTAAACATTTAAAATACCAAGATAAAGCTTAAAGAATCACAAACGACAAAATCAATGTTAGATAAAGTCACCCACTCACATTATCTTCCTGTGTTCATCTTCTTCGTCTCTCAACGGTTATCATCCAAACTCGTTGGAAAATAAAACGCAACCCTACTTATAAAATAAATAAATACTTGATGCCCAAAAAAAGAATGCTGATGCCCAGTACCGAGCCTTTAATATTCAAGAGTAAGAGGCAGTAAGATAACACATGTACCTCTTTCTCAGTAAGAGTTCAGAGGTGAGATTTGTGAGATTCTTTCTTAGCTTATTTTACACTGGTTAAATGATGTTTAGATAATGGTGAGATTTGTTGATGTTGTTGGGAGCTTAGATTTTGAAGCTTTAATTGTTAACTGATTGATTTTTCGGGTTTTGGTTTTTGAGATTTTGCTAATTCTATGAATGTTTTTTAAGATTTGAGTTGTTATTATATGGATTTAAGATTGCTTTTGATGTTTACTTCTTGTTAGTATTTGATGATAAGTGATGATTGATGATGTAATGTAACTATCCTTTTTGGATGCGTATGTTGTGTGTTGTAATGTTATGAATTATGATGTATATATCACTACAAAATAAATGCCATTTAGTGTCTGAAACCTTTTGTGACTCAAGTGTAAAAGAGTCAATAAAACACCATTTTAGTCTTTCCCGTCTAATTAAAAAAGTCAAAGTTCAATTCAGTCCTCAACCTTCAAAATCGATCTAATAATCCTGGTGAACAAAATCCGGCCATCAACACCGGTCACCGGAAGTTGTGATTGATTCAATTTGTTTGAGGTAATTTTATATCTTATGAAGTGCACAAATGTGATTATATGATTTACAAGTGTTTGATGAAATGTTTGAATGAAATACGTGTTATCTTTGTGTATGCAATCCAACTGTTTGATGAAATGCTTGAATGAAATATATGTTTTAATTAACAAGCTGTTTTGAATAAGCAAATCGAAGTTGTTCGTTTAACCTAGATAAGCATTTTAATAAGCAATCCCAAAACAGGACATGTTATGACATTATACGCCATGCTGTTCTGTGTTAATACTTTTTAAGAATGGCCATAATGTAAACAGTTAGAAGCTGTATTGATGCTTAAGGAATGCTAATTATCGAATGGTCATAATGTTTAAGCTGTGCACGGAGCATCGACAGTCTTTTTACCTTTTCCTAGTGAGGACATGGATCAACGTTAGGTCATAGAGCGGTATTGTCATCTATCAGCACAAAACACACACATGCAGCTAGGACCAATTTTAAGGAAGGGCTGTTGTCAAATTAACATTTGTGAATACAAGATATAAAAAACATGTTATTTTTTTGCTGAGCGCAAAATGGCTGGCAGTGGCGGGTAATGAGCTGGAGTCAAAACTAGTACTGTATATGATTAGCACACGTCTAAATGGTTTGCATTGGGTCGGCACGCAAACATTTTCTTTGGATTATACAGTAACTAATGTGTTAAAATTCACACAGCGATAGTCTAATACAAATCGACTAGAAAGGTTTTGTGCATTAAAAACATTTCGAGTGACTTCAACATGTTTAACACTTTGACCCGCTCCACCCATTTTACCCATTTCCTTTTAAGTTATTCTTTCAGTTTGATCTTTAGTATATAAGTATGTCAAAACTTCCACCTCTGATTATTGTTATACAACTTCTAAATCTGCTCAAGTTATACAACTATAAGTTATACCATGTCTTAAAAAGTTCCGTTTAACATCTGGAAGAATTGAGATATTGTATTTTGAACATTTCTTACTTGATTAAATGCAATTATCATAAGAGTGTCTTTAGCCAATAATTATACTAGGAAGGATAATATACAACGTTAGATTTTTATCCTGATGTTAAAAGTTAAGGTACTCTTTTCATAGCAAACAAAACCGTTTGAGTGGATCGTCCTCCCAAATATTAATTTATCTATATTCTTCGCGTCGTCGGTTTCCAAAGATCATTATTTTCTTCTTGTTTTAAGTATTCTGTTTACAAATATTATGGTATGCAAATGGGACGGTCAAAACAAACTACTCTGTAGTAGTAGTATGATTTTGTTCTGATGAAATCTTCCATATGCTGCAAATTCTGTTTTTTTAACACGCTGAGATGCCCATCTAGGAGTGTAAGGTGAACAGGGAGTTGTAAGATGTTGGACTGAACAACTATCAGTTAACTTATTTGGAAGTAGGACAACACCAACGAGGATCTTTTCTTTCTTTCAAAGCATATATTGTATGCACCTCAATGGAGTCAGTGTCTTAAGACTGATTGCTACCTTTGCCACATATCTGAGTCACAGAAGAAGTTAAGTGGCTCGCTCGTGGTCCAAATAATTTTGTGAAAAGATACTCGGGTTATCTTGTTAAAGGTTATCGCTTCCACACAAAGGACCATGAAAAATTATTGAAAACGCAGAATAGTGGAGTTGTTGTCAATGTTGTCAATGCTTCAACTCACAGAGTCGTCAATTACTATGGCAGATTAACGGATATTGTTCAGTTGAACTATTCTGGATAATTAAGGGTCGTTTTATTCAAATGTGATTGGGTTGACATAGATAAAGGGTGCAAAACTGATGAATTTGGAATTAAACTTGTGAACTTCTCCCATCTTACCCACAAAGGTGATAACTTACTTGACGACCCTTTTGTGTTGGCATCACAAGTTGATAAGGTGTTCTACACTCACGATTTGAAATTCGAAGATTGGATGGTTGCATGACATGTTAAAGTTAAGGATGCCTTCAACATGCAATGTGATATTGATGATAATATTTTGAGTTCACTCCCTCACTCTAATGACCTGCCTAACTTACATCGGGTTGGGGTTGATGTTGATGATGGAGTGGATGGTACACTGGTTTTGGAGTCTCAAGAGGTAGAAGATGATGAAAATGAACAAGAATAATATACTTTATATCATTGGTTAATCAGGTACATCACTTTTCTTTAATCCCCTGTTTGGAATGTTTGTATGTTTTCTATGGAGGACTTCTTGAAAATTGTATTTAATTTGATTTTTGACAGTTAATTTGTTACTGAGTAACAGATATAGCTTGTTTGACTTTAGTTGGTGTATCTATAATCGAAATTGTTAATTGCTAATTAGAACCCTTTATTTGCTTATTGAGACTATAAATATAAGCCTTATACTTGAGACCTTCTTCAAACTACACCTTTCAATCCTACAAACTCCTTTAATTGGTGTATCACAAGCTCAATTTCGATGCATTGTTCTATTACCCATCTGACCATATAGCTAAGTCAAGAAACCAATATTTTGGTCGACAAAGGGTCAATTTTGTCTAACGGGTCAACAGTTGATTAGGTGTGTTTTAATGGTACAGCATACTGGTGTTTTATATCAATCAGTTACTTATGGCCTTGATAGTTGATATGAGCTTTATGTGTGGACTTGTAAAGCAGTTTCAATATGGTAAATTTAGAAAATTTCTCCGATCCGTATGACATTCAGATTTTTGTATGCAGGGATGCAGGGCAAGCTGACAGAGGAACAGGTACTGAATTATCCGATAACTTTGCATGTGTTGCCTCTTTATCTCGTTTGCACTAACTTACCAGTGCTTTCTTTCAGCACCTCCACAAGAACGTTACATAGGAGAACTAGTATTTTGGTTGGTATGGATACAGTTGATGGCATTCATGAATCAAGAATGCGCTAACATAACAATGGAAGTGTTGTGCAACTCGTCAAAATGAATTGTAGTTATATAACAGTTGATTATTATTCTAGTACTGTGAATGAAAATGTCATTAAATGTGAACCATTTCTCGACTGGCATATAAGTAACTACTACGTATCAGTTGAAATGTTTTGATATTGTTTGTTTTAATGAAATTTCTACATACATGTTTGAATCAAATTTTGAATGCCTTAACTTAAGTACCTATTCCGGTCATGATTCTGCTTGGCAAAGTGTCGTAGGCTTTTGTATGCCTTATGGCTTAACTTTTTGATAATACAAAAAATTCACATTTGCAAAAAAAAAGGGTCATAAATCTTCGTGGTTTTCCATTAGCTTCTAGTTACCAACTTAAATCATATGTTTAAGCTCTCTCGAGTGAGCTCACTTGTCATTAGGGGTGTTATTCGAGTTGACCTGGTCGGGTTCGGGTCAACTCGGGTCGGGTCAAGTAGGGTCAAGCCTTATAAAAAGCATACCCGAACCCGACCTTGTTTAGAACTCGGGTCAGCTTGGGTCGGGTCAATTCGGGTTCGGGTCAACTCGGGTCTGGTCAATTCGGGTTTGGGGTCAACCCGAGTTTTTACATTGTAAAAGTGTTGTTAAACCGGGTTAGTCGGGTTCGGGTCGGGTCAAGGCTAAAAGTATATACCCGAACCCGGCCTTGTTTAGAACTCGGGTCAATTCGGGTTGACCCGATTGACCCGAATATAATTTTGAACCCGATTGACCCGGCCCGAATTGACTCGGGTCGGGTTCGGGTCGGGTCAGCCTGAATGACACCCCTACTTGTGATAGTTCTACCATTTTTCATTGACTTGTGAATTGTGAGTACCGAAATACGGACTAAAACCCACGAACTAGCTCATGTGAATTTTGGTATCAAATTTGCGTATATTACTCGTGCTTTGAGCATGTTTTTCTTTATAAGAGTAAATTCGGTCAACCGCGCAAAATTCACGAACTAGCTCGGTGTGTAGAATAGTGTTAACCGGAAAATTCATGAATATTGGAATCAAATTTTGCAAATTCATTTTTTTACTAACATATACTTAAGTCACTTAGGTGGTGTTTGTTTTCGACTTAATATGAAAAAAAACTGAATTTATTAAGTCAAATGAAAATTGTTTGTTTGTGACTTAATAAAAAAATATGGCTTAAAATATTAAGTAATAAAAACTGAGGATGTCTGCATTAAGTCATCTGTTAATTAAACATGACTTAATAGAATATTTTAACAAACATGCCCTTAAATATATAAAATATATAAATTTTACCCTCAAGTCACTTAAATAAAAGTAGTCACTTGCAGTATAATAATTTGGGCGGAAATCAAAACAGTCACATCCAAAACACCATCGCCGAAGGTATTATTTCTCTAATAATTGGGGTTTCATCTAATAATCGCTTAATTTGAGCTTATTTCAAGCTGAATTTGTGTTTAGGTTATGAATTTGTTAGTTTTGAGCTTAATTATTATTTCTCTAATAATTAGGGTTTAATCTCTTAATTTTGCTATTTGAGCTTAATCAGGTTATGAATTTGTGTTTAGGTTATGATTAATCTCTTAATGTTGATGATTAATTTGTGTTTAGGTTATCAATTTGTCAGGAATTATTTGAGCTTATGTTGATGATCATTTTGTATGACGTCATCATCGTTAGTATTTCGTTGAATTTGAACTGAATTTGTGATTTGTGTTGTTAAAGTCGATGACGTAACTTAGGATGAGTATGACGTCATTTTGCGCAATTTGTGATAATCGTAATGAATTAGTTTATGTTGTAGAATTACTCATGATGAGGTGATTTCATTTGCTTTTTCTTACATAAAGTATATATTGTTATATCAGGTTTGCGCCCATACCTATCTATTACTGACTTTGTACACAGATGTTGCAGCATATGAGCCTTAATGCTAAGAAATCAGTAGCACTTATTCAAACTTATAAGATATGGGATATTGACATGAATGGGATTATGTGAAGAGTGAGCAAGGTTGCAAAAATCGCTAGGCGGTAGCGTGGCGGCCGGGTACCGCCTAGCAATTAATCGGTTAGGCGGGGATTAATCGGGGATTAATCGGATTGGATTTTTTATATATAAAGTTAAATTTTTTTGAAACTATATGGCTGATTTGGCCCATTTTTTCCGATTTGGCCGATTTATCTGCGATTTGCCCGATTTATCCCTGATTTGGCTGATTTCTATCCATAACCGAGTTGGACGATTTATCCTATTTTTGTCCGATTTGGCTGATTTATGCCCGATTTGACCGAATTTTATCCGATTAATCGGTATGTTGACCGATTTTTGACCAAACCGATTAATAAGGCCGATTAGTGAAAATCGTGGCGGTTAATCCCCGCCTAGCGATTAATCGCCGATTAATCGGCCGACTAGGCCGATTTTTACAACACTGAGAGTGAGGTGTGGTATCTTTAGGATGGGGGCTAGTGAGTGATGAAGCTACTTTGCCCTAACTAACGATCCGGTTAATCATACCTCCCTTGTTGACCAGAAAAGTTGTTATATGCCCAGCTGGTGTTTCGAATAAAGGTTTAAACAGATGGCTATGTATCTTGGTTTTGAAAACCTTTGCTTCACAAGCTTTTCTGTCTACTGATATAGTGTGTTTGGGATAGGCAACTGTATTGTCTTCTGATGTCTTTGGCTAGTAAAAATCATATGGATAGTTTCCTGTTTGGTAGTAAATTAAATGATCACTCATTTGGATGGTTATGGATAAAAGGCTTGCAAAATGTCATTGTCTGCTATAATAATCTGCCTTGATCGATTAACTGGTTAGATTTGGAAATATCTGGTTATTGAATAGCAGTTATCTTTAAAGGAGTGTTTGGGTTTGAAGATTTGTCAGATGGCTATGTACCTTGATACTGAAATTCTTTGACTCATAAACTCTCTTTTCTCACACTACTACAAAATCTGAAATAAAGCCCCCCTAATAGAGCCCTGTTAATAGGAAAAAAAGGCTCAATAAAGGTGTCCGTAAAAAACAAAGGCATAAAGCCCGGTAATGAAATGAAAAAACAGGGGTCTAACCCGCTTAATTGTTTTAACTATTCCCTTTTGAGCGGGATTTCTCCCCCTTATTTTTTTTCACTTTGCTTTCTTATTTCTTTTCACCTAGACCACATAAACATAAACCCTTAAGTCACTTTTTACATGTTTCCAATGGACGGCTTGGGTTTGAAAATCTTCAAAAACCAGGTATGCAATGTTTCTCTGACATCAATTTTATCATAAAATTCCAACTGTTGATGTTCAATTACGGGTTATTGGTCCTTTTTGTTAACAGATCTAACGCCGCCATTAGTGTTGGTTTAAAACTCGATTCCACATAGAATCCTTGCCAGCCTTGTTCATATGACCTCAAATTAGCAGTTTATTTGTAAAGCTTTTGTATTTGGGTTCATGTTTGCATTTCTTTTATGATTAGATTTGTTAGCTGTAAGAAATAAATGTTTAAGTTCAAATTATGTTGTATATGTGCATTTCTTTTATGATTAGACTATAGTCGAAGATCTACTAGGCATTTCATCTTTGAACACTTGCTTGCCATTTTCATTGATATCACTGTCGCCGACGTTTCTTATAAATAAAGACATGGATATAGCAACTTGTTATTTTTCATTTGGGCATGAGTTTTAGATACATGAAATGTGTTGGTGGAATTACATATTCGTAGAAGAATGGCTGCACATAAGCTAAAATACCGTGATGAACAAATGATAAGCCATGGCATTGGTGATATAACTGAGCCCATTCCAGAAGTTGTTACTTCAGCCATGGCTAAGGTAGGATTATTTCTTATCTTGTATTTCTTTCTTGCGTAAATGATAAGCGTTGGCATTGGTGATAGCACTGAGCCCATTCCATAAGTTATTACTTCAGGTCCACAAGAAAATTATGTGTTTAAAACATTATTGATATGTTTGACTTTTGTTTTTGACAGACTCGTTAACATTGTGAACCATATATATGACACTTCAGTCCTAACCTGTTGGTATTCCCACTTCTTTGTATTGCAGAAAAGCATTGGCTAATGCTTTATCAGTCACACCGTAGATGCGGACCCTTGGAAATGCAGGCTTGGAAGCCTTGCATGTAACACATGATCTAAACTAGAGGTGTTCCATAACTGGCAGCTAGTCACATTGGGAAACAAGTCAAACTGGTAATTTTAGTCTGTACTGGATCAGGTTGACCTGCAAACGTGGTCTGTCCTTTTCATAAACTTGTTTAAAAATTATGATTAATGAATGTTTTCAGCCTGTTGAACCCATTAAATATAACATAACGTAAATTGATCCATTTATAAGTAAAATGCTTGAAATTGTGACCTGTGTATTCGACAGTTAGTTTCTTAACAACGTAAATATTTTTTTCCCTTTGAAAGAGCAACAAATTACTGGAATGAGGTCAGTGATATCACCAATGCCAAGGCTTAACATTTACTGCCATTCATATGTTTCAAGCTCGAAAGAATGATAAAGTGTGTTTGTTTTAGTTTGGGCAGGTGGTCAATGTGGTGTATTGCTAGTTATTAGTGTTTTTTGGAGCTTGTACTTGGATGGATAAAGTCAAGATTTATTATGTATTCGTCATATGGCCTGATTCTCAATTCTAAAGGCAGATTGGAGACGACATCAACTTCATCCAAACCCATCTGTTTTTCTAGATGTGTGTTGTTTGCAAGAGTAGTCATACAGTAGGCAAGCTCAATGTATCAAACTATCAACACATTTGTAATGTCAATGGATCTTCCTTATTTGAATCGATACAATGTTCATTTGAATCAATACACTTGTACCCCTACACTATATTCAGATTCCAGAATAACCCCTTAAGTTCACCTATTGTCAATCAATCCATACAGATAAAGAGGTGTTTGGGACTGCATTTCAAAACAGGTTACGTGTCATCCAAGAAGCATGTCTCAAGCCTACTTTTTCAAAACTACTAATAAATTCTAAGGCTATTGTTTGCAAAACTAGGGTAGTTGAAGTACCAATTATTAACAGTTATTAGCAGCGGTTGTTTGTTTTTTCAAAGCGTTTGGTAACATAATAGCTACTGTAAGTACGTATACAGCGTAAAGTGATGTAAAAGCTAAAGTCTCCCTTTATTATCGTTTCAAATGGGAGAGACAACATCCAAAAGCTAAACGCTTGTATTTCTAGAAATATGGTTAAAACAACGATGATGACCATAAAGCTGCACATTAACTGCTAAAGGGCTGTTTGGGCTTGCTTAGACTAAACGTAGTTTTGAGTTTGGGATTGCTTATCCAAACGCTTATCCGACGAAAATAGAGTTGTACCAACTCTATGAGGAATACGAAAAGTATCAAAGTATTCGAGCTGATTTATGTACCAGAAATACAATTTGGTCATTATTGACCCATTTTTAATACAGTATACTTGCAGTAATAATAATGAGTTTGTACTAGCCGAAACCAGACATGAGGTTAACTTTCTATAAAATTGAACCATACACTGCTCGAAACCAGAAGAGGGGGAAGCCTTAAGCTTTCTCATTCAGATATTCAAGAAAAAGTCAAATTTATAAAATTGAAAGTCAAAGAACACGAATAACATTAGGCTGTTCAATAAGGAATCGAACACCAAGTAGAACTTAAGTAGAATTCAGTACCACAAATTGGATTCATGGAAATGAAACCACACTTACAAACATGATTGATACATATGGTACGTCACCAGGAATGTAAACGTACACTTATGCAACAAGAAAATTAAACCACAATTACAAACATCTTTAACAACTTAACATTTATTTAACTACGACGTGCACTGCTGCTTGTTGTAGTTACTCACAACTTCACCATACAAGCTTGATGATAGACCTAAAAGAGATCAAAAAACCATGTTAGTGATGACTTATTAACAAACTCACATAACATTATATTCTGCAAAAGGAGAGAACAGAGTACCTTATATATTTTGAAGCACATCGAGAATGCGCTGCAACTCGTTGACAACAATTTCAATTTTCATCCGTTGTGGTGGGGAATCCAGAGAACACGATACTCCAATCTTGATAATTGCAACCAAACATTCTTCCACTTTCTTTGCATTCGCTTCCGTACTTTGCAACACAATTGCATCATTATCAATAACATCGATTACTTGATCTGGTAATGCCATGTAAGCAAATTTATGAAGGCAAAGACCATCAATATACATGTCGTCTGTCGGCTTTTTCCCAGTCATCACCTCTAGTAATAATACTCCAAAACTATAGACGTCCCCACACCTTATCATCTCGCTCCCGATACCATACTCTACAAATGAATAACAATTAATTAATTTACAAAGTTTAACCTGTAAATAAATATAGGCATCATGGAATAAAAGTGGAATTACCTGGAGGTGCATAACCAATTGTTCCTTTAACCCCGGTTGAGCTGTTTTGGTTTAAGTCTGTACCAAGTAGTCGAGCTAAACCAAAGTCTCCAACATGAGCCACCATATCATCATCAAGTAGAATGTTACTTGGCTTCAAGTCACCGTGAACAATCGTTTTTTGGCAGCGATTGTGAAGATAATCAAGTGCAGTGGCAACATCTCTAAGAATATTTATTCTTTGAAGAAGGTTCAGTTTCGATATATTTTCATTTGAATGAAGCCAATCGTGTACACTTCCATTCGGCATAAACTCGTAAACCAAAGCTTTAAAGTCATTGCCTTGAAAATCAACACTTGAACATGAAGTTATAATTTTCAATAAATTACGGTGGCGAATATTCCGCCAAGCTTCACATTCTGCTAGAAAACTTTTGTGAGCTCCTGGATTTTGAAGACGTAAAACTTTGATTGCAACAAATTTGCCATCATCGGACTCGAGGATCCCTTTATAAACACAGCTGAACGCACCTTCTCCAATCAAATTTGCTGCAGAGAAGCCATCAGTAGCCTTGAGAAGTTGACTGTAAGAAACTTTCATGAACCGTTCACTACCCGATGACTCAGATGGTTGACTATTGCGTTTCTTCTTACAAAAAAGAAATACACAACATAATATTACGAGCAACGTCGGTGCAATCACGATGACTAATATGAAGAAAGGAAACCTTTTTTTCTTACTACCCGTCTCCTTGCATTTAGGTAACTCAAGTGTAACCAAACCACCACAAAGCCTACTGTTCCCCAAAATTGAAAATGCACTTTCATTGGCAAACACTCCTACAACCGGTACTTCACCCTCAAAATCATTAAAGGATAGGTTCAAATATTCTAAGGATTTCCATTTGCCTAAAAATTGTGGAATTTTGCCTGATAAATTATTTTGAGAAATGTCGAGTGCCTCCAATCCTCCCAATGAACTTATTGAAGATGGTATTATGCCTTGAAATTGGTTGCTACTAAGGTATAACTTTGTAAGGCTAACGCACTCACCAAGGCTACTAGTAATGTTGCCTGATAAATTATTGTAAGATAAATCGAGATTGCTCAACGTCTTGAGGTTTTTAATCTCTGATGGAATGGAACCAGAAAAGCTGTTTTGAGAAAGATCTAAAAAATAATTTAGTGATGGAAGTTGAAATAGTTTTTTGGGTATGTTTCCACTGAGTCTATTGTCTGAAAGGTATAACTCATTAAGTTGTTTACAATTCCCAAGGGTTGATGGAATATGGCCATCTAATTTGTTGGAATCTAAATAAAGTTTATTCAACAACGATAAGTTTCCAATGGCGTCAGGGATAGGCCCTGAAAGTTGATTGCTATCTAGATCAAGAAGTTGTAGCTTTTTTAGTTTACCAACGCTAGTGGGGATGTTTCCTTTGAATTGATTTTGTCCTAAATATAAAGTGGTCAAACCAACTAGACAACCTATACTTGAAGGGAGGCTTCCAAATAATTTATCGTCTTCTAAATCTAGATAGCTGAGTTGATAAGAGAGATTACCTATTGATATCGGAAGCACTCCTACAAGGTTGCAATTATAAAGACTCAAATCTACTAATCTGGTGCAGTTTTTCAGAGAATCAACAAACCTCATGACATCAGCTTCTCCGCGTCCATGGAAGTTGTTATAACTTAATCTAATTATATTAATATCTCTTAGTTTTGAAAAATCAATTGTCAACTTCCCACTAAAGTTGTTGAGACTCATTTCAAGAAACCATAATTTAGAACAATTAGAAAGAGAAGGTGGAAGAACTCCTGTCAGTTCGTTATCCCTTAACTGAAGCCACTCAAGATTAGGGAGCTGATTACCAATTTCTGAAGGAAGACTACCAGTGAGGTGATTACCAGGTAAGGAAAAATTAACTAGGAGTGAAATGTCGTCAAGCTTTTCCAATGACCTAAGGTATCTGGAATGCTCCCACCCAATGGGTTCCCGACAGCAGAGAACACTTCCATTGACGAGATGTTCCCCAAGAAAGGTGGGATTCCACCTGTTAAGTTATTGAAGTAAATAACAAGACTAGTAAGTTTCGATAGTAAACTCATCTCCTTGGGTATGCTTCCAGTTAGCTTATTCTGAGCGAGCCAAAGGTCTTCGAGGTTAGAACAACCAGACAAGTTTGTTGGAATGACTCCACTGAATTTGTTTATACTAAGATAAAGACGACGTAGCCTAAATAGACGACCAAGTTCATGAGGAATGGTTCCTTGAAAGCTGTTGTTCCAGAGAGAAAGGTGACGGAGGAAGCTGAGGTTTCCTACATGAGGAGACAACGAGCCTTCTAAGCCTTGCGAATCGATTCGTAAAACAGTCACTCGTTTGTGTCGCTTTCCACATGAAATACCACTCCAGTCACAGAAATGAAAGGAATGGTTCCACGAGGTTAGAACATTGTATGGATCATGGGTGATCATCGACTTAAATGACAACAATGCGTGATAATCAGTCTCATTACCACCATAGGAAGCAGAGACAGTGGCGGAAATAAGACATATTATCGCGAGACCATAAAAGAGAAAAGAAGTTCGAGAGGAAGATGATAAGTGAATTATTGCTTGTGGTGACTTCATTTTTGGAAATTAACTTAAAATTATAAGAACAAGTATTGGCTTTTTAAAGTTGGATTGAGCAAGACAATGTGAATGGTAATAACTAATTAATTTCTACGTATAATCATATCAGGAATGACTTTAAAGAAGAGTGGTAAGACTAGACTTATAGTGCATTATAACTTTAATCATGCCATCCAATAGCACCACTAGTTAGTTGTAATATGCACATAAACCGTTTGATAAAATGTCTCAATGAAATACTTTACACAATAACTCATTTTAGCATAAATCCTTATTTGAAGGTTGAACTTTTACATTTAAAAGAGTTTGAGAAGGAAAAAAAAAAACAGTTTTTTGACAGCTTGATTAGATTTAAAATAACAATGAAATTGTTTTAAAAGAGTGGGTATCAGTTTCGTGTTGAACAACCCATTTCATATTACTTTGAGTTACATGTTTCCACATTACATTAGTAAGTAGATACAAGGCACGTTTTTAGAAATTTAATTGTTTGACCCATTTCTGTTTTATCCATCTTTTAAGGACTCTCGATAACTACACCTTTTTTGTTAATTAAACTTCCATTAAGTAGCAAACATTGAAACTCCAGTGTTGTAATGTCCATAAAGCTTATTGACATTGTAACTTTGACAACACTCTCAACTTTGAAGTTTCAAATCTCTATGGATTTCAGATGTAATTTAAGAAATTAGTAATTATTGGTCTACATTAATGTTAGATTTGTAATAAAAGCAACTAACTGGTGATTCTCGGTGGTCTGCATTTAATGCTAGATATGTAATTCTCATTGGTTCCAGAAGCAGTCTGTACAACAAATAACCAAGAATAGTACAGATGACTATTTCGCCCCATTGTTGGGGTAGGGGAGACTGCACTTATCTTGCATTATAACATATAGCACAACTAGCAACACCTTTTTTCTGTCCTCGACATATTCTTTGACTAATAATAACTTATTTCTATGTATAATCATATCATAAAAGACTTTGAAGTAAACTTGGGAGTGGGAAGACTAGACTTATATTGCAATGTTATAGTAACTTTAATCATGCCATCCAAGTAGCACGACAAGCATCACCAATAATTTAAGGAATAATGGTTCAGGATGTAAGCAACTTGACATGCACCTTCCTTTTGTCTGTACCTTGGGAGTGGGAAGACTAGACTAATATTGCATTATAACTTTAAGGGATAATGGTCCAACTACTTTTAGGATGCAACTTATAAACATTCAATCATGCTTTTGGTGCAGAATTAACATGCAGTATAAAAATAAAGGAAAAATGACAAAAGATGTTCACAACTTCCAGTGATGTTAAATCAATGACTCGTTTGATAGTCAATAAGATGCAATTGATTCGTTGGAAATAACACTAGTGCTGGATGTTAAATCCACACTTAGAGGTTGACTGTTAAATGGCATTATCTGTTCAATCAAAGAATTTGTTCTTTTTTGAAATCCACTAAATATTCATAAGGGTATGCTAATGCAAACGTCATTCGACCCATTTTAATAACACAGTGGGTCAGACTGGTTTCCTCTTATCACATGTGATGTATAACTGTATAAGATACATATACAAATGAGCATCTCTGAGAAAAGAATTCCAATCAGACCTTATAAGCATTTTCAATAGAATCTCAAACAGTAAGAAATATTTTGAGTATATTATTGCTCAAAGCATCAATCATAATTGATGAAGATAATCATCGATAAACGTGAAGGCTATAGTATAAGAATCAAATTACCTACTGTAATGCACATGTAGCCATGTAAGGGGTTTGTAAAAGTAATAAATTTCTTGTAGAAAAAACTAATTATACTTTGCACCTATTAAAATGCAGAATTGTAGAATATGTTGCGTAAGGATCCTCATAACCCAAATCTAAAATTTGCAATAAATTCTCCAAACCTGGAAGTGTTCTAGCATCATTTATCAACACGATCTTGCTTGTTTCAAAGATTCCAGTCAGTAATCCATGGTTGCATTAGTATATAAGAGAAATTATATAACATTCATATGAAAGACAAAAACAAAGATAACTGTCATATAATCGTAACGGCAAGAGTTCAAGTAAAAAAGCCTTTTAAACTAAAAAGGGTAGGATAAGATGATAACCGTTAGATCAACTGACTTTGAGTTAATCTAAGGTCCAAAACTTACAAGGCAATTTCGTAAATAATGTGAAGTATTAAACTCTTGATAATATGGATTGAGGGTTAGTTCGGTAATTTAGTCTCTTAATGCATTAATAAATGCGGGTAGTTTTTCAATTTTGTGCAGCAAGAAAAACGGGAATTTGACGATCTCTTTCAAGTTTTTTCTTATCAATTTCATTTTTATTATTGACTTTTTTGACGCTTATTATTCCGTTACCATCATTGGTTTAAGTTTCGAAAAGGTTGATTTTGAGGAAGATGATTGATGCATGATATTGTAATTGTTGATACTAATTTTGAAATGAAAGTGAATTTGACGATAATGATGTTCAGTCGTGATGATGCTAAAATTAACGATGATGTTCGATGATAATGATGATGCTATAATCGATGATGGAGATGTGAAAAGTCGATCATGATGATGCTGAAAACGATGCGATGATGATCATGATCGATGATGATGATGATGCATGATGATGATGATGATGATGATGATGATGATGCCAAAAGATAACGATAGATTAGGATGATACTGAAGACGATGTAGAATAGTTGTTATTTCTATATCTTGTTGTTGCATGATTTTTTATGATGCAAAAATCCATAGTTGTCAGGATCCCGATCCTGATCTTAGGATCTTACGATTTTACGATACTGCAAAGCAAAAACGATCCGGATCCTACGTAGGATCTTTGCAAGCTTAAGATCTTATAGGATCCCGATCTTGACCATACGATCTTCACGATCTAATCCGATCCGATCTTACTTTTCTCGGATTACAAACTAAAAAACTACAAATTTATGGGTTGTTTGTTTGTAGAATTCAAAAAACAACATGTTAATCTTTTTAAACATTTTATAATCATAATTTAGGACAACATTTATATGAAACATTCATAGTATTTTGTAGTTATAATGTATTAGAATTTGTAGATTTGTATAAAATTACATAAACTATTAAGAAATAACATTAGAGTAGGATCTTAAGATCCCGATCCGATCTTACGATCACGATCTAGGAAAGACAAAAACGATCCTGGGTAGGATCCCGATCTTGACAACCTTGCAAAAAACATCATCTTAGATGCACACACGAAGAAAATCAGGAACATTTTGATGCGTAAATACAATTTGATGCAAACATTAATTTAAATACGAATATGCTGGTTCATAAATTATGTGAATTACGTAGGATGCAAAAAATTCACGCTGCGAGAATTAAATTTTATATCTTGTTAATTTGTTATGATATAGTAATGATTAAATAGAATGAAAAAATAGGCCGAAAAATAAATGAACAAAGTTTTTGAAAAGAACGGTAGGAAGATGCAAACCCTAATCGGTCAATGCAATCAAACACATTTTTTTAATATGTCTAATTTACCCTTAGAAGCCTGTACACGTGGCATCATTTTATGGTGTCTTACCTTTTGTAGTTTAAGATGGTGTTTTACAAGAACTCTTCCCGTGAATGTTTCAAGATCATCTAAGTCTCGTCGGGATAGTATTTTTGTTTGTGTGGGTTTTTGGTTCGAAGAACTCAAGGCTATCTCGGATTCCTTTTGCTCGTACCACAACTCGTCGTGTCTCTTCACCATCCACTTGGGTGTCGTAAGCTTCTTTAACTCACTTCAATTCAATCTTATCGTTTTCACTTCTCATGTCACACGCCAAAAGGGAGTCGACCATAACAAATAAAAACAACTTTTGATAATTTTAAAGTGGTTATTGGAAGAATTTAGTTTGTTAAAGTTTTCATGGGTTTATTAAGGTTCTTCATAAAATCAAAGGTGGCAACATAGTTTCGAAAACAAAACAATACAAACACAAAAGCATGCATGAAACTAAGAATTATGATACAAAAATTAACACAGTTGGAAAACCTGTTAAATACAAAAGGTTTGTAAGACTAAGTTCGAATGTCGCTTTTAGGATTTGTTTTTTTTTTTTAACACATAAGCCATTTTCAAACAGTCTAAACGTGTTAAGTATAAACTTGTTGCAATAATTAACAAAAAGAGCCACTGGCTCAGTTAGGAAGGGCGTATGCCTTCATCCACAATGTCTTGAGCTCAAATCCTAGCATTGGCAGTTTTGCCATATTTTTTTTTAGTGATTTTTACAAGTTCCACTCTTTGACAAATTTAGCCCTCCAAATTTAAATGAGTTTTTACTTTTCCTAAAACCTATAAAAGTTTATAACTTATATAACTCTTTACACTTCTAACCCCTCAAGTTTAATACTTGACATTTTTTTGTATACTTTTACGTTCTAACAACTATTTTTGGACCCCAAACTTATACATTTTTATAACTAATAATAAAAATGTCAAAACAATTTATTCCTGACACATTTCATTCGTAATTTCGTCAAATTAATTTATTTAGTTTTAATACTAAGACCCGACTAAAAGACAAGAGAATATTTAAAACAAAAGTAATATAAATTACCGACACAAATCGAAGTAAATAAACAAAACTCTCGGTTACATCGCCATATTTATTGATCAACACTAATACCACTCTATTGACTTGTATATCCAATACTCTCTCCTTTTGGTCGTAAACCAAACATTTATCATTATTCTGAGTCATGCCATCTCGTTCTTAGGTTCCGGGTAGGAGCCGCTGTTGTATCACACTCGATCTCTTTGTGCATATTCATCGAACTGCTAAGGTGAGTTTATAGCCCCCTTTTACTTTTATTACTTGCTTTATAAAACTATGGGGAGAGAAAACATGCAAAGCTCTTTTCGGACCTGAAACTGAAAACAATATTACGTGAAACAACCTTGAATCCCAACTATGCTACCGTTAGTTCCCTTTGGGGAGGCGCGATTGTTATGGATAGATCTATTGGGGATGACACCCCCGTTCGAGTTTGACCGGATAGGAAAACGTCGGGCGTATATCATATCATATTGATTGAGTGTACTGGAAATACAATTGTTGAGATTTTATTTATCATGCTTCTAGATGCATGCACACTGTCGTAGTTTCGGTCGCATGAACTTGGTATTAGCGTAATAGGCTTTTTGCATATAGTGTCATTTACGGAGATGCTATATGTGCAACTGTGGTCCAACTTGATTTCTTTAAGTTAAACCTATGAACTCACCAACCTTTATGTAGACATTTTAGCATGTTTTTCTCATGTTTATTTCTTAGCGTACACATTGACAAAGGCATTCGTTGAAGACTGGCATCCGAAGTGTTTTCAAGCAAATCTAATACAACTTTTAATGGAACAACATATATTTTTATGGGCTTACTTCGCACTTTGGAACAATATTGTAAATCTATCTCTTAAATTAATCTATCTTTCGATAATGGAATAAATTTTCCATTCTTTATTACCTTGTGTTATGATTATTGATTTAGTAGCACCCCATGACCCGAACGCTCCCGTTAAGAAATTTTGGGGGTGTTACATTCTCCCTAACCCCCTTAGGGGCTCAGGACTGTTCGGAGTAGTGATTTAGTTTAAAGGGAAGTACTCTCGATGTGCGTTCTATTATGGCCTCCTATTCTTGAAGGAGTGATCGAAATTAAGCCGCTGGCGATAACAAAAAATGACTATTTGATTCCCTTAAGGTGGGCAGGGCCTTTCGTACTCAATCCGTCGAAGAGAATTATTCAAAGACACTAAAATCGAGTGGATCTGCTTACATATTCATGAAAAGTTGGGGTTAAAACATGTTATGAAACTAAGACAACAATTATTACTAATAATAAGAAATACTTAAGCGCCTCCAAGGCCTAAAAATATAAGCTTCTTTTCGTCTATATTTTCAAAGAGAATAAGTACTCATTTCTATTTAGTTGTTTTCTTTCGCTATCCGGCTATTGAACCTGGTTTCCCTCTATATATGGTAATAGAGAGTTAGACAGCTTAGAGAGCTCCTCAAAGGGCTAGTTCTCACTCTGTTTTGGGGACTGGGTTAAGAGCTTTAAATTTGGAAATAATCAAGCTCGAGTTTCGAGCTCGAGTTTGAGATGACGAGCCGAGCTCGAGGCTGAAATCCAAAGCTCGGCCTAGATCGAATTGAGTTTTGAGCTCGAGTTATAGTAATCATGTCGAGTTCGAGCTTGACATTACTCGGCTCGACTCTTACTGCTTCGTTTACACCCTATAGTCATGAGTAATCCAAAGTGATAACTATTCATTAGAGATGCTCTTGAATTTTATTAATTTGAAATAGAAGTGATAACGAATTGCATATGTTTATATTACAACTACTTTTTCAGTAATTACTTATGTAACCCGTGTATTACACGGGTCATGAGCTAGTGAGTTACTATAGGAGATATGCTTAGAGTTGTTTATTAAGAATTTTTATGAATTTATTGGAAATTACATAATTATAGGGAGATTTAGTTCGGATATTAAAAGAGACTGAAATTTGAAAACTTACTAATTCTAGTTTGATGGGACACTTGATTTATTATTTATTTATATATTTATTAATTTATTTATTGGAGATTTTTGTGGCTAAGAATAGTAATCACATTTGTGTTTTACCTAAGGGTTGATTAGTGTTTAGAAAATAACATGTTTATTTTAGAACTAGTCGGATACCCGCGCACAACGGCGACGATAAGTATAGTTATATGTGTTTGCTTACCCGTTTAGTTTGAATGTATATGTGTTAGTTCTATGTGTTTGTGTGGATTACCCGTAGCTTTCCCGTGACATCATTATTCCCGCATATAGAAATACCCTCGCAATCTCTTACACGTCAAACACTCCCTCCAAAGTATATGATTTTGACGAATCAAGATTGTATTGATTGAATAAAGGTTAAAGTTGTAAAAATTTGAATTAAAATAAAATAAACCCACTAAAAATATAAAAACTCAAAACTCATAAAAATATATAAAAATAGATGTTGAATTAAATAGCATAAAATTTTAGAAAAAATGGTAAAATTAGATTATAAAAAAAATAAATAGATAAAAAGATATTTCAATTTGAAAATAAAGATTAATTTTTAGTTGAGAAGTGACACATGTCACTTTATAATTGGAGCTCTTTATCATACTTTTTGGTGGCTAAGAGTTAGGCTTGGAGTTTGTTAAGAAGTAACACATGTCATCTCATGATTGGAGCTCGTTATCTTAATTTTTGGTTAGAAGTTAGGCTTTTAATGAGGTTTGGCTTTTACATGCATTATAATATAGTATAGATAAATTACCCAAATGAATATGCTAGAATGGGCCTTGGTTTACCAAAATAGACATTTGAGCTTCACAACAAATATAGAAATTTGACATAAACTATTTTTTTAATGTTCTTTTTTTTAACCTATCCAATATAACAATCAAACGATAAACACATTCCCTCATCCTCATCTCTCTTCTATCTCCAAACTTTCCACACCACAACACGAAAGCTTAAAAACGATGCCTAACCATCAAATGCTGACGCTACCATCAAAAATTTAGGAAGTCAAAGAGGCTTCAAAATCTCATCCATTGGGTTGGAATAAAAACGATCAAAGAGCTTAAATTCTTGAAACTAACTCTCGTCGGGGTTATTAGTCCTGGCAGTTTGTGGGGATCAATGACACAATAATTGAAAGGAAAAAATAAATAAACAGTTAAAAAAATAAAGATTTAAAAAAATACATGAAAAGACAACAAAAATATTAAACAGATACATGAAAGGAAAAAAATGAAAAGATAAATCTAGACTACAACAAATTTGTCTTTTCTTTGCACTTTATTAATCGTGAAATATTTTAAAGATATTGAAACTTAAGAATGTGAATAATTGTTTCAAAATCCTTACACTTAAAAATTGTGAAATGGTTTAGTTAGACATTACCTTTCATTTCACTCCAGAACAACAAGCTAAAGTGACCTCTACGCTTCGTCCCCAGTGATCTTTATTTTTTGTTCGATGAGCAGATCATTCAATCCCATACTTAAAAGTGTGAAGAATTATTTTAAACTAAAAATCATAATATTTAAAGACGAGAAGAATTATTTCAAAGTCAAATCATCACTCTTAAAAGTGTGAAGAATTGTTTTAAAACCCTCACTCTTAAAAGTGTGAATAATATTCATAAATCATCTCACATAGTGTGAAAATATTTGTTATACCCAATTGGTTCACCCGCATACGAGTGTGAACTTTTTTATTATTCTCACTTTAAAATGTCTAAACATACTTAATAAGTTCGAGTATGTTACTATTTTTTAATAGTGCTACCCTCGTGTGTCAAGCATGTGATGGAAGATAATAATCAAATACTAACGTCATTAGGAAATTAGACCAGCGGTGATCAATTTTGGCAAAGATATGGAGCAACGGTGAAACTTTTCGAATTCAAACAAAAAGTGAGAGATTCGTTCTAGGTTTGGTCCAATTTTTACACTCACGATGGTGTTTGTGTTTGTTGCTCGAAATTGAGGTGTGTTTTATTGGAAATTTTGTTGCCACATCAAATTTAACTGTTGTTGTTGCTAGGGTGTCAAATTAAGTGTGCTAGGGTTAGGGTGTTGGTTTGAAAAAGATCTGACGTTAAGGTTAGGGAAAAGATTTCCAAAACCCATTAAGTTCAAAAAACTCTCGTCACGTCACGTCCCGACATTGTTTTTCTTTTTCTTTTTTTCTTTCTTTATTTTTGTAAGAATAGAAGTATATGAATTATTTTTGAAGTGAGAATACAAGTATAGTGAAGTGAGTATATATAAGGGTTTAAAAAAATTTCACTTTTTGAAATCTTACCGTTTGTAAATGGTTTGATTTATATAAAAATAGATAGATAAATAAATATATTAATAAGAAAAAAAAAGAAAAAAAAAAAACTGCAACTAGCTGTTACTCTTAAATATGAGGGGCTGAATTGAACTTTTTTTTATCTTTTTTTTCATCTTGCGTTTCAACGCAAGTTGCTAAACCAACGCCCTCTTTAACGCCTTTGTAACGCAATGAACTCTGAGTGAAAACGAAGCCAACACTTGGAACTAGGCCATAACACCGCTTCATTTATGATTCCTTACCCTCTTATATAAAATTAAAAAGCACCATAAATTAAATACGGTCTATAATTAAAAACATTCACTATACCAATCAATTCATAGGGTATTAATTCAGTTAAGAGTTAGCTGCATTTTTTATCGTTGTAGTTTGTTGGATATTTCACTTTTGGTCTAATTCAATACTTTTTTATCTATTTTTATACGTTTTCGTCCGTTTTTCTTACTTTTTTATTCGTTTTTACATGTTTTCATCATTTTTTATATGTTTATATACGTTTTTATCCAATTGTATAAGTTTTCGTCCGTTTTTATCTGTTTTTACGGTTGTATTCAGTTTATACGTTTTCATCATTTTTTATAAAAGTTTTAGTCCGTTTTTCTTACATTTTTATCCGTTTTTATGCGCTTTATCCGTTTTTATACGTTTTTTTCCGTTTTTATTCATTTTTTAACGTTTTTATTCACTTGTATATGATTTTATCCGTTTTAGTCAGATTTATACGGAAAAAACAGACAAAACGTATAAAAACTGTCAAAACAGGTAAAAATGGATGAAAACAAATAAAACCAGATGAAAAACGGACAAAGACATATAAATATGTACAAAAAAGTATAAAAACGGGCAAAAACCTAATAATGATAGACTAAAACGTATAAAAACAGATGAAAACGTAAGAAAAACGGATGAAAATGTAAGAAAAACGGACAAAAACGTATAAAAACGGATGAAAACTGACAAAAACGGATAAAAACCTAAGAAAATCCGCTACGTCGCGCAGGAGGGGATCCTAGAAAAAAATCTAAGGACTAAATCCGTTAAACCCGACAACCACAAAGACCATTTAGTAACTTTTTACCTGCTATCATAAGTTGTAATATATGGAGTAACCTAAACAACCAGTCATGTAAACAATGGTAACCTCGTTGGAGGGAAAAAAAATAAAAAATAAATAAAATAAAACTATAGTAACTTAGGTCAAATTTTAGTAACTTTTTTTTAACAAGCACGATGGTGTTTGTGTTTGTTGCTCGAAATTGAGGTGTGTTTTGTTGGAAATTTTGTTGCCACATAAAATTTAACTGTTGTTGTTGCTAGGGTGTCAAAATTAAGTGTTCTAGGGTTAGGGTGTGGGTTTGAAAAATATCTGACGTAAAGGTTAGGGAAAAGATTTCCAAAACCCATTGAGTTCAAAAAACTCTTGTCACGTCGCGTCCCGACATTGTTTTTCTTTTTTTTTATTTCTTTTTGTAAGAATAGGAGTATATGAATTATTTTTTGGAGTGAGAATACAAGTATAGTGAAGTGAGTATATATAAGGGTTTAAAAAAATGTTACTTTTTGAAATCTTACCGTTTGTAAACGGTTTGATTTATAAAAAAAATAAATGGATAAATAAATAAATTTATAAGAAAAAAAGAAAAAAAAAAAAAAAAAACTGCAACTAGCTGTTACTCTTAAATATGAGGGGCTGAATTGAATTTTTTTTTTTTTATCTTTTTTCCTTTCATCTTGCGTTTCAACGCAAGTTGCTAAACCAACGCCCTCTTTAACGCCTTTGTAACGCAATGAACCTCGGAGTGGAAAACGCAAGCCAACACTTGGAACAAGGCCATAACACCCGTTCTACGTTGTGACTCCTTACCCTATTATATAAAATTAAAAAGCACCCTAAATTAAATACGGTCTATAATTAAAAACATCCACTATACCAATCAATTCATAGGGTTTTAATTCAGTTAAGAGTTAACTGCATTTTTTATGGTTGTAGTTTGTTGGATATTTCACTTTTGGTCTAGTTTTTATCCATTTTTATACGTTGTCGTCCATTTTTCTTACTTTTTTATTTTTTTTATATGTTTTCATCATTTTTTATATGTTTGTATACGTTTTTATCCAATTGTATACATTTTCGTCCGTTTTTATCTGTTTTTACGGTTGTATTCGCTTTTATACGTTTTCATCCATTTTTATACGTTTTAGTCCATTTTTCTTACATTTTTATCCGTTTTTATGCGCTTTATCCGTTTTTATACGGTTTTGTCCGTTTTTATCCACTTTTTAACGTTTTTATTCACTTGTATATGATTTTATACGCTTTAGTCACCTAAAACGCAAAACGATATAAAACTATCAAAACAGGTAAAATGGATGAAAACTAATAAAACCAGATGAAAAACGGACAAAAACGTATAAATATGTACAAAAAGTAAAAAGCGGGCAAAACTTAATAATGATGGACAAAATGTATAAAACGGATGAAAACGTAAGAAAAACGGATGAAAACGATATAAAAGCGGATGAAAACTCGACAAAACGGATAAAAACCTAAGAAAATCAGTTACGTGCGCGAGGGAGAGGATCCTAGAAAAAAAAATCTAAGGACTAAATCCGTTAAACCCGACAACCACAAAGACCATTTATAAGTTGTAAAATATGGAGTAACCTAAACAACCAGATCCACGTAAACAACGGTAACCTCGTTAAAAAAAAAGACCATAGTAACTTAGGGTCAGCTTTTATTAACTTTTTTTTGAGTATTAACCCATTTTAATATGCACCATTAGTTTGACTATGTTGACCGTTAATTAAGGGGTACTTTGATACTAACAAAATAAAGTAAACTAATACACCGAACCTTCAACCTCTTTCCTCATTATCCATTTTCTGAAACAATTTCTAACAACCATCGCCATCTCCGGCAGCCACCAAAGAAACACAAACGAAACATAAACCCTTTGTTAAATTCCCTCAATTTAAACAAAATCCCCAAATTTTTTAAAAATTAAAAACCATAACCCTCTAATTTAACTTCTAAATCGTTTGGAAGTCAAAGTTTGAAGAAATGAGAGATTTGGTGACATGGGTTTTTGGTTAATAAGCTATTGGGTACAAAAAAGGTACAAAGCTTATACATTGATATGTATTTGTATTTTTCTTAATTATCATGTGTAAAGCAGCGTGAGTTTGTGAGAGGGATACCTGTCATGGGAATATGGGATTTAGGGGGTGTTTGGTTAAGCTTATGCCAAAGTGCTTATGTAAAGAACTTATAATGTGTGTAGCCTTGTTGCTCGAGATAAGAACCACATATCTAAAGGCGTTATCTTCTTAAGTTTGGTTTTAATAGCTGCAGGATTAATTTCTCTAAAACACACTCTACTTGTATCTTGTTTGAGTGTTAGCATTTTGAATAGTCATTCATTTTCAGTTTCTTTAATAACACAAAGTTTACTACGTTTTAGGATTAGATGTTCTTGCAAGTGCAAAACGAGTTGAAAGATCGTTTAAAGTTCCCAGACCTAAAGTTTCCTCTATGGTGGAATATATAGAAGAAGATGTGGAAAAATCTTCACTCGCTGATCAAGATGACGTTGGAAGTGGAAGCAAAACGTTTGATTCAGGAAAAATCCTCACTTCATTCAAGTCACTATTTTAATGTAATGTAACATGTACAGTTTGATCTAATTGTAAGATGTTTTTAATGTTGCGAAAGTATCGAAAAAGAACGATCGCTAGATATGCTTCTACCTCACATTCAGAGGTAACTTGCCTTTGAGATAATGTTTTGATCTTGTTAATATGATCAAACTTTTGTATCTGCAACTGGCAATCAAAGTTGTATTTTGCGTATGAATGTTATCTCAGATTTGCGTCCATACCTAATCGAGTTTGTACTCGGATGTTGCGTAGTGTTACTCCTTCATCTAGAAGTTTCATAAGTGGTGATCATCGGCATTCTATCAGACTCACCGAATATGATAGCGTGATAGGTAGGGTGGTCTCAAGGAGATATAGTGATGATAGGGATTATCGACACCGTTCAGAACCGTGACCTCATCATGGAATTATGTGAAAGTTCAAGGAGAACTCCTGGTATAGCTCAATAGCCTTAATGATAAAAAGCTTATAAGATTGACATGAATGGGATTATGTGAAGATGAAGCTACTTTGATCACAAAAGTTGTTATATGCCTAACTGGTGTTTGGAATAAAGGTTTAAACAGATGGCTATGTATCATGGTTTTGAAACCTTTGCTTCACAAGCTTTTCTATCTTCCGATACAAAGTGTGTTTGGGATAAGCTATCTATCTTCATAGGACAGCTTTTTTGGCAATAAATGAAATGATCATCGGCGAGATAGTGGGAGTGGGTTCAAGCAGACAAATATTACTGCAGTTCTACTTATGTGGTTTAGCGATTGGTCTAGCACTCTGCAAGTTTTGGTCTCTGTTTGTAGTTTGGCAATTCAAGTATTTTTGTTTTGCGGTTATGTTATTAGTTGGGTCCTGCACCGCTATATTTTTATACACGATATACATATGGCAACATGGATTTAATTTATGGGTCGATTGGTTTTGTGGCGTGGTCGCTATGCTAGCTTGTCATCCTTAGGCTTTAATTTGTGGATTAAATATCCGAACTTATGGGGTGTGTTTTTGCACTGGTCTTCTTTTTGTTTTAGTTTGAAGTTTATTTTAATTGTTTTGGGTCCTCATTATCACTTTTTGAAACAATTTCTAACAACCACCACCATCTCCATGCCACCACCACTGCTCTAACACCAAATAAATAGTAACCCTTTATTAAATTCCCTCAATTTAAACAAAATCCCCAAATTTAACTTCAAAATTGTTTGGTAGTCAAAGTTTGAAGGAATGAGAGATTTGGTGAGATGGGTTTCTGGTTGCTGACCTTGTGGCTTCTAATCACTGATTATTTTGTAGCCCGAGATTTACAATACTGGGTAGGCTTATTTTAAGAGGTTAATAAGCTATTTTGTATAAAAAAGAAAGGTACAAAGCTTATATATTGGGATGTGTTTGTATTTTTCCTAATTATCATGTGTAAAGCAACGTGCATTTGTGAGAGAGATAACTGTCATGGGAATATGGGATCTAGGGGGTGTTTGGTTAAACTTATATAAAGAACTTATGTCATCGAAAAATGGGTCGATTTAAACCGAGTCAACCCGACGGGTTTGGTCAAAATGGGTCAAATTAGACAGGGTCAACCCACTGGGTTTGACGCGTCCTGGGTCAACTCAGTTTTCGATATGTATTAATAGATTCCTTTTGAAATATATGTTTACAACGTTTCCTTTTTTAGTTTCAACTTTTTACTTTTTACTTTTTGGTTTTTTCTTCATATATAGTATAGCATGGTACCCGTGCGTTGCGGTGGCGTGTACTCTATGACGATTAAACAGAGAAATAGATCTCGATGAGACCTGATTCACCAGTTTGTATCAGTTTCAACGGGTCCTCTCTGGTTCGTTTTCGGATGGCTTTTATTGGTTAGTCGAACAGGTGGCGACACCGGTTCCCGGTTGAACCCGTTGGTCTGGTCCGATTTTCAAAACTATATGTACCATCAACTTGTTAGCATGTATGAAGCTTTGTGTGTTTTATTAATTTGTATAATGTGTATAATAACCTGTAATTTTTATTTTAGGGTGTTTTGAAAATAATATTAATTAGCGTTGCGGGTCGCTTCCCTTGGTTCATATGCTCTGAGGTTACGCCTTTTGGGTATTTTATATTTTGGATTATGTTGTAGCTTGTTTAAATTGTACATTGTGAAATTTTCTTTTGTATTTTTTTTAGTAAAGAGTGTTTTAATTGGTTGTTTTTAATTTGGTATATATGTTTTTAATTGGTTGTTCAATGTGAATAAATTATTGTACTTTTAAGTAATATGGTGTTTTAATAAGAGTATTAATTACACCATATATTTCTCTTAACTTTGCTTTCAACATTTCACTTTTCAAGATTTGACCATTTTTCTTTTATATGTAGTATAGATAATATCATTTAGGTTTGTTTAAATACCAACTAATTATGCTTAGTTAGTAATTAGCAAAATATATTTTTATAATTAAGGTGAAGGCTAAAAATACTTTTTTTGCTCTCCAAAATTTCATTTTTGCTTTTGTACTATTTTTATTCTCATTATACCTAACATTGTTCATGGACAATTATCATTAGACATAATTTGGCGAATTGTTACCTTCTAAACCTATCACTTTTAAACTAAAGAAACCAATAATATTTTAAGTGATGGTGGGGTAAATGTCGTGGTAGGTTGGTTCTGGTGGTGTCAATGTGTGTTAAAAGGGTTGTTCTGGGGTGCCTTGTAGTGGTGCCTGAGTGTGTCAAAAGGGTCGCCATGGTTTCAACATAATAAGACTCGAACAATAAAGGTCCTATAATTTACCATGGCAAGACCTACATGCATGTGGTCCTATCATGTTCCAACATAATAAAACTATTAAATATAAGTGTCCTGTAAAGCTTAACTTAAAAAGACTCCTTTATTAAGTCCTATTAACTTATATTCTTATAAGACCTAACGATTTAAGGTCCTGTAAATTGAATATAATAGGACATACATGTAAAGTGTCTTATTAGATTAAAAAATAACAAGACCACAATGAATAAGGGTCCTATAAAGCATGGTTAATAAGTCTTATGCGGTAAGTGTCCTATGTGTTGTCTCATGATAGGACTCACAACTTGAGTGGTACTATTAGAAGTTTTTTTAGGACGCCTCATGAAAAGTGTCCCATGAAAGGGTCCTATGAACCATGTTTTCTTGTAGTGGTCGTTTGTTTTGGGTTTTGTAACTTTTTGTTTGTTAGCTTATGTATAGGCACTTGTAGGCTTGTTTCATATTATTAATGTTTTTTGGGTAAAGGGAGTAATCACACTGTAAATATATTAACCAAAAAGAAACGTTTTAAGTACAATGGATATGAGTGAAATCCCATATCTCAGCCCGTTACATAGGCATAAAGCTTACATAACAAGATACTTCTTATTTTCTAAACAAGAAAACAAACCACTATTCAAATGATAACATAGGACATAACGAAAGAAAATTACTTCCTAGGACCTTGAAGCTTGGTGCCATACATGACATTAAAGGCATCTAAATTCCCTGGAAGATCATGAAACGATTCGCATAGTCATCGTAGTCATAGTCATCATACTCATCTTCAAATTCATGACCACCACCGAATAGATTAGCAGACTCATCAAATGAGTTGGCAACCACCTCATCTCAGAATCGAGTCAAACCACGATCTCTCCTACTTTAGAAAAAGGGTTAACTCTCTTAGTAGAAGAGGCGGGCGGATTACAAGAAGCACTAGTTTTAGGAGCCACACCCGACTCCATCTCTTTCAAATCACTCACAAGAATGTTCCCGAAGCATGTTTTGTGCATGTCATTTGGACTAGCTTTATGTGGGTATGTCCATATAAGTGTTGTATTTTTTTGGTAATTAAGACATTTGCTTGTTCCTTTTTCTCCAAAAATAATAATAATAATAATACTTTACCTTTTCAATATGTATATGCAAAGAGGAAGACCATATTTACACAAATTATAACTTATACTTAAATTTAATCATCACACAAAACATAATAATAATAAAGTACCAAAATATATAAACATTAAGTTAGAATTGTCAGCAACTGTTTAATATTAAATATAAATACAAGCAAAAGGTAAGCCAACTGATCTCGTCAACCAAGCCACAAAGGCATGGTCCTTCATTTTACACTATAACAAAAGGTAAGAAACCAAAACAAACTGATTTCATTACTTACAATAAAATAAATCCACATACACCATTATGTTCACCCACTACTAAAAGTTATACATTTCAACCTGATCTTGTTTTCCATTACCAAACCCATCCATGTTTTCATGCATTATGTTGAACAAACCTTTTTGTGATATCAGGTTCTTTCTCATACATACGTCATATAATTTGCATGAACTCGAATTACCTTTTTATACAAACCATTTAGTTATTGCATAAAGTAATTTAATCTTCTAGTCTCTTTTTGCCAGCTTGGGCCAAATGAAGAAATATTTGAAACTATAGGACATCCATTCAACATATGAATTTTTCTCGACAAATTTTATGAAGTATGAAGCTAAAATGAATATCAGATTAATAGAGTTAAAGGCATAATAAGAGCTCTAGGTGTGGGAGCTCGTTGTAGCTTGTTGTGATGACATGGCAAGCTTGCCATGGCTATCCATGACACCGTCCCCTCTCCATCCTTCTCCATCTTCACTTCTTAGATGCACGACGAACAAAACTTTGTTAGTTCTTTTTTTTAGTTGAATATTTGGAATTTTTAGGAAGTGGTGGGCCCCAAATGAGTGAGTTGAGGTTTGTTGTGAGTGTGGGGGGGTTAGTTGTGGAGGTTTGTTATAATAATGTGGAGGTGGTGAAGAGGTGAAGGTTAGTCACGACACCTTGTGCTCTAACTATCTTAATGGGTCCTATGTGGCAAAAATAATACGTAATGCACATAACCTCCTAAATTGTTTTATTCCAAAAACCAAATCATTACTTTTGCAATCATATTTAGCATGACAACATCTATGGGGGATTATTATAAAACTGGGCAAAAAACATTCCGGGCCAACCTATTTAAAGATGTGCTTGTTTACATTATCCTTTATCTTATCACATTTTTTACACTTTTAACCCTTCAACTTACATAAAATTAACAAAAGCATCCTAAATTACATATCATCTATAATTAAAAACATCGACTATACCAATCAATTCATAGGGTTTTAATCCAGTAATGAACTACATATTTTATCATTGCGATTTGTTGAATATTTAAGTTTTTGTATAATTTTTCAAAAAGTTTTGTAAATAAACAGAACTCTCGGTTACATCGCCATATTTATAGATCAACACTAATACCACTCTATTGACTTGTATATCCAATACTCTCTCCTTTGGGTCGTAAACCAAACATTTATCATTATTCTGAGTCATGCCATCTCGTTCTTAGGTTCGGGTACATTTATGTATCACTCGATCTACGCTAAGGTGAGTTTATAGCCACACTTTTACTTTTATTACTTGCTTTACAAAACTATGGGGTGAGAAAACATGCAAAACTCTTTTGGCTGAAAAACTAATAGGTGAAACAACCTTGATCCCAACTATGCTAAGCGTTGGTTCCCTTTGGGAGGCGCGATTGTTATGGATAGATCTATTGGGGATGACACCCCCATTCGAGTTTGACCGGATAGGCAAATGTCGGGCGTATATCATATCAGATTAATTGAGTGTCTTGGAAATACACTTGTTGGGATTTTATTTATCATGCTTCTAGATGCATGCACACTGTCGTAGTTTCGGTCGCATGAACTTGGTATTAGCGTAATAGGCTTTTTGCATATGGCGTCATTCACGGAGATGCTATATGTGCAACTGTGGTCCAACTTGATTTCTTTAACTTAAACCTATGAACTCACCAACCTTTGTGTTGACATTTTAGCATGTTTTTCTCATGTTTATTTCTTAGCGTGGGCATTGACAAAGGCATTCGTTGAAGACTGGCATCCGAAGTGTTTTCAAGCAAATCTAATACAACTTTTAATGGGACAACATATATTTTTATGGGCTTACTTCGCACTTTGAAACAATATTGTAAAACTATCTCATAAATTAATCTATCTTTCGATAATGGAATAAATTTTCCATTCTTTATTACCTTGGTGTTATGAATATTGATTTAGTAGCACCCCATGACCCGAACGCTTCCACCATGAAATTTTGGGGGTGTTACATTGTGACAACTCGTAAATTCCTCGATGCGTCGTAATTGGAGAAACGTCGATTAGAACGATCGTTTTAATTAATTTGAGATACGAGTCGTATTATATATCGTTTTTATTGGAAATAATATTCTAAGAACGTTGGCGTAACTCCCGTGTCATGAATTATTCGTTTACTAGTTTAAACGAGTCCCGAACCTAATATATTGCAAGTTTTACAAAGTATCATCTAGGATCCTTTTGATAGTTTCATTGCCATCCCTATCTTTATCCTATTTACAACATTGGTCCCTCCAGGGGTATAAATACCCCCAACCTCTCTCATTTCACTCATTTCCTCACTTTCTTTCTCTCACTACAAAACACACACACTAATACCCTCCTCTCTCTCTCTCTAAAACCCGGCCATCCCATCTAGGGTTCCTATTACATTTTCGGCCAAATTCGACCACCTCTTCTACTTACACCACCCATCCCATCTTGTAGATCGGGATCCCAACAACACCCTCCGTTCTCTTGCTGCTCTTCGCGTAACGCACCCACCTCATTTTCTTTCATTTTCTGTTTTGATTCGGTCCTATGACGTTTGTGTTTATATTTTCGTGGATTAGTAAAATGAAAACATTTTTGATAAATAATTAGGTGTGGGATATTAAAAACGAGATGTAAAACCATTTGTTAAAAGCTCGTGTGGTAAATACTTGTTAAAAACAGTTCTAAAAACGTTGAAAATGATCTTAGGTGGGATTTATAATGAGCTTTTGTAAGACCTTCGTGTGGAAAACATAGTGTAAACAAAAGTGTTGGTTTGGCTGTTTTTGGATGCGTGAAAAGGGTCTAGGGATTGTGTCGGGTCAGTAATGGGTTGCGGGTTTAATGACCCTCGTGGGTACCGTTTGAATCTGTTGGGCTCAAAGCCCAATGGGTGTGTTTGTGCGTTTCATATTTTGCCCGGATTGGGGTAAAGTGTAAGATTGACTAAAACAAATTAATAGTGTTGTGTTTGACCCGAATGATAAACTCGTGTTTACTTGGTTTTGGTTCATGAATCGGTTATATGGTGCAAATAAAAATGAGTTACGGATTAGTTGTATAAGTTAATGGGTTAGCTATATATATATACTAGAAGGGTACCCGCGCAATGCGGCGGGTACCCGATGACTATAATATGATTGGAATAAATGAAATAAAGGTTAAAGTTGTAAAAATTTGAATTAAAATAAAATAAACCCACTAAAAATATAAAAACTAAAAACTCATAAAAATATATTAAAATGGATGTTGAATTAAAGAGCATAAATAAGTAGATAAAAAGATATTTTAATTTGAAAATAAGGATGAATTTTTAGTTGAGAAGTGACACATGTCATTTTATAATTGGAGCTTCTTATCTTAATTTTTGGTGGTTAGGAGTTAGGCTTGGAGTTTGTTAGAAGTTAGGCTTGGAGTTTGTTAAGAAGTGACACATGTCATCTCATGATTGGAGCTCCTTATCTTAATTTTAAGCCTTCTAAAATTAGAAGGCTTAATTTAAGCCTTCTAATTTTAGAAGGCCTAAATGTATATAAAGTAGTGTGTATATATATATATATATATATATATATATATATATATATATATACACACACACATATATATATATATAACTTAAGTGACCTTGTAACAAATCAATTATACAACAAAGAACGGATGAAAATATTGGATAAACGATATTAGACTAGCAAATAATGAACAAGTTACCTATGATATGGGATGATAAACATTAAGAGTTAACACGTGATTTATAATTAGAGTCGGATATTACGTATGAGCTATAAACTGTAATAAGGGTCATAATCTTGAAGTAACATTAGATATACGGGTTATATAGATTACGAGTCAGCTTTATTGAACATTTTGGCCTAAATGAGTATAATATATTAAACTCGGAAATGAGTTTAATATATTTGTTTCAGCGATATGCTTATTTATTCTATTACCAACATTTTAACTAAAAATGAGATGTTTATCTATATATTGTCAACAAATACGGTTCTATTTAGTTAAAAACCCTCATTAACTACGATAATAACTTATGTTTTATAAATACAAAATATCATTTATAAACTTGGAATAGTTATTGATAAAAAGTTATATTGATTATTATGTCGTACTTTATTAAACATTTTGGTTTAAATGAGTTTAATATATTCGTTTTGCAATAAGCCTAAATATTATGTTTTTATATTTTAACCGATAATAAAATATATTACTATATATATTGTTGACGACTACGGTTTTATTTAAATTATAAACCTTTACTTACCACGCTAATAAATCATATTTTATAACACATGTAGTTTTTATAAACTTGTTTGGAAATATTATTTTGGTAAGATAACTTATTAAAGTCGTAATGGTTTTGGAACGTTGGAATAAACGAACGTGTCATTTATAGTACACTACTTAATATATCATATATGAAGTCCTTTCTTGTAAACTTGTATAATTATGAATAACGATTGAGAAAACTTTATTAATTGAGCGATAAATGGAAACTTGTCTTTTATTATTAAACATGTACGTTTGGGAATTTTTGGGTAAATTGCCGAAACTTATCAATTAACCTATTTATATTACATAAATAGTTGTTGTCATTTCCTAGCCTTTGGCTAGGGGTATTGTCTATCGTATTTCTTGACCTTGTCAATGTCTTTTCCTTTTGGCGTGAGTTATGGTTCCGTATGTCTCGATTATGTCGATGTCTTCTCTTCCTTCGCGTGAGTTGTACGTCGCGTCTATGTTTCTTACCACCACACGAAACGGCAAAACTAAACTTTTGAGATATTAATTATAAATTTTTGGGAACGGTAATGGACTTTTGAATGTAACGACATGAATGATCCACGAAAACTACGACACAATACTTTTATCAACTTCTTTATCCTATGGGCTGTATTTAAGATTATCGTATACGCATTAGGTTGCGTCACTTCTATTCTATTGTACTTGTAAATGACGTTCCTCTGGATGCCATGGAGATTAGCTTTAGATGCCGGTCGTGTCAATAGTGAATAGTGCATTCTTTGTGGCTAAGGTGAGTTTCATAGCCCTACTTTTATCTACGTTTTTAACTAAATTAGGGTGAGAATCATATTCTTGTTTTGGACCTTTAAAACTATTTGGATTTTCTTATGTGCTTGACTGTTTAGATAGATGTGTGGTAGATTTGCCTTAGACTAGGGTAGCAATCCTAATTGCTATAATTGTTGTCTAGCTAAGAGTAGACTTCTACCTCGACCTAGTCCGGGGTTGGCAATTGTTCTAGACTTTGCCACTACGTAAAGGATCTTTGGACTAGAGTCGTTGGGCCGATGTGATCCTTGGATGCATGATATGGTTGTGATTTCGGATATGAAATGGTTTTTGTGAACCGATGTATATCTATCTTAAGTCTCGCATAGCGAATCAACTCCTACTGGATCCACTATGTTTTATTGAAGCTAAACCCATGAACTCACCGGCGTAATGACCATTTTAGCATGTGTTCTCGAGGTTTAGGCCGATAACTCACTATTGGAAGGCGGCACGCTAGGGGCATGGTCATAGGCGACTTCGATGAATAAACGGGACCGCTTTAAATATCTTTTGGACCTATTTCCGTACTACTTTCATTAATGTAAACTTATGGTTTTCAATTAATGAATCTTGTTCTAAATAAATGGGGTAAAAACCATTCTTTGTACCTTATGTTGTGATACCAAGATTGTAGCACCGAAACGCTCGTATGCTTCCGCTAGACCGTATTTTCGGGGTGTTAAATACATTCTCCATAACCCCTTTAGGGGCTCAGGATTGTTCGGAGTAGTGATTTAGTTTTGGGAAGTACTCTCTCTCATGTGCGATTCTATTATGGCCTCCTATTCTTGAGGGAGTGATCGAATTAAGCCGATAGCGATAACCAAAAACAAATGACTATTTGATTCCCTTTGGCAGGCCTTCGCATCAATCCGCATTTAAGAGAATTATTCAAAGACACTAAAATCGAATGGATTCGCACATATTCATGAAAAGCCGGGGTTAAAACATGTTATGAAACTAAGACAACAATTATTACTAATAATAAGAAAGAGTTAAGCGCCTCCAAGGCCTACAAATAGAAGCCTTTCAAAGATATATTTTCAAAGAGAATAAGTACTCATTTCTATTTAGTTGTTTTCTTACGCTATCCGACTATTGAACCTGGTTTCCCTCTATATATGGTAATAGAGAGTTAGACAACTAGAGAGCTCCTCAAAGGGCCAGCTCTCACTGTTTTGGGACGGAGTTAAGAGCATTAAATTTGGAAATAATCATTCGAGCTCGAGCTGAAAGCTCGAAGTGAGATGACGCAGCCGAGCTCGAGGCTGAAATCCAAGCTCGGCCTAGATCGAATCGAAGTTTTGAGCTTGAGTTTTAGTAATCGTGTCGGTTCGAGCTTGAAATTACCTGCTCGACTATTACTCTCTACTCGCTTACACCCCTAGTCATGAGTAATCCAAAGTGATAACTATTCATTAGAGATGCTCTTGAATTTTATTAATTTGAAATAGAAGTGATCAACATTGCATATGTTTATATATTACAACTACTTTTTCAGTAATTACTTATATAACCCGTGTATTACATGGGTCATGAGCTAGTGAGTTACTATAGGAGATATGCTTAGAGTTGTTTATTAAGAATGTTTATGAATTTATTGGAAATTACATAATTATAGGAGATTTAGTTCGATATTAGAAGAGATGAAATTTGAAAATTTACTAATTCTAGTTTGATGGGACACTTGATTTATTATTTATTTATATATTTATTTATTTATTTATTGGAGATTTTTGTGGCTAAGAATAGTAATAACATTTGTGTTTTACCTAAGGGTTGATTGGTGTTTAGAAAATAACATGTATATTTTAGAACTAGTCGGATACCCGCTGTGAATATGATAAGTATAGTTAGTATAGTTATATGTGTTTGCTTACCCGTTTAGTGAATTCGTTTCACAACACTTCGAATGTATATGTGTTAGTTGTATGTGTTTGTGTGGGTTACCCGTAGCTTTCCCGTGACATCATTGTTCCCGCTTATAGAAATACACGTCAAACACTCCCTCCAAAGTATATGATTTTGACGAATCAAGATTGTTTTGATTGAATAAAGGTTAAAGCTGTAAAAATTTGAATTAAGATAAAATAAACCAACTAAAAATATAAAAACTCAAAACTCATAAAAATATATGAAAATGGATGTTGAATTAAATAGCATATAATTTTAGAAAATATGGTGAAATTAGATTATAAAAAAAAATAGATAAAAAGATATTTCAATTTGAAAATAAAGATTAATTTTTAGTTGAGAAGTGACACATGTCACTTTATAATTGGAGCTATTTATCTTACTTTTTAGTGGTTAGGAGGTAGGCTTGGAGTTTGTTAAGAAGTGACACATGTTATCTCATTATTGGAGCTCGTTATCTTAATTTTTGGTTAGAAGTTAGGCTTGTAATGAGGTTTGGCTTTTACATGTATTATAATATAGTATAGATAAATTACCCAAAAAATAGAATATGGCTAGGAATGGGCAACTATGGATTTACTAAAATAAAGACAATATTGAGTCAGCATTACATCAACTATCAAAGAGATTTGACATAAACTATTTTTTAAATGTTCTTTTTCTTAACCTATCCAATATAACAATCAAACGATAAACACATTCCCTCATCCTCATCTCTCTTCTATCTCCAAACTTTCCACACCACAACACGAAAGCTTAAAAACAATGCCTAACCATCAAATGCTGACGCTACCATCAAATATTTAGGAAGTCAAAGAGGCTTCAAAATCTCATACATTGGGTTGGAATAAAAACGATCAAAGAGCTTAAATTCTTGAAACTGACTCTTGGCGGGGTTATTAGTCCTGGCAGTTTAAAGGAAAAAATAAATAAACAGTTGAAAAAATAAAGAATTAAAAAAATACATGAAAAGACAACAAAAAATATTAAAAGCATACATGAAAGGAAAAAATGAAAAGACAAATCTAGACTACAACAAATTTGTCTTTTCTTTGCACTTTATAAACCGTGAAATATTTTAAAGATATTGACACTTAAGAATGTGAATAATTGTTTCAAAATCCTCACACTTAAAATTGTGAAATGGTTTAGTTAGACCTTACCTTTCATTTCACTCCAGAACAACAAGCTAAAGTGACCTCTACGCTTGATCCCCAATGATCTTTATTTTTTTGTTCGTAGCGGATCATTCAATCCCATACTTAAAAGTGTGAAAAATTATTTCAAACTCAAAATCATAATATTTAAAGGCGAGAATAATTATTTCAAAGTCAAATCATGTCTTAAAAGTGTGAAGAATTGTTTTAAAACCCTCACTCTTAAAAGTGTGAATAATATTCATAAATCTTCTCACATAGTGTGAAAATATTTGCTATACCCAATTGGTTCACTCGCATACTAGTGTGAACTTTTTTATTATTCTCACTTTAAAATGTCTAAACATACTTAATAAGTTCAGTATATTTTACTATTTTGTAATAGTGCTACCCTCGTGTGTCAAGCATGTGACGGAAGATAACGATCAAATACTAACGTCATTAGGAATTAGAGCCGATTGGCGATCAATTTTGGCAAAGATATGGAGCAGCGGTGATTGAAACTTCAATTCAAACAAAAGTGAGAGATTCGTTCTAGGTTTGGTCCAATTTTAACACGCACGATGGTGTTTGTGTGTTTGTTCGAAATTGAGGTGTGTTTTGATGGAAATTTTGTTGCCACATTTAATTCTAGTTGTTGTTGCTAGGGTGTCAAATTAAGTGTGCTAGGGTTAGGGTGTGGGTTTGAAAAAGATCTGACATTAAGGTTAGGGAAAAGACTTCCAAAACCCATTAAGTTCAAAAAACCTCTCGTCCACGTCCACGTCCCCGACATTGATTTCTTTTTCTTTTTTCTTTTTTTTTTATTTTGTAAGAATAGAAGTATATGAATTATTTTTTGAAGTGAGAATACAAGCATAGTGAAGTGAGTATATATAAGGGTTTAAAAAAATGTCACTTTTTGAAATCTTACCGTTTGTAAACGGTTTGATTTATATAAAAATAAATAGGTAAACAAATAAATTAATAAGAAAAAAAGAAAGAAAAATGCAACTAGTTGTTTCTCTTAAATATGAGGGGCTGATTTGAACTTTTTTGATCTTTCTTTTTTCATCTTGCGTTTCAACGCAAGTAGCTAAACCAACGCCCTCTTTAACGCCTTTGTAACGCAATGAACCTCGGAGTGGAAAACGCAAGCCAACGCTTGGAACTAGGCCGCACCCGTTCCGTTATGACTCCTTACCCTCTTATATAAAATTAAAAACACCTAAATTAAATCGGTCTATAATTAAAAACATCCAGTATACCAATCAATTCATAGGGTTTAAATTCGCTTAAGAGTTAACGCATTTTTTATCGTCTGTAGTTTATTGGATATTTCACTTTGGTCTAATTCGATGCGTTTTTATCCATTTTATAAGATTTTCATCCGTTTTCTTACTTTTTATTCGTTTTTATATGTTTTCATCATTTTTATATGTTTGTATACGTTTTTATCCAATTGTATACGTTTTCATCCGTTTTATCTTTTACGGTTGTATTAAGCTTATCGTTTTCATCAATTTTATATATGTTTCCGTCCGTTTTTCTTACACTTCTATCCGTTTTTATACGCTTTAACCGTTTTTATACGTTTTTGTCCGTTTTTATCCATTTTTTAACGTTTTTATTCACTTTTATACGCTTTTATCTATTTTAGTCAGATTTATAAGGACAAAAACAGAAAAAACGTATAAAAACGGTCAAAACAGGTAAAAATGGATGAAAACAAGTAAAACCAGATGAAAACAAGTAAAATGAGATGAAAAACGGACAAAAATGTATAAAAATGTACAAAAAGGTATAAAAATGGGCGAAAACATAATAATGATGGACGAAAACGTATAAAAACGGATGAAAACGAATAAAAATGTAAGAAAAATGGATGAAAACTGGAGTGGATAAAAACCTAAGAAAATCCAGTTACGGGTCGCACACAGGAGAGGATCCTAGAAAAAAAATCTAAGGACTAAATCCGTTAAACCCGACAATCACAAAGACCATTTAGTAACTTTTTACCTGCTATCATAAGGTGTAACTATATGGAGCAACCTAAACAACAGATCACGTAAACAATGGTAACTGGTTGAAAAAATAGTAACTTAGGTCAAATTTTAGTAATTTTTTTTTTTTTAGTATTAACCATCTATATACCATTAGTTTGACGTGTTGTAGTTAATTAAGGAGGCACTTTGATTAGTAACACAATACATTAAACTAATACACCGAACCTTCCACCTCTCTTTCCTCATTATCCATTTTCTGAAACAATTTCTAACAACCATAGCCATCTCCGTGACCACCACCAAACACAAAAAAAACAGAAACCCTTTATCAAATTCCATCAATTTAAACAAAATCTCCAAATTTTATAAATATTAAAAACCCAAATACCTCTTCAAAACTTTGGTAGTCAAAGTTTGAAGATATGAGAGATGGGTGACATGGGTTTTGGTTAATAAGCTATTGGGTATAAAAAATAAGGTACAAAGCTTATACATTGGGATGTATTTGTATTTTCCCTAATTATCATGTGTAGGTCATTGAGTTTGTGTTAGAGATAAGCTATCATGGGAATATGGGGTTTAGGAGGTGTTGGTTAGCTTATATAAAGTACTTATGGTTGGCAAGCTTATTAAAGTGCTTATTAGTTATTTGGGGAATGGGGTTTTCGATGGCCAATAAATGCACAAGTTAATTATAAGGTTATCTTGATACATTACATCATCTTAGTATCTTTTGGGCATGATTTAATAGGCCAATATAATGTATGTAGCCTTGTTATCGAATCATAATTATTTAGAGAAATTTGATTTTGTGTGAGAGACATCTGCCATGGGAATCATTAAGATTTAGGGGTTGTTTTGGTGAGCTAATTTAAAGAGCATAATAGTTTATTGTGTTTTAATAAAGCTAAAAAGCTTATTGAATTTTTGCTTATTTTAAAGGGCTTGTGTGTTTTTGAGGAGATGATTCCATTAATTTGGGGTATTTAGAGACATTTGCCATGGGAATCATTAAGATGGTGATTAGAACTATGGACTAATTGGGTTTTGCCAATTATATTAATTGGAGGTTACTCAGTTGAAAACTATGAACTGGTGTTGGTGGATTGCAGTTGCCGGGGAAAGATCGAGTCGTCTTCGGACCGTCCGTCTGAGAGGAAATCGTTATTAGGTGAGGACTTAGGTGTTATTACATTGGGACGATGTATTTGCCTTCTTTTGGACTATTATGTGTTATAGTAATATGATCATACGGGATTTAGGGGGTGTTTGGGTAAGCTTATTTAAAGTAGGTTAATAGGTTATTGGGTTCTAAAAAAAGCTGAAAATAAGGTTGCAAATCTCCCTAGGAGGCAGTGAGTAATTGGCCTAGGCGGGGAGTACGTGGGGGTATTGGAATTTTTATGTACAAGTTTTGAAATTATATGTATGATATGTTTATAGGACTGTAGTATTGTTCATAGGACCAAAAAGTATCTTTGGAAACATTTAACACAATCATTAAAACACTTCAAATCGAGTTTTGTACGAATTAGCACCGAGTTGACCAAGTTTTAACCAAATTGAATCTTTTGGCGATTCCTTTCCTTTGTCGTCCCGTGCATGCGACCTTGTGGCTTGTAATCGCAGATTCTTTGTAGTCCGAGCTTTACAACACCGTTGAAACATTTTTAAGAGGTTAATAAGCTATTGGGTATAAAAAAAAAGGTACAGGGCTTATTGAATGTGTTTGGGTAAGCTCATGTCAATGTGCTTTATACATTGGGATGTATCTGTATTTTTCCTAATTATCATGTGTAGAGCAGCGTGGATTTGTGAGAGAGATAAATGTCATGGGAATACGGGATTTAGGGGGTGTTTGGTTAATATAAAGTACTTATATAGGCTGGGCAAGCTTATGTTAAAGTGCTTATTAGTTATTTGGGGGAATAGGGGTTTTTTCGATAATGAGTAAATGCATAAGTTAATCATAAGGTATCATTTGGGCATGATTGAAGCCAATATAATGTATGTAGCCTTGTTATCGAGTCATAATTATTTAGAGAAATTTGATTTTGTGTGAGAGATAGCTGCCATGGGAATCATTGGGATTTAGGGGGTGTTTCGATGAGCTTAGTTAAAGAGCTTAATAGATTGTGTTTTAATAAAGCAAAAAAGCTTATTGAATTTTTTCTTTTTTTAAAGGGCTTATGTGTTTTTGATGGGATAATTAAGCTAATAAGCTGATTCCATTAATTTGTGGTATTTCGAGAATGCATAAGTTTTATTTACTCTTACCTTACCTAAACGTCCCCCTAGTATATTGTGGGCATGATTGGAGGCAAATATTGTCTGTCGTTTTGCTTGTAGTGAGTTATCGGCCTAGGCGGGGAGAACTCATAGTCTTAGATAGGAATTTTTATATATAAGTTTGGAAGCTATGTGTAAGAGTATGACATGTTTAAAGGACTATATAAATGTTCATGGACACTAGAAGTATATGTTTAGAAACTTTAACACACTTGTTAAAATACATCAAGCCGAGTTTTTTCAAAGTTAGCACCGAAACTGATTAACTTGTGACCAAATTGAATGCTTTGGCGATTCTGCTCAACTCTGCCTGGCCTTAACTGCCTTGTAGCTAGTAATGGTTGATCACTTTGTGATCGAGTTTTACTACTGGTAGGCTTATTTTAAGAGGTTAATAAGTTATTGGTATAAAAAGTTAAAAAGCTTATTGAAGGTGTTTGGGTAAAGCTTATGTCAAAGTGCGTTATACATTGAAATGTATTTCTTTTTCCTTATTATATGTAAGAAAGCGTGCCAAAGTGCTTGTATAAAGAACCACAAAGCTTACCAAAGTGCTTATTAGTTATTTGGGGGAATAAGGGTTTTAGATAATGAATAACTAGGTAAGTTAAGCATATGGTTATCCATATACGGAAGTCGTCTTAGTATCTTTTAGGCATGATTGAAGCTAATATAATGTACTTTGCCTTGTTCTGCATCAAGATAAGAACCATATCTAAAGACTTTATCTTTCTGAAGTTTGTTTATAAAAGTTGCAAGTTTCATTAGTTTTTCTGGTGTACACTCTACTTATATCCTATCTTAAGTTTGATCTAATTGTGAGATGTTTTTAATGTTGCAGAAAGTATCACTGAAGAGCGATCTGCTGGATATGCTTCTACCTCACATTCAGAAGCTTGGATGCGTTAATGTTTTTAATCTTGTTAACATGTTGAAATTTTGTATCTGCAACTGGCAATCAAGTTGTATTTCTCGTATGAATGTTATATCAGGTTTGTATCCACACCTAATATTGAGTTTGTACTCGGATGTTACAGCTTATGAGCCTTAATGTTAAGAAATCAGTAGCATATATTGAAACTGTGAAAGATGAAGCTACTTTTCCCTAACTAACGGTCCTGTTAACCATACCTCCCTTGTTGATCAGAAATGTTGTTATATGCCTAGCTGGTGTTTCGAATAAAGGTTTAAACAGATGACTTATGTATCTTGGTTTTGAAAACCTTTGCTTCACAAGCTTTTCTGTCTGCTGATGTATAGTGTGTTTGGGATTGTAGCGGTATTGTCTTCTAATGTCTTTGGCTAGTAAAAATCATGTGGATAGTTTCCGTTTGGTAGTAAATTAAATGATCATTAATTTGGATGGTTACGGATAAAAGGCTTGCAGACTGGAAAATGTCATGAAATTGCCTGCTAGAATAATCTGCCTCGAGTGATTAACTGGTTAGATTTGGAAATATCTGGTTATTGAATAGCAGTTATCTTGGAAATAATCTGCAGGAGTGTTTGGGTTTGAAGATTTAC
>OU343225.1:35969016-36108777 GCA_910596185.1 Chrysanthemum makinoi | reverse complement strand
GTTACAGGGTTACGATCAAAGTGAATATGTAACTTAAAAATAAATTACCTTGAGTTTTAGGGTTGAGTAAGGACCTGTTAAATTGCGGGGTGTTATAATTAATTTCGTGAACTTAAGATTTTGCCGGTGCTTTACACTCTTACGGTTACTTGTAATTTTCAAAATTAAATTTTTGTTTCAGAACTAAACAACGTTTGATGTCCAGAACTCAGAAATAAGGAAGTTTTTCACAGACATAATCCATTTAGAGAAGGTATCATCACTGTTTACTTATTTATTTGAATTTTACGTGTATTTACAATAAGCCTGTGTGTAAAAGGTAAAGCAGTTGGGGATGGAAGTACCAAAAGGAAGGACATTTATTCTATCATCCACTAATTCCTTGACTAATAATAACTATATTTTATATGTATAATCACAGAAGACTTTAAGAAGACTTGGGAGTGGGAAGACTAGACTTATAGTGCATCATAACTTAAGGGATAATGGTCCAAGATGTAAGCAACTTGTAAACATTCAATCATGCTTTTTATAATTACGAGAAGCTCTTTCAATGTATGAACTAACTCTCACTTATTAGACAATTGGAAGAATTACTAGCATGGAAACATGTACCCACTGCTTAGTTACATGTGAGTTAGCAATGAGTGTGTGGACTAAGATATTCATGTGGTGGAAGGTGGGGTCGTTAACGCTTTCACTGTTCTTATAGTGGAAATGTTAGCGTTCCCACATCTCTATCGAATGTGTGGCAAGTGGTAATTTGGACTTCCGGTTACTTCATTTGGAAAGAAAGAAAAAATAGTTTCTTCGGTAATTAATAAAGCTTCAAGTACAAATAAGATTATTCAAGACATCCAACTCAAATGTTTTGAACGGATAGTGAGAAGATCAAATAAATATATAGGGATAGATTGGCAACAATGGTTACGGGATCCTCGGAATATTCGGCTACAGTTAGTGCAATTCTGTGTATGTACTGGTACACAGTTAATCAGTGAGTGAGATCAGTGGGCATATTGACTACAGTGGTACTAGGTAACATCTGTTATTGGGTGTGTCCAACTCTACCAAAGTTAGTGGGTGTGTCCGACTCTACAAAAGTTCTTTTTTGTGTTTCACTGTTGTCACATAAATTGCATCTGATGGGTGGTCAGTTATTATGGCAAATGATGTGATAGCAGCAGTGACCGTTGCTTCAGCTATATATATTATCAGTGGGCATCCAATAGAAGTCAAACTTTAAAATATGTCATTCGAGTGGTACTATTTATGTGAGATAGTTTGGTTTTGGCTGTTTGTCTACATTGTTGGCTAATAATACTCATGGGAACAATTATTCTCATTTGGTATTGTGCTATCAGTGTATGGAAGTACCAATACATTGTGTGATATTCCTTGTCTAATTTTTGTGCTGTTTTAGTTTTTGTTGTATCTAGTTTTGGTTCCTTTTTGGGTCCTATGATATCGTTTATTCAGAATTTGAATGGTAAATGATTTAAGTTTGAACATGTCAAACACTGCACATCTCTAGAAGAGTGTTATTATGTGCAGCAAAATAACAAACGATTAAATTTACCCGCCCTTGGATATTAGCATTCTTGATATTTAAATTTTGGAATTGGTTATTCAGTCATGATAGCAATATTAGATCTGTTAAGCATATTGTCTGATAATAGATGGTGCCGATGCATTTATTCAGTCATGGAACTGAACGCATATAATATGTTTATTAAAAACGGATATTCTACTTTCACGAATCTATCCGTTACTTGCACAAACAACAGTCTAGTCCCAAGCACCTCTTCTTCTCAATCTTTTTATCAATTTGTGGAATGTTATCAACTTTGCCTGAAAACAGCACACCTGGATTATCGTGTGTTCCCTGGCTTGGTATTTGTTAAATCCTCCAGAGGACTTCAATTCCGTAGAGCGCTTCACTGGGGCCCTCATTCGGATGACTCATCAAGCTTCTCCGAATTAAGACATCTATTTAATTCTAGTTATTTTGACAAAGACCCTTCTGATAAAGAGATTCATATAAATAACTTTGCTTCCTTGGGAAGCTCCATTGCAGGCCTTTTTTACCATTGGTTTTCTGCACAAAATTTGAATTTTTGCACGTCAATCTGAAACTTTAATCATAAAATCAGACTTTTAAAAATCATACAAGTTCGTATTGTACGTTTAACTCCATCTGGATTCTTCACCTTTTGCTGGATCATCTTAAAAAACTTTAAAGTACAAAATCAAAATCGCCAGGAAGTTTTGTGGAGCAAATCCATTTCAAATTCAATTATTTTCCTATTTCTTCTTTGCCTTATGCCCTTATGGGATCCTTTCCTCACGGAGCATTTAGAATACCTTGGTTCTTAGGTTTGACTTCTTTAAACAGCATGTAAAAAACATGCCCATAAACCATTTGATAAAGTGTCTCAATGAATTACTTTACAAGATAACTCAATTTATTAACTCGAAGTATTGAGTTTCTTTGTTGAATAGAACTTGGGAGTGGGAACACTAGACTTATATTGCATTATTATAACTTTAATCATGTCATCCAAATAGCACGACTAGTAACACCTTTTGTCTAACATCCACTACTTCCTTGACTAATAATAACTATTTTCTATGTATAAAAGACTTAGAAGAAAACTTGGGAGTGGGAAGACTAGACTTATATTGCATTATAACTTTTAATTTAAGGGATAGTTGTCCATGATGTCTATTAGAAAACCTTAAACAATATAACAATGGAAGAAAAACAAAATCTGGTAGGTTAATGAGCTAATGAGCTAATGGGCTAACAATGGAAGGCGAGCCAATTCCTTTCCCCAGGTTAAATCGTTTGATCATTTGACATCTAAATGGTGCAATCAGGTTATACCTGAAAACCTTCCAGATTGATGAGTCGAGTTACAATCAGGTAGCAACTGTGACAAACTCAGAAATAATGCGTACTAGTATAGATTTGTTTTCCTCCATGATATGCCAAATTCTTCGCTCCACAATCTTGATAATATGGGTTTTCGGCTAAAAATTTGAATTTTTGCACTACAATCATTAAAGTTCGTTAAAGTTCATATTGTATGTTTATTTAACTCCATCTTGACAATATCGGTCTTCGCTCCACATAAAATCAGACTTTTGAAAATCATAAAAATCGTATTGTATGTTTAACTCCATCTAGATTCCTCACCTTCTGTTGGATCATTTTAAAAAAACTTTGAAGTACAAAATCAAGATCGCAAAGAAATTTTCTGGAGCCAACCCATTTCCAATTCAATTATTCGTCTTATGGGATCCTTTCCTCAAGGAGCATTTAGAATACCTTTGTTCTTAGGTTTGAGTGATCAATGGTGTTTAGAAAACATTCACTAAAACCCTATAATTTGAAGGTATAGCGTTTCTTTCTATCTATCAAGGTTTGACTTCTTTCGAGTTCATTTGCATATGTTTAATCGTTCAAACAAGTCAGTTGTAATATGCACATAAACCATTTGATAAAGTGTCTCAATGAATTACTTTACAAGATAACTCAATCTATTAACTATCATTCTTAGCATGAAATACTTACCAGATAACACAATTTATTAACTCGAGGTATTGCGTTTCTTTGTTGAAGAAAACTTGAGAGTGGGAACACTAGACTTATATTGCATTATTATAACTTTAATCATGACATCCAAATAGCACGACTAGTAACACCTTTTTTCTAACATCCACTAATTCCTTGACTAATAATAACTATTTTCTATGTATAAAAGACTTAGAAGAAAACTTGGGAGTGGGAAGACTAGACTTATATTGAATTATAACTTTTAATTTAAGGGATAATGGTCCAAGATGTCTATTAGATAACCTTAAACAATATAACAATGGATGAAATTTACCAAAGACTAATTAGTCCACCAATAAGGACCCAAAGCAGCTAACAGTGCCTTCTTTTACCACTAAAAACACAACCAATCAAGAAACGAGTTTTGTTAAATTGGAAGGTGGGTTGTTATGATTCATGCACTTTTAGGATTTTCAATCAAGAAATGAACCAGCTGGTTCTGTTATCATGTTTAATTATGATGGATTGGGTATTCTAAAACTTGCTGCGTTTTATGTCAAGTATTCATGAAAGGAGGACATGATCAAAGTTAATTGCAACAGAATCATATACCATGTTTCTAGTGCCTAGGTATACAAAATAAGTTAAACATATACGATAACCATATATAATGAACGAGTTTATTGGCCCGCATGTTGCAGCGGGTATGAAAACATTTATTTTTTAGTAAAAAAATAAAGGTATAACAATTATATATTTTATCCAAGAAAAAATGTAATAGTAATATGTTCAAACAAGTCAGCTGTAAATGCAGATAATCAGTTTAATAAAATGTCTCAAATCACAATAAAATACTTTACAAGATAACTCATTTTAGCATAAATCCTTTGGTTCTATGAATCTTGGTGACAGTTGAAGGAATAAGAACTTATAGGATAGAAGAACTTATTTGAGTGTATAACCATTAAAAGAATTTGAGAAGATAAAAAAATCAGTTTTTTGACAACTTGGTTAGATTCAATAACAATGAAATTGATATTTCAACATTATCTGATCTTAGAAAGCTAATAAGATTAACTTCCAGGTTAAACCTTGAGCAACAACACATAAAAAGTTAAAATGATTAAACTGTTTTATGTGGACACTTTAATTTCAGTGGTGTAAACATACATGATGGGTGAAAATGAGAAGGTTTTACTAAAATATGTATATGAAGTTAAAGTCTTTAGATATTTGAAGTTAAAGTCTTGAAATAATAATATGATACATATATGTTCTTTATAGGATAGAAATCTGCTGGTTGCCTTGGATACTAGTAATTTTGGAATTTGTTGGTTACTGTCTTGGTCTGGTATTTATGTTTGGAAGGTCAAATATGATGTTATAAGGAATGATATTGGGCTAGATTCCTCTTCTGTCTGCTGGTTTGAAAGTGTTTGGTGGTAAGAAGCTGTGCGGAATTATGAGCGAAAATGTGAGGGTTAGATTGCCGAGTTTGGTGGCTGCTGGGCTTTGGGATTTTGGTTATTTATTTTCTGGCAAAAATCTTTTAAGATGGCTGGATTTCATTTTGCTTACTTTGAAGAAGCTTTGGCAGATGGAACAAATGGTGTTTGGACCAGCTCAATATCAAGGTTTGAGTGGCCTAATTCAGAAGTGGAATTTGAAGACCCTGTAAAGAGTTTTGGAAGGTAATTTGAGAGGGAAATATGTTATTGAAAATGTGAGACTTGGTTTGCTTTGTTTGATGTTTAAAAATTCAAGACAAGATATTGTGGACTTGTATTTTTTTGTGATTAATATATTTGATGGGGATGGTCCCTTTTTACCAACCAAAAATATAAAAAAATAATAATACTTTACCTTTTCAATATGTATATGCAAAGAGTTAGAGCCTATTTACACAAATTATAACTTATTCTTAAATTTAATCATCATATCGTTTACCCAGTATTTTACCAAAAAATACAATCCAGTTTACTTTTAGGCTGAAACAAAACTTTTGCTTGGAGTGAATAAAAATGATGGATTTGGTCAACTACTTTATATTCATGCAATTGTTTGGGAATTTAATCGCATTCACTTTCGTGTTTGTACTCTTCTAATAAACCATAATGTCCAGACACCCCTTTAGTTCCAGGCATGTTTATGTTTCTGGAAAACACAAAAAATGAAGTGGAAAAATGGACAGTAGAAATATGCATAGTAAGAAACCAAAACAAACTGATTTCATTACTCGCAATGATGAACCTACAGTAATAGATCCATATACACCATATTCGATCTTGAGTGTCCCGTTTCAACCACTACTAAAAGTGATACATTTCAACCTGATCCTGTTTTGACTCATTTCCCAACCCGTCCATGTTTTCGTGTATTGTGTTGTACAATCCTTTTCGTTTTACGATATCAGTGTCTTTCTCATACTTCATATAATTTTCATGAACTCAAGTTAGCTTTTTTTACAAACCATTAAGTTATTGCACAAAGAAATTTAATCTTCCGTCTCTTTTGCACCCACTGGAGCCAAATGAAGCAATATTTCAAACTATAGGACAGTCCAGATTCAACATGTGAATTGCTCTCAGCTTATGAATTATGGAGTATGAGGCTAAAATGAATATCAGATTAATAAAGTTCAAAGCTTAATAACTGTTTTATTCCAAAAACCAAAACATTACTTTTGCCTCGTTTTGACCCGTTACACAGTGCAAGACCCGCCCATTTTCCCACCCTTAAGAATATTTATTCAAAGAGCAGCCATACCATCCAAGATGTTGCAACATAAAGCTGAGGTCCGGTGCATATGGCATGGCATCCGTTCCTATACTTATGTATCTGATCCCTTTTACGCTTTGGCGGCATTATGGAAGTAGCTGAGCATATCGCTTTTCTGATGACGCTCCACCCGACCCACATGATGTCAACCGGATCATGAGCTTTTTCAAGATGTCGAGTAACTGATAACTCACATCCCGAGCCTTTCGTAGAGCTTTCACCTGTTCCAATATCCATAGTTGATACATGTAGTTAAGAATGTTGTAACCACCCGCATTTTCGGTTACTTTTCATTTTCGAGAATTTACTATTCACTTTTACTATTCATATCGTAAATATTTTTTTTATTTTACTATCATGACAAGATAAATAAAACTTGACAAGTCGTCCTGACGGCACACGTTGAATCCATTCAGAACCGTTTTCACGAAACCGTGTCCGAGAACTACTTTAGGGTTTAAACGTCATTCGGACATCCCGATATGTTGAGTAAACCATATAAACATTAGAAATATGTATTTCTATAATTTTACGACAATTCCACAAGTTTTGGAATTTTACGTTTTCCAGTTCTGCGTTTTTCGCAAATTACGCGGTTTTGACCCGTGTTTCCAGCTTTAAGCAGCATTTTTGCACCCAATGAGACATATCACTCATTTTATATTTTTATATAGAGTATAATGATGAGTCTCATCATTACTTCAAGTTTCGTATTTTTACGAAACCCGGTTTTACGTTTTATGGCTTAACAACTTATGGTTGGCAGTTAACGAAACCAAATCATGCTCTAAACTCAAGATAATACCAAGACTTATCATCTAAGCCTAGTCACACCTTGTGACAACCCATAAGGGGGATGAGTCACCTTGGTGGTGGCTTGATCCTAACCATGCTCCATTTTGATGGTTAACCAAACTTACCCTCCTATAAATAGCAAGTGAAAGACATCCCAAAAACCCTCATACACCTCTCTTGGTCGTTCATATCATAAAACAAACATACCTTCCATAATTTGATCCATAACTCCAAGTTTATGCTAAGAACTTTCAAGTAGCAAGTTACTACATCAAATCTCTAGCAAGTTTAAGTGATCTTCTTGAGTTTAGATCCACTCAAGTGACTTAGTACTTCATCACCAATCCTTCAAGATTACAAAGGTGCCAAGGTGTAGAAAGCTAGCTCAATCCAAGGTCCTAAGTGTTCAATCAAAGTCCTATCCTTACTAGTTACTCATTTCTTGATTGAAAGCCAAAAGTTGTAAGCAACTAATCACCACCATCATCTCATGTTTATTATTCATAATCTTTACAATTTCATACTATATATATGGTTACTATGTTGATTCATGATGTACATATACCCAATCACATGTTTTAATTCACATATTGTTGTAAAAGTAACAAACTAGTAAACTAGTCATATTCTACACATTTGAGACCATTAAAACCAGTCACATATGGACTTTCTAACTTACATACTATTGAAGACAAGATAAAAAGGTAAACATAGCAACTTGAATCACCGGAAACGGAAAAACGAGTCAAAAGATACGGCCAAAAGAAGTTAGCGAAACCAAAACACCGAAACTGCCTAAGTAGCTGTCCCTTTGAAAGTGGAACTTCTGGTCCGAATCATCAAAAAGTTAAAACACGAAAGTTGTCCAAAACGACGTTTTCATTTGAATGTCAAAGAAGCTCGGGCCCTGAAAATGCTTAAATATGCCATTATTCTTCAAAAACTCTGAAACTGCCCTATATATAGTCTCACGACTATACTTTTGTCACAATTAAAGGCAAACCATGACGCCTTATGGCCTTAAGCCAAGACCACAGCCATGGCTAAGGTAAAAGCTGAGTCTCAAGACCATGGTAGTCAAGACCAAAGCCACGGCAAGGCCATGGCTAAAGCCTCAAGGCTTATTTACCCAAGACCGTTAACTAAGGTGTTAACCTTGGCAAATCAACACCAACACAAACCAAACGACATAAATTTATATACTTACATTATCAAGTAATCATATTTATGAAATGAAGAGAACTTGTAAAAACTAGATATTTATTAAAAACATGATACTTAGTAATATAACAATCTTTATCAATTAAATATATGTCTACTCGTGGAATCACTGAAATTGATATTTCTTTATCAATTAAATATGATGATTGCTTAGACTATGTGTAGAGTTTGTTGTCTATGTTTATTTATTTATGTTTTTCTTGTATATTCCTAGCAAGTGTGTAGTGAGGTAAGAAATTCATTATATAGAGCTAGGTAAGGTACAAAATTACTAAACACAATGCTTGTTATTTTTCTGTTTTTGTCTATGTTTTTGTATGCAATTTCAAGTATGAAATCACTAAAATTTATAGTTGTTTAGCATTTGAGTTTTGACTTTGCTATCTGTTATACTACTTGTGTATGGATGGCTTTGTAGTTTGTTATACAACTTGCTTGTCCAATGGTGAAACAAACATGTATTCTTTATCAGGCTAATGTTCTTGTGATGACCACTATGTAGTATAAAGCATGTAGTTTTCCATATGCATGACTTATTAATTTGGTTATAGCAAGCGTATGTTTAAATCTTGTTATAGTTGTTCCCTTAAATATTTCACTCTTTCATGTTTGAGATAAATCATGTCAAAGCGAGCATTATCCGGTAAAGCTAAAGATAAAGGTCCTGCTAGAGATGGACCAGAAGGTAGACTTCCTAATCGACTAAGTTATCAACCTAGTGGTAGACCAACAAGTCATCTAGTTGCTAGACTTGCAGGTGCTAGCTTAGGTAGAGGTGGAAGAGGGGGAAGTAGTAGTACTTTAGGGAATGGTGATGAGTTTGCTGATGATCGGGGGAATATATGGGAGTATCTTGACGAGGGTATTAGACCCTCACGTAGGCCTTCAGGAAGAGGTGATAGTAGTAGTGCTACTAGGGATGGCGATCACTGTGATGATAATCATAGGGAGTACCTTGAGGAGAGCATGTTAGTCATGGAGTCATGGCAATATCGACGTGGGTTGCACATGTCTGATACGCCACATACTCAATCATCACTCAAGAGTTGGTCTGATATGATTGATAGGGTGTGGCAAAGAAAGTTAATAGCATGTCGGGAAAATAGGCACACCTTTGTTGATGGACGTGTCTCGAAACATACTGCTGGCTCAATTTGGATTGATCTGCATCATGTTGGAAAATTTAGTGCACTTGTGGGAATAGTTCACACCTTGTAATGGGTTAGGAGGTACGGAGTGTACACCCATAAGGTCCATGAACACTGACTCTTGTAGTGGTTTGTATTGATAGTGCTTGGTGAAAGTACTTTGTGGTTACCACGATTATCAATGTTTCCACTAAAGCAAACTTCCAATCGATCGGTTTCCACCGGCGGTGTTTCCACGGCGGTGTTTCAATCAAGTAGTGTTTACCCCTGAAGCGTGGTGTTTCCACGGAGCAGTGTAACCACCGATAGCACTATGAAAGTACTGATGAAAGTGCTGCTTGTAACGGTCTTGACCTATTCAAGTGGCAGTTTCAACCGCTTAATGACCACGTTTAATTGGTCATGTAACCACTAAGGGCTATAATGGGGATAATTATGAGGCTATTAATGGGCCGATTAATACTCATAATTCCATTTGAACTAGCTAAGAGTATTATCCTATAAATAGGATATCTGATGATGTATGAAGGAGATATAGAAAACACTAAACACTTATAAGCGCAAGGGTTATAGAATTGTGCCTAATTCTCTAACTACATTTGGTCTTATCCCAAGTAGATATTCGTGTAACCCAGGCATTAGGGTCGAATAGTTTACTTTGGAAAGTGATTACACGATTCCAAGTGATATCCGGTAACCACCTAGTGGTATTGCTACTGTCATTGATTGTCTTAACCCTGTTCTGGGAGATACACACCAACAATCAAAGTAAACTATTTTGTGATAATCAATGGCAACTGCTGCAATGAAACACATGGCTTCAAACTTTGCTAAGCTGACAAGTTTGAAGGGTGGACTTTAGGAGGTGGCGTAAGAAGATGCACTTTTGCTGCTCAAGCATGAGTGTGGTGTATGTGTTGACTACACCTATTCCTCGATGATGGGGATGATGCTACTGTGAGCAGATCGGAGGAGGAGCAAATGGGAGAATGATGACTACATATGCAGAGGTCTTATTCTCAATGGTATGTCCGATTCTCTGTTTGATATTTATCAGAACTTTGAATCTTCCAAAGAACTGTGGGATTCCTTGGATGCCAAATATATGGCTGAGGATGCATCAAGTAAGATGTTTCTTGTTAGTAATTTCATAAATTACAAAATGACTGATTCAAGACCGGTCATGGAACAATACAATGAACTTCTTGGAATACTTGGAAGGTTTACACAACACAATATGAACATGGATGAGGCCATTAAAGTCTCATGTGTCATTGACAAACTCCCTCCTTCTTGGAAAGATTTCAAGCATACCTTGAAACATAAGAAAGAGGAGTTAACTCTGGGTTGAGTTGGCAGTCATCTGCGCATTGAGGAATCTCTCAAGATGCGTGATAATGACAAGCCAAAGAGCAAAGAATGCTGCTGGGTGCATCGCTTGTCAATATGGTGGAGCATAACAACTCCACCAAGTACAATGACAACAAAGGCAAACGCAAATTTCATGATAACACAAGGGCAGATCCCAACAAGAAGGCAACACCTACTTGTTGAAATGTGGCAAGACCGTCACATTAAAAGGGACCGCAAAGGGTGTTAAAGTTGGTGGTAAAGCCAATGGATCGTGCACTAATGGTTCGGGAGTGGTGGTTCAGCAACTCAAAAGGTCAGAATATGTTTAATAAGTATTTTCAGATTTATTATGTTACATATGTATCTGAATCTTTTACGCAGGATGATGATGTTGTGTGGTGGTTTGACTCTGGTGCAATAGTTCATGTGTGCAAAGATAGAAGCTGGTTCAAGACTTATGAGTCATTGAATGATGGTTCTATTCTTCACATGGGAAATGAGTCAACGACCTTGGTGCATGGTCGTGGTTGTGTAGATCTTAATTTTAGTTCTGGAAAGATTGTCACTTTGTTTAATGTTATTCATGTTCCTGATATAAGGAAGAACTTGGTTTCAAGTAGTGTATTGAATAATCATGGATATAAACAAGTTATTGAAGTCCGATAAATTTGTGCTTTCTAAACATGGTATTTTTATTGGTTTTGGTTATTTATGTAATCAAATGTTCAGGCTTAATATTTCTACTAACAGTGTTAATTCAGTTTTTGTGACCACCACTGAAACTGATTCTAGCCTATGGCATGCAAGACTTGGCCATGTACACTATAAAAGAATGCAAGATATGTCTAAGGATGGGTTGATCCCAGCTTTTGACATGGACACTGAAAAGTGTAAAACTTGCATGTTGACCAAGATTACCAAGAAACCTTTTTAGGGTGTTAGTCGTGAGACTAATCTCTTGGAGCTTATTCACAGTGATCTGTGTGATTTGCATGCCACTCCCTCCTTGGGGAACAAGAAGTACTTTGTGACATTTATTGATGATGCTTCTAGGTTTTGTTATGTTTATTTGTTACATACAAAGGATGAAGCATTAGATAAATTCAAAGTGTTTAAAACTGAAGTTGAATTACAACTTGGGTCTTTGATCAAAAGATTAAGGACTGATAGGGGAGGTGAGTACATGGATACTCTGTACTTTCACCGTCATGTTGGAATTATCCATGAAACGATCCCCTTATACCTCTCAGCAAATGGTATTTAAGAAAGGAAAACAGGTCTCAAGGAGATGGTTAATTCCATGTTGTCCTTTTCATTTGACTGAGTCAAGGGTTCTGGGTGAAGCTATGTTAACACGTTTCTATTTATTAAATAGAGTTCCCAACAAAAGGAACAAGGTTACCCCTTATGAACTCGGGACTAAAAGGAAACCCAACCTGAACTATCTCAGGGTCTGGGTTGTAGGGCTGTTGTAAGACTCCCTGATCCAAAGCAAAAGACTTTGGGTGAAAGAGACATTGACTGCATCTTTGTTGGATATGCTGAGCATTCTTGTTGGATATGCTGAGCATTCCAAGGCTTATAGGTTCTATGTTATTGAACCTAATGAATATGTTTCAGTTAACTCTATAATTGAATCAAGGGATGCAAACTTTGATGAGAATAGATTCTCATCAGTCCCTAGACCAAGTCAGAGGATTCCTAATGGAACTCATGACACTGGTGTATAAGAGGTCCCTGATGATGAACCATCAGTGGTCCCTGATGAGGTTGTGGTTCAACAACCTGAACCTATGCTCAAAAAGAGCAAAAGGGTCAAGAATCCAAAGTCATTTGGACCTGAGTTTCAACTATACTTAGTTGAAGGAACAAGGAATGAGGTCTCAGATCAATACTCCTATTGCTTCATTGTTGAGGATGATCCCAAGACATTTGAAGAAGCAATGAAGTCCCGAGATATTGCTTTCTGGAAAGAAGCAATCAATGATGAGATGGATTCCATCATGGGAACAACACTTGGGTGTTGGTTGATCTACCACCAGGTTGCAAACCTCTAGGTTGCAAATGGATTTTCAAAAAGAAAATGAAGGTAGATGGAACTATTGAAAAGTTCAAGGCTAGATTAGTTATTCAGGGCTTTAAGCAAAAGTCGTGGATAGACTATTTTGATAATTATGCCCCTGTGGTCGTATCAACATAAGGCTGCTGATTGCTATATGGCATCTATTCACAATCTGATTATTCATCGATGGATGTGAAACACTTTCTTGAATGGTGAATTAGATGAGGAGGTTTATATGAACCAACCTCAGGGCTTCATCATGCCTGGCAATGAAAACAAGGTGTGTAAACTGATTAAGTCTCTTTATGGACTTAAGCAGCCACCTAAGAAATGGCATCAAAAATTTGATGAAGTGGTTTTTTCTAGTGGTTATGTTCTTAAAAGCCGACAAATGTGTATAGCAAATTTGATGAATCTCGTAAAGGAGTCATCATTTGTCTATATGTTGATGACATGTTGATCTTTGGCACTCACCAAAATCAAGGTTGACCAAACAAAGGAATTTTTGTCATCAAGGTTCTCCATGAAGGACATGGGGGAGGCTGATGTTATTCTTGGTATAAGGATTAAACATGAAAGTAAAAGAATTTCTATCTCTCAGTCTCATTATATTGAGAAGGTGCTGAGGAAATTCAATTACTTTGATTGTACTCCGGTGAGTACACCTATGGATACTTGTGAGAAGCTGATGCCTAATCATGGCAAGGCTGTATCTCTACTTGAGTATTCTAGGGTAATTGGCTGCCTGATGTATGCCATGACTTGTACAAGACCTGATATTGGTTTTGCAAAGATGGGAAAATTGAGCGGTATACTAGTAATCCTAGTGCTCATCACCGCAAGCGCTTCAAAGGTACTGAAGTATTTGAAGAGAACTATGGATTATAGTCTCTCATATACTGGTTACCCATCGGTGTTGGAAGGATACACTGATGCAAGTTGGATCATAACAATCAAGACAATTCGCCTACCAATGGTGGGTATTCCTACTTAGTGGAGGTGCAATTTCTTGGGCATCCAAGAAGCAAACTTGCATCACCAGTTCAACAATGGAATCTGAATTTGTGGCTTTAGCATTGCAAGGAAAAAGCTGAATGGTTGAAAAACTTGCTTCTTGACATTCCATTGTGGCCTAAACCTATAGCACCTATTTCTATCCGGTGTGATAGTGCAGCTACATTGGCTAAGGCTTATAGCCAGATGTACAATGGTAAGTCTAGACACTTAGGTGTCGGACATAGCATGATTCGTGAGCTTATCATGAATGGGGTGGTATCTATAGAGTTTGTGAGATCTCAACGGAACTTAGCTGATCACTTGACGAAGGGTCTGTCTAGAGACTTGGTTATAAAGTCTACTAAAGGGATGGGTTTAAGTCCAACTTAGTCACTGAATGCTAGGACACCCAACTCCCTCCTAAGGAAACTTGGGAGCTGAGTTCAATGTGGAAAGTGAACATTCATGGACTGGAGCACATGTTTTTATTACATCCCAAGGTTGTGCTCCTGAAAGGAGGATGAAGTCTTTACTTCTTAATGGTTAATTTTCTTTGAAAAAGTGCTTGGCAGGAGCATGACTAAAGAGGAACCACCTATGTAAATGTTGAAGTTTTGCCGCTTCGGGAAGCTTTGGACTTTAGCTTTTACAACATTTATGAATTTGGATATGGACACATGGCTTGTATAGTGTCAGGGCGATAAGTGTTTGAAATCTTGTGTGTATTTTATCTTCAGGTATTCAAATGGGTTGAAGGGTTCAATTCTTAGAACACCCGGATTCTCGAATATTTGAAACGTGTAATTTACTAAGATGGAAATTCAATCCTCGGGACATTTTCATTTATGCACATGTTTTGCTTGATGTTTATTTTTCATGCAAAGGATGTGAACTAAATTTGGGGAGGATTGTTGGAAAATTTAGTGCACTTGTGGGAATAGTTCACACCTTGTAATGGGTTAGGAGGTATGGAGTGTACACCCATAAGGTCCATGAACACCCTGACTCTTGTAGTGGTTTGTATTGGTAGTGCTTGGTGAAAGTACTGTTGTGGTTACCACCGATTATCGGTGTTTCCAATGAAGCGTAACTTCCACGGGATCGTGTTTCCACCGAAGTGGTGTTTCACGAAGTAGTGTTTACCCCAAGCAGTGGTGTTTTCACTGAAGCAGTGTAACCACTGATAGCACTATGAAAGTACTGATGAAAGTGCTGCTTGTAACGGTCTTGACCTATTCAAGTGGCAGTTTCAACCGCTTAATGACCACGTTTAATTGGTCATGTAACCACTAACGGCTATAATGGGATAATTATGAGGCTATTAATGGGCCGATTAATACTCATAATTCCATTTGAACTAGCTAAGAGTATTATCCTATAAATAGGATATCTGATGATGTATGAAGGAGACATAGAAAACACTAAACACTTATAAGCGCAAGGGTTATAGAATTGTGCCTAATTCTCTAACTACATTTGGTCTTATCCCAAGTAGATATTCGTGTAACCCAGGCATTAGGGTCGAATAGTTTACTTTGGAAAGTGATTACACGATTCCAAGTGATATCCGGTAACCACCTAGTGGTATTGCTACTGTCATTGATTGTCTTAACCCTGTTCTGGGAGATACACACCATCTAAGAAAGGTACATATGTATTCCAGCATTCATCTTTCTTTTTCTTTTTTAAATTTTATTGTTTTTTTTATCTAACTTGAATTATTAGCTCCGTAGGTAAAGGAAAGAGATGGTCCAGTAAGTTCCATCGAAGTTTATCAGCGATGCCATATGAAGCGAGGCTTGGTTTCGAAGTATATTACCACAAGGGAAAAGAATGTGGCGGTAAACAACTTATATGCTCTTACTACTCATTTTAACTACTTATTTTTTTATTTTATGTAAACTATAATTCTGTTTATAGGAAAAATGTTCATATTTGATGGAGGAAAAGTATGGGGCAAACCGAGCATGTCATCCTTGTGTTGGTGATAGGGAGATATGGGAGCGGGCTTGTGGTGGACCTTCTAAAAAAAGAAGATTTTTTGGGTTTGGTTCCCCGATGGATATCGATTTATCGAGCACGCCAACCACTTGCAGCTCTTCAACTCGTTATTCTGGTATAGCATCTTCAGAAGAGGTATGTTTTATCTGCTCCTAAATTATATCATATTTTGTTAAAGTGTGTCAAATTGGGTTGTATTGGTTCATTTAACATTGTTATGGGTCATAACAGATTATAATAAGTTGCAATGGGTTAATGGGTCATATTGGGTTAACACGAGTCATAACGAATTCATGGGTTGCAATACGTGTTGTAATGAGAGTCAAAAAACAATGGTACAAGTGTTTCTCAAGATAATAATATGCGCTCCATAGAAATAGTACTTAGTAGCTAATGAGTTTGTAAATTGAAAAAGAATCGAATAAGCATCGGTAGCTAATGAGTTTGATATATCCATTTCTTACTTTTATATTGTTTCTTTAAATTTGTTCAATAAGCATCAGTATGCATATCTTTGTTTGAGGTATTTATACATAAATCTGAACTTGGCTATGTTTTATCCTAAGTGATTATTCTATTAACCTTTGTACATGTATATTTTCAGTAAATACATCACAAAAAATTATTGAACAATAACTTATCCCACCATTAACTCTTAGTTGGTTTGAAAGATGATAAAATGGGTTGTTTGCTTATTTGTGTTTACTGATTTCCTCAGTGTTTATTTTTTTTTGCTGTTTGGTTACTTTTGCGGCTTGTTGTTTACAGTAGTTTTTTGCTGTTAGCTGTTTAAGGTTCCTGATGTGGTAGTTATTTGGTTGTTTATGGCTAATATTGTAGGTTGAAAAGGTGGCACAAGAACAGGAACGAGCTGCCAAGGAGTTGCAACTTGCTGTTGAGGAGCGGAAAAGGGTAGTTGAGCAACGTCTAAAGGAGCTAAAGGAGCAAGTAAAAGACATTGCTAACATGCTGAAAACTCTAATACCGCCACGTCCTTCACCTCCTAGTTAGTTAGTTATCGGGTATCATCAAACTTCCATTTTGTTTCTACAAAGTGTGAACATGGATATCTAGATATCGTCAAATATGTATCTGTTGCTAACATGACCAGAAACACTTTCTACATCCGATATTTTTTGGATATTGTTTTAAGCTCGGATGCTAGTGAATGTTAGTATTTTATGAATGAAATGTAGTTTCATGATTTCATATTTGTTGATTGTGTAATAGGTATTTAATCTCATGCATCGGTCTTTTAATGATTATTTGCGGAAAACTAAATTTTGTCGTGGGAAACTCCTATGGAATAAAAATGAAACTTGCAAGGAAAACACTAGGAAATCTAAGTAAAATATGGTTGGAAATCGCTAGGAAACAATTTCCGTCACTGAAAGTCCCTAACAAATTCAGTAGGAAATCATTGGTCATTCTGTCATTTGGTTTGGATCAACTGTGATGGATTTCCTAGGGAAAATATCAGTCGGAAACTTTTAAAATCCGTCGGAAAGCTTAGTCACTAAGCGTTTCCAAGCATGGTTTTCCTTAGGGATTTTTTCTGTCGGAAATTCATCACTAAAGGCTTTTTGTGATGGATTTCCTAGGGATTTTGCTGTCGGTAATGGCCCTTTTTCTAGTAGTGTGTTTTTTAAATTGCCTTTATGTATTCCAGAGCAAAAGCGCATTTTGTGTGCTATTCTTCGAGTAACCGTTAACATGTCTATACATATCTGCCAATGCAGATGCAAATTTAGCAACAGTGTTACATCAGTTTTCATGTGATTTGCAGTCACAAAAACTTTACCATCGCAGGTACATAACACAATGTGGGCTAATAGATGCTTAAAGTTAGCAAAATGGTTGGGTTTTGCCAATTATATTAATTGGAGGTTACTCAGGTGAAACTTTGAACTTAGGGGTCGTTGTTTAATCTTATTTTTGGCTTATGATCTTATTTGGTTCGGCTTATATCTCATAAGCTCATCTTTATCCATCTTTTTTCTAGCTTATGAGCTTATCTTCCATCTTTAAGTCATAATAAGCTCGCAAATCAGAAGATAAGCTGGAAAATATGGCGTATGAGATATAAGCATTGTCAAATAAGCTCATGAGCCAAAAAATAAGCTTAAACAAACATCCCGTTATTTAGCCTTAGTTTAGTTTCTATTTGTTTGAGCTCCAAAATACACCCAAAAGCTTTACGTTTTTTCTAAAGCCTTTAAATAGTTGTGCATAAAATTTGTTTTCTTGTGACTTTAGATAGAGACCCATAAATATAGTTTTTATGAGATGGCACTTACTCCTTAGACGTATTTATTCTTGCATGTCACAACAAAGTATGGAATTGTATTATGTGGTATTAATTTGTGGTGATTATGATTTAGGTGGTCGTGGAGAAGACGACTCGACCTGTCCTAGTTGTGGGAATGTCAACTTTTTTTTTCGGACAACTTGCAATATGCGCAACTGTACACAGCTAAGAACAGATGAAAACAGATGAAAACGTATAAAAACAGACAAAAACGTATAAAAATGTATAAAAACGGGCAAAAACATAATAAAGACGGATGAAAACGTGTAAAAACGGATAAAAATGTAAGAAAAACGGATGAAAACGTAAGAAAAATGGGCGAAAACGTATAAAAACGGATGAAAACTGACAAAAACGGATAAAAACGTAAGAACATCCCAGTTACGGGTCGCGCACAGGAGAGGATCCGAGGAAAAAAATTTGAAGGACTAAATCTGTTAAACCCGACAACCCACAAATTGAAGGAAAAAATGCCGATCTTATGCCTGTTTTACTGAGAAGTTTTGATGATTTCCGTTAGTGTATATTGGTTGCCCAAATGCCGTGCAGCTACTTGCTGTGAAGAAAGGGTTGTTCGTGTACCTTATCATGATGAGACTTTGACGTTATACGGAGCCGGTAGTACTGGTGGAAATTTGTCTAGATTGAATATCATTTCTTGCCCCAAAGCCCAGGAGCAACATAGAGAAGGATAGTACCCTCTTTTTGGCTCGATTTATGGAGAAGAAGGATAAAGAGAAGGAAGTAAAGCAGATTAGTCATGTGCCGATTGTTCGAGACCTTTCCGAAGTGTCCCCTAAAGACTGAGTACCTCCGTCTAGATAAGAATTCCGAATAAACTTAGTACCAAGTGTTACTGATCTATTTAATCAACTCCAAAGAATCAAGTGCTTACTCAAAGATTAAACTGTAATGTGGGTATCATTAAGTTAGGGTCTGAGAGGACACACTGAAGACTAAATTTAAAACCCGTTACGGCCATTATAAGTTTCAAGTTGTGCCATTTTGGTTAACTAATGCACATGCCGTGTTCATAGATCTCCTGAATCGAGTGTGCAAACCCTACATGGATAAGTTTATGATAATTTTCTTAGATGATGTCTTGATTTACTCGGAGTGGAAGAAAGAGGCACGAAGAACATCTGAGACTCATCCTAGGACTACTTAAGAATTGACTATTGAATTATACGCTGGAATTAGTTATCTACATCGACTGTGTTTGTTTACTCTCTTTACTCGAGTCTCTTTCTCCAAATGGGAATTTTGGATTATGATCGTGAAATTTCTTAGTCCCGTGATCGATAGTCAGAGTATTCACGTAGATCCCGGCAAGATTAAGTCTATTAGAGACTCGGCGACTCCTACGAGTTCGACTGAGAAACGCCAAATTTATAGAACTCGTTGAACATAAATAATGAACGAACCACTAAAACTTTTGATGATCTAGAAACATACCAAAAGTTAACTTGTAACTAGAGCCACTATTTCTGGGTACATATACTTAATTGTCTACTCATCTATAAGGAATACCAATTATTTGCCATGCTACCCCCTTCTGAAATAATAAACATTTCGTTAACTGACATACAAACTGATTTCAATAATTTTGCCGACCATTTTGCGGTCATTCTACAAAATGTTTTACTATTATACCATAAAACCAAGAATTTCCTACCTTACGAATACTTTATAAACAATGAACTGTCCTCCTGTTGCCCTGTAAATTGTTTTACAAATTATCTTACAAATTATTCATTAAATCAAGTTACTACTTGATACTAAATCACAAAGTGACTACAAATATTTCTACTATTTGGCAATTAATAAATGGTTTTCTTATTTGCTCTAAGAATTTGTTACAAATCATTTCACGAGTTATTTTATAACCTGATTGTTATCTTACCAAAATATCACAATATTTAAATACAATTTCACTACTATACTATAAATAATAAATCATTTTTATTACCCTATAAGCTGTTTAAAAAAAAATAATAAAAAAAAAAAAAAAAAAAACCTTCTCATGTTATTGCTTCAATACTAAATCAGAAACTACGATTTACTATTACTCAATAAATGGTCTTACAAACTGTTTCATAAACTATACTGCAATCACCTTATAAACTAATTATTTCCTTAAACAGCTTTGAAGGACAACCAAAACCTTCTTTTGTAATTGAACTAAATTTTCGGAGTAGATCAAACTATTTGTTATGGAACAATAAATAATAAACATTTAATGGTCTTCCTTAATTCTCAAACATTGTGAGAAAACTATTTCATAACGATGAACTCACTAACTCTCTTGAACGCTATGACGCCTTCTCTGATTATTTTACTCCTCGTCTTCGAGGATGAGTGTGAACATTCATTCCATAATCTCGGAACACTTACAACGTCTCATAATACATCTCCTTGTAACTCATTGGTTAAGTATGAGTGTTGTGTTAGAAATTCTTAAGTTATCTCTTTTGCTGTACAAATCCTTACAAACAAGAACTGTTTGCCGAGTTACCGGACTTGTTACACTCTTGAGCTAATGGACTTAGTTTAGTCTCGAACTAAAAAACTGGGCGCGATATCCCATCATCCATCGCATAAGCTCTCCCTTGAGCTCCTCTCATTTGTTGGCCATTATTTTGGGAACATTATTTCTCGAAATATTCTCACTCTCCACATCCTATCACTGTTTGTTACTGTTGTTATTTTTGCTGTCGTTGTATCCTTGAGCAGTCCGAGCTCGTACAACTCAATCCACTAGGTTACGATACATCTGAATTGTTTCATCCAGTGTGAGTGGATCAAACGAAGTTACGTTCTCTTAAATACTGTGGAAGTTCTCAGATGAACTTATTGGTTGAGACCATCTTTGGGCACACTACTGCCAACTCTTGAAAGCGACGAATATAAGTTGTGATATCAACACCACTTACAACAAGAAAACTTCTCCTTCATTTCTTGCACCTCATTCTGAAGGCAATACTACTTGATTATAACTTCTTCAACTTGTTCCAAGCAATTCTGTAAGCATTCTCAATACTAATAGATTGTGCAACAACATTTCATCCTGATCAAGCATCACCCTGAAGTATACCTATGGCATTATTTGACTTTGCAGTCTTCGACACACTGAGGATGCTGCTCTTTCAAACCAACCACTCCTTTCATACTTTTGAAATTTTTAACCTTGCCGCTCATGAGATCTTTATAAGAGCGGCATTTAACCTCTTGTACAACATTCACGCCTGCAGTGCCTTCAACTGGCCCTGCAACATTACTTTGAAGTTCGTTAATCTTCCAATTATCTATATTTTATATTATCCCTTAGGATGTACCAACTTGAAGCTTGATATTAATCAGAACTTTGCACACTGATAAAACCTTGAGAGAATTCCTAATTTCACTTGGGAGCGCGAGATCAGAATTCATCATAAACACTCACATTTTTCCAAGACATCTCAACATGAGACTTTTCAAAATCTTCATTTGAATTGGATCGAAAGCTTACAAATTTGAGCTACCACCTGAATTTACCAGTATATACAACGTCATTCGGTTATACGATTAGAAGAAGCGTTATACTAATGAGGCACTCGTTATCTCTCTGGAAGAGATCCAAGTTGATGAACGCTTGAACCCTATCGGAAAACCTACTGAGAAATCAAACAACTTAGTCAAGTCACATTTCTATTGTCAAGGTTCGATGGAAACTCGAGAAGAGTTCCTGAACTCACATAGGAAAGTGGAAATGAACTCAAACACACCGTTAGCAGACGACACTCACTGAACTTCGGGACGAAGTTCCCATAAGGGGGTGAGACTGTAACCACCGATAAATTTCACCTTTTATTAAATTAATATAATATTTTAATGAAATAATATATATCCGTTTTCTACGTCTATTTTCTTAACATTAAGCGTTATCAGTTTACCCGATCACAACAAGTAACTAATGTGACATAAATTTTCACAAGATAAAACGACTATCTTACCTTTTGACTGTTGACTATTTGACTTTCATCATAACGTAAAAGACAATGTTGTAACCGGTAGTTAACCTATAAGTTTCTAAGTTAAATAATTCACTTTACTTCAAAATTATTACTCTTTGAACGTTTTCGTTCACGTCTGTCTATTTAACGAAAAGATGTCTCTCAGAACGACATCGCATTAGTAATGGTTTAAAATTTGATAATTATTTTTCAAAGTCAATAATGTTATTTTTTTTACATTTATTATTATAAAAACCTTTCAAGATATATATATATATATATATTTCACATTTACTAAACCGTGGCACCGCATTTACACTTGAGCTCAAAGGGACACGAAATACACGGGAATAATAAATTAATAAAATCCCTCCCTTATCCTTCTACATAACCGCCTCCCTCTCTCTCCTTTTAAATAATAGAAAGATAGATCAGATGTTATCATATCTCACTCTCTCTTACACCGCCTCACACCACTGCCTCACCACAGCCATATAACACTACTATCATCATCATCATCAAGATCAAAGGATCATGGTTATGAGTTTTAGATTGAGTTTGGGTCACGGTAGGGAAGGGATTGTGTTATTTTGGTCCGAGTTAACCACCACTGCCACTACCTCTTCCACCCCTGCTTTGGTATTAATACACAACCTTGCTTCATCTTTTTCTCATCCTTTCTTACATTCATTTATAAAAAAATGGTTTTTTTTCATAAGATGTTGAAATTTAAATGAGGCACATACAAGTTTTGAGTAAAAAAATAAAAATAAAAAAATGATATCATCAAATTCGTGTGGTTAAAATTTATTTAAAAGTGATGCTTGTTTATTTTGATTTTTGGTTGCGACAGAAACACCCAAGAGGGTGTGTTGTGATTCAGCGCAGAAACAACCCACCAAGGTCTCGGGTTCGAGCCTTGGGGTTGTCGGGTTTTATTTTATAAATTGGTTATAGCTTAATTGTTTGGGTTCGTTCCAGCCAACAAGGGTGCTCCGGCCTGTTTGTCCTGCTCGGACTGACGCAAGCCATGGCTGTGTCTGGTTTGTTTTCTGTCGCAGCCACACCCAACTGGGTGTTTGGCTTGCTTGTCGTGTTTGTTTGTTTCTGTACGGGTCAGGCACAAAACCCGTATGGGTTGCGGGTAACTTGGCCTCGGATTGGACCTGCTTGTTTAATTCTTTGTACACGAGTTGCATTTGGATTTGCTTTTCATTGTAATCGTGATATTTTGCTGTCGCAGCCCACCCAAAAAGGGGTGTTTGCTTGCTGCAAAACAGCCCCAACAGCGGGGGTTTGTTGGCTGCAAAACCGCCCCAATATGGGGTGCGCTTGTCTAATTATTTTCTGCACAAAAGGGTGCAATTCGTGGCTTAATCTCTGCACCAAACTGGTGCGTACGGTTGCTGAATTTTCTGCACAAACACGAGTGCTTGGTGCTTGTTATTTTCAGCCCATAGAGGGCATTTTGTGGCTGATTTTTCAGCCCCAACCAGGGGTGTTTGGTTTCGCGTTATGCAGCCAAACAGGGGTGTTTGGTTCGCTTATTCTTTTTGATATATAATCTGTCCAGAATTTAATTCAGATGAAACAGTAACCGTAAAATATTTTTGACTACTTATAATCTTAAAAATACGTTAGTACACTTAATTACCTTTCCGGGGATATAAAGAACGTAAAAATCGGACTTAAAATGAGAAAGATATGACTAAATGAAGTATAACGAAGCTTATATATTTTGACAGCATTTATAAAGATAATTGCAATCTGTCAAGTTTTTGAAATGGGATTTTGACCACTTTCGGGTCCGATTCGGCCAAAACTTATTATATGAAACTTGTCCGGAACGATATTTTACGTAAAGTGATGACTTTTCTTTTGTCTCGAAAATGCTTATTCTTGTTGTTACATTGACTTTAGTATGGTGCACTTTTAATTTTCACAAATCAAAACGGACTTATATTTGGACATGATAAATATATAACGGACTAAATATATACATACATATATGATAATGGACTTACTTTGACTACTTATTGAATACTTATCGGTCTTGGACATATTAAACGTAACGAATTAATATTATTTGGACTATATAATTGGACATACTTTTTTTGGACATATTGGATCATTATTCTCGTGATAGACTAGAGATATTGGACTTAAGATATCGGGCAATCGCCTATTGGACTATTAACGGACTATAATACATATAACCAATAAATATAAGTTAAACTTCTAAGGTCTAGTTATGAGTTAAACTTAACTAATTTATTTATATCTCACTTAATTGCTATTTGAACCTTACATGTTTATTTCCTTTCATACGTGTACTATATATTTTATACTTTGATGTGCGTTTCGAGTCTAGATCTTCAGACCACCACACGAATGATGATACTAAAATTTTCTTACGAATTATGACAATAAACTCTTATAATTATTAATACGAGTATTCCACGAAAACTAAAACACTTATCTTTTGAAAACTTATTTACTTTACGATACGCATTCTGAGATAAACAATATACTATCAGGTTGTGCCAATGATGTACCGTTGTGTCGGTACTCTTGTATCATTGTGCGTTACTACCTTGTGATACTACTGTGTCTCCAACTTAGGTTAATTACTACCATTAGATCAAATTTGATGGATTGTGAGGATTTATCCCTTAGTATGCAAGGATTTTTGAGTATGCAAAATAAAGTGTCTCCAACTTATATAAATATAGTAAAAGTATCTTGAATTAAATACGATCTATAATTAAAAACATCAACTATACCAATCTATTCATAGGGTTTTAATTCAGTTAAGAGTTAACTACATTTTTTATTGCTGTGGTTTTTTTGGGTATTTCACTTCTAGTCTAATTTTTTAAAAAGTTTCAGATTTAGTCAGTAAATGAAACATTCGTTCCACGTTTGGTCCCATTTTAACAAGTGCCGTTAGTTTGACTATGTTGACAATTTATTAAAAGGGTATTTGGTCTCTTCATTTATTATATTACAAGTAACAAAATAAAAGAGCCCCACAACCTCTTTGCTCATTATCAATTTTCTGAAACAATTTCTAACAACCACCACCACCCTCAGTTTAAACAAAATCCCCAAATTTTATAAAAATTAAAAACCCAAACCCTCTAATTTAACTTCAAAATTGTTTGGTAGTCAAAGTTTGAAGAAATGAGAGATTTTGTGAGATGGGTTTTTGGGTATAAAAAAGAAAGGTACTTTATACATTGTGATGTATTTGTATTTTTCCTAATTATCATGTGCAAAGCAGCGGGCGTTGTGAGAGAGATAACTGTCATGGGAATATGGGATTTAGGGGGTGTTTGGTTATATAACGAACTTATATAGGCTGGGCAAGCTTATGCCAAAGTGCTTATTAGTTATTTGGGGAATAAAGGGTTTTTCGATAATGAATAAACGCATAACTTAAGCATAAGGTGAACCTGATACATTACATCATCATAACATCCTTTGGGCATGATTGAAGCCAATATAATGTATGTAGCTTTGTTCTGCCTCGAGATAAGAACCACATATCTAAAGGCGTTATCTTTGTTAAGTTTGGTTTTAAAAGCTGTAAGGATTAGTTTCTCTTATTTAGACTCTACTACGTTTTAGATAAAAGCAATTATATTTTCTCTTTCCAAATCCAAATCTAAATCCAAATTCAAATCCTAATCCAAACCCGATTAAAAACCAAATGCACCCTTACTGATATAGATAAAAGCGATGGTCTATGATGTGCTTTTATCTATATCATTGAACTCTCTGCAAAAAGACATTTTCTTTTTTTGTCATTTGATTGCACTTTCTTTTTGGATAGCTTAAAGTTGCAAACTTTCATCCATACCCCACCTCAAATTCACATAAAGTTTCAACCTTTTCAAGTTTAATTAGTCCAAGATTATTTAAAGTATGTGTAAAATCAGTCAATCTATTGTATACATACTTGGAAACCCATAGATTAGCTCATTTTACACTGAGTATTGAAGAGATGTTTGATGAATAGGTTCTTATGATGTTTGTAGAAGAAAACGCTAGAATTTATTTTTAGGTTGATTATTTTTTAGATTTTGCTGTAATTGATGTTTAGATAATGGTGAGATTTGTTGATGTTCTTGCGAGCTTAGATTAAATTGTTAACTTATTGATTTTTTGGGTTTTGGTTTTTGAGATTTTGCTAAGTCTATTATAAAGGTATTATACTTGTCACAATTTCTTTTTGATACCGTTATCGAACAAAAAAATTACTTTACACGGGTACTAATCTTACAAATTCGGTCTTTTGGGGTACTTTGTGATAGGTATACATACTTGAAAACCCATAGATTAGCTCATTTTACACAGAGTAATGGTGAGATTTGTTGATGTTGTTGGGAACTTAAATTTAGCTTAGTTGTTAATTGATTGGTTTTTGGGGTTTTGGTTTTTGAGATCTTGCCAAGTCTATGAATGTGTTTTTAAGATTTGAATTATTTTTATATGGATTTAAGATTGCTTTTGATGTTTACTGCTTGTTAGTATTTGACAATAAGTGACGGTGTAACTATGTAACTACCCTTGTTGGATTTTTATATTGTGTGTGTAAATGGGGTGAATTATAGATTTTTGAATAAATGTGGTATGAATTTAGGACGTGGACCAAGTTTAGCTTGGATTGTTGAGTTATGATGTTTAGATTTTTGGTTTTGAGATTTTGAGTTTGGATGCTTTTTTGATTGGATTTGGTCAACTGTTAGGATATTGATTTGACATTGCTTTTGATGTTTGTGGCTAGTTAGTATTCGACAATAAGTGACGGTGCAACTACCCTGGTCTAATACCCTTTTGTCTGCTCAAATGATGTGAATTTATTTTGGTTTTAGATGTTATAGCTACAACTTTTGTATAAAGATTCATGTTTGTATGCGTGTTTATTCAAATTAAGCTAACGTATATGTTTGTGTTTGTATGCGTTAAGTCATTAACATCTCTCCCACGGGTGTCACTTTTAATATATAGAAATTGATCTGCATTTTTAAAGTTATGGTTTACTGTTTCAAATTAGCTGCGTGTTTACAGTTGATGCTAGTGTTGAGGTACCTACAAATTCTTGGTCAGGGATACACAGGGGCTAATCTTAGGGGGTGTTTGTGTAGGCTTATATGTACGTAGACATGTAAAAGATAACATATCGGTTGATTTTTAAGAAACTTAAAAATCCCCAATATCCTATGTGGATCCCCGATACCCGATGGGGATCGGGAAGCAAAACTATTCCCCAATGGGGATGGGGATGGGGATGTGGACTTGGGATAGGGGATATGGATGGGAAATGCAATCCCCGACATACCTGACCCCGTTGCCATCCCATAGACTGAAGGACCACTACATTTCCACATTGCATAATAAGCTGAATCATCACTGCCAATAAACCATAGTCTTGACACGGACTATTATGCTTTTATAATGAACATGTGAATGATGATCATGACCCCATGGCTTCTAGTTGTATGCGTGCACTGATACATAATGTAATATGTACTCGAGCTCCATCTCTCACTAGATTTTGTAATTCTTTTGGTAATTAGGGTGTTTCGAAAATAGGGAAGCTGACATTGAAAATGACTGAGATGGAGACTCTGTACGATCTTGTGCTAGTTTGCTTGGAACCATATGTAATGTTTTCATATGTTAGGGTATTTAGCTTGTTGCACTGACTACTAGCTGATAAGAAAGAAAGCTTGTACACAACTCTGTTTTCATGTCAACATGTAAATTAGTTAAATTTTAAAGTTTGATCATTCAAATATTTAAAAGTAATGCAATTATCCTGGTGCCTACAGAGGCGTTATCTGTGTTTGGGGCTCATGAGTATTGTATTCAGGTTACAACTGTGTTGATTATATGACACATTGTTCATTAGGTTACAATTTGGTATGATGCCTTCAACACATGTGACTTAAAATTTATAATTTAAACTGATTTGAAATCTAAAAGGACTCTTCTTTGCTAAGAACAAAAGTGCCATTTTCTCTAAGTCATGACTGTTGCTTCTATTTCTTGATTGCGCATTGCATTAGGGTGTTTATGTTCTTTAACTTGTTTTGTAGAGGCCCACATGTTTTTTTTGGGGTAACTATAGTGTTTTTTTCTGTACAAAATACAAACATGTGTGTTGCTAAAATGATGACTTGTGTGACCTGTATTATTGATGATTTTTGGTAATTTTGTAACCTCTGATATTGACATTTTCTTAAGAATTACCCCGTATCATTTTCTTCAAAATCCTTGTCTTGGTTTTAATAAGATTTATTTCACCCACAAGAATAAAAAGCGTACAATAATGAAAATGGGAAAAATGAAAATGTATGTTGGTGTTTCATGCTAATAACTGTAATATAACTGGTAAGAGCAGAGATTCCCATTCGCAAAGGTACATAAGGTTTGATTGAAATTAGGAATTTTTGATTAATTTCTTTACAGTTAGGATGCTTTGAAGTTAGATGCCTCATTTGGGCTTCCGTGTTCGTTTTCTACAGGTTCCATACTTCCAGGATCATCAATAATCAAACAACCATCATGTATGAACCATCATCAAGAAATAATAAGAACAAGAGAATGGGGTTTAGACCCTTGAATGATTCTGTTTTATTAATAACGAAGGGTTACTTGTTTACAAAGAATCCTAACCTATTTATAATACATGAAGCGACACCATGAAGGGTTGTGTCCCTTCATGTTAACCGCTAATAACTACCCTTTAACCGTCCATAACCGTTTCTAACCGTTTGGCGGTTATATAACTAACTTTCTAAACCATAAATAACTAACTATTCGGTTACTAAGTTTTATTCTAACATATCTAGCCCTTAGGCTTTATTCTTAATACTATAACATCTAAACATAATCTTTGATCTAAATAATTAGAGGCTAACATTTCGGGAATATGCATTAGGTGGAACTTTTGAAGTTACATGCCTCATTTTGGTTGTTTTGTAAACACAATCATCTGTTAGCTAGCGTTAACAAGTTCCGAAAGCAGTCAGTACACCAACTAACCAACACTAGTACATATGGCTGCTATTTAGACCCATTTTACTTAGGAGTGGTAAATAAAAAAGAAACTTGGAGAAAAAAGCCGGTGCCCAGTACATAGAATTTCCCAAATCAAAGAATTTTAATGATTCCATATATATTGAGCTTTTGTACTCATAATTAACATACTGACCACTTATTAATGGAGTTCCAATCTGATTACATCGACCCGTATAAAATGGTTCAGTTCAGGTTATGTTAAAAGATATAAACATAGCTTAAAAAACAGGTCCAACATGGCAGTTATGATCTTTCAATGCTTAAAAGTCGGGTCCTACATGTCGATTCGGGGTACGTAAAAAAGATATAAAAATTAAAAATAGCTTAAAATGGGTCAGTTTGGGTCATTTCATTAAAAAAGTAAATATGTCATATTAATCATTTGTAAAACTTGATGACAAAAACTTTCAGAATACCCAAACGCTACATACCATGCGTCATCCTGTTTCTCTTTTCTAATCTATGACGAGATGATGGGTCACGATCATCCTAATACATCCAAGTAAAAAATAACATTGGAAGTCGAAAATAAACATTTATATGATAATTATGCACTGAATGCATGGCCGGATTTGGGCATGTGCAGAGTGGGCAATTGCACAGGACCCAACATCATAAAGGGGCCTCATATTTTGGTCAAACTGTATAAAATGAAAGCAGCCCACTGAAAGCCCAAAATCAGGTAAAAACAGTTTTTGTTCTTTCTGTTATGCTGAGCAAGAAGAAGCCACCAACATATCAATTATTTTTCACCAAATCATTTCCTTTTATCATTTTATGAATTGATACAATTTATTATGTCAAAAACAAATACAATCTTTGTCCTCCATCTTTAATTATTAATTAATTTTAAAATAAAAATGGCAACTTAAAAACTAGATATCTTTACTATCTAAAATGGAAAAACGGTCAAAGTGGAAAAGTGAAAACTTGAATATTGAATATTGAAAGTCAAATGAGAGATAAATGCATAGTGTAATTAATACTCTTATTAAAACACCCCACTACTTAAAAATACAATAATTTATTCACATTGTACAACCAATTAAAAGCACATCTACCAAATTAAAAACAACAAATTAAAACATCCCTTACTAAAAAGTACAATAAAATTTTCATAATGTACAATATAAAGAAGCTACAACATAATCCAAAATATAAAATAATTAAACACACTAATTAATGATATTTTAAAACACCCTAAAATGAAAAGTACATGTTATTATACACATTATACAAATTAATAAAAACACACAAAACTTCATACAAGCTAACAAGTTGATGTTACATATAGTTTTGAAAATCGGACCGACCGGACCAACGTGTTCAACCGGAACCGTGTCGCCACCGTTCGCTAACCAATTAAAGCCGTCCGAAAACGAACCAGATAGGACCCTATGAAACCGATACAAATGTTGAAGACATATATTTCAAATGGAAACTATTAATACATATCGAAAACCGGGTTGACCCGAGACGCTTCAAACCCGGCGGGTTAACCCGATTTAATTTGACTTGTTTTCGACCCAACCTGTCGGGTTGACTTCGTTTAAATCGACTTCTTTGTTGACCGAACGGTTCAACCGTTGAACCACCCGGTTGAACCAGGATTCAAATTTGACAAAATTATATGATAAAAATGATGAATTAGTTGTGGAACCCGTGAAAGGTTGAGACATAAAAACGAAAGATAAATGTTTGTATTCGCATTTTTTTTTTATGTACACTAACTATTTATGTACTACAGGTCTTTAGGGATACAAAAAAAAAATGTTGTTAATTGCTCCTTTCAACAAAAAAATAGCGTTATTATTATTTAATATTACTGTAATTGATTAATGCAACTTACAAAAATGCTATCAAAAAAGACAATCTCAAATACAAAACAACGCTATCGGAAAAACAATATAATCATTCAAAATTGATTTATTAACACTTAAAATCCTGATTCATGAAACAAACTTAATCACCACTAAAATTTTGTCGAAATTAGATACCGCTGCCGCTAGACGCGGGTACTCGTCTAGTAGTATATATATAGTTGTAAATTTTATAGAATGTTAGTGACCTTTTTACATATAATTTTATAGAATGTTAGTGAACCTCGTGGGTACTGTTTGAATCTGTTGGGCTCAAAGCCCAATGGGTGTGTTTGTGCATTTCATATTTTGCCCGGATTGGGGTAAAGTGTAAGATTGCTAACACAAATTAATAGTGTTGTGTTTGACCCGAATGATAAACTCGTGTTTACTTGGTTTTGGTTCATGAATCGTTTATATGGTGCAAATAAAAATTAGTTACGGATTAGTGGTATAAGTTAACGGGTTAGCTATATATATATATATATATGTACTTAACGAAGTGACCTTGTAACAAATCAATTATACAACAATAACGGGATGAAAATATTGGATAAACGATATTAGACTAGCAAATAATGAACAAGTTACCTATGATATGGGATGATAAACATTAAGAGTTAACACGTGATTTATAATTAGAGTCGGATATTATGTACGAGCTATAAACTGTAATACGGGTCATAATCTTGAAGTAACATTAGATATACGGGTTATATAGATTACGAGTCAGCTTTATTGAACATTTTGGCCTAAACGAGTATAATATATTAAACTCGGAAATGAGTTTAATATATTTGTTTCGCGATATGCTTACGTATTCTATTACCAACATTTTAACTAAAAATGAGATGTTTATCTATATATTGTCAACAAATACGGTTCTATTTAGTTAAAAACCCTCCTTAACTACGAAAATAACTTATGTTTTATAAATACAAAATATCATTTATAAACTTGGAATAGTTATTGATAACAAGTTATATTGATTATTATGTCGTACTTTATTAAACATTTTTGTTTAAATGAGTTTAATATATTCGTTTTGCAATAAGCCTAAATATTATGTTTTTATATTTTAACCGATAATAAAATATATTACTATATATATTGTTGACGACTACGGTTTTATTTAAATTATAAACCTTTACTTACCACGCTAATAAATCATATTTTATAACACATGTAGTTTTTATAAACTTGTTTGGAAATATTATTTTGGTAAGATAACTTATTAAAGTCGTAATGGTTTTGGAACGTTGGAATAAACGAACGTGTCATTTATAGTACACTACTTAATATATCATATATGAAGTCCTTTCTTGTAAACTTGTATAATTATGAATAACGATTGAGAAAACTTTATTAATTGAGCGATAAATGGAAACTTGTCTTTTATTATTAAACATGTACGTTTGGGAATTTTTGGGTAAATTGCCGAAACTTATCAATTAACCTATTTATATTACATAAATAGTTGTTGTCATTTCCTAGCCTTTGGCTAGCTGGGGTATTGTCTGTATTTCTTGACCTTGTCAATGTCTTTTCCTTTTGGCGTGAGTTATGGTCTGTATGTCTCGATTATGTCGATGTCTTCTCTTCTTCGCGTGAGTTGTCGTCGGCCTATGTTTCTTACCACCACACGAAACGGTAAAACTAAACTTTTGAGATATTAATTATAAACTTTTGGGAACGGTAATGGACTTTTGAATGTAACGACATGAATGATCCACGAAAACTACGACACAATACTTTTATCAACTTCTTTATCCTATGGGCTGTATTTAAGATTATCGTATACCCATTAGGTTGCGTCACTTCTATTCTATTGTACTTGTCGTACGTTCCTCTGGATGCCATGGAGATTAGCTTTAGATGCCAGTCGTGTCAATAGTGAATAGTGCATTGCTGTGGCTAAGGTGAGTTTCATAGCCCCATTTTTATCTACGTTTTTAACTAAATTAGGGTGAGAATCATGTTACTGTTTTGGACCTTTAAAACTATTTGGATTTGCTTATGTGCATGACTGTTTAGATAGATGTGTGGTAGTCGTTGCCTTAGACTAGGGTAGCAATCCTAATTGCTATAATTGTTGTCTAGCTAAGAGTAGACTTCTACCTCGACCTAGTCCGGGGTTGGCAATTGTTCTAGACTTTGCCACGACAGTGCTTGACTAGAGTCGTTGGGCCCGTGTGATCACTGGATGCATGATATGGATTGTGATTTCGGATATGAAACGGTTTGTGAACGATGTATATCTATCTTAAGTCTCGCATAGCGAATCAACTCCTACAGATCCACTATGTTTTTATTGAAGCTAAACCCATGAACTCACCAGCGTAAGCTGACCATTTTAGCATGTGTTCTCAGGTTTAAGCCGATAACTCACTATTGGAAGACGCTTGGCAAGGGGCATGGTCATAGGCGACTCTGATGAATAAACGGGACCGCTTTAAATATCTTTTGGACCTATTTCCGTACTACTTTCATTAATGTAAACTTATGGTTTTCAATTAATGAATCTTGTTCTAAATAAATGGGGTAAAAACCATTCTTTGTACCTTATGTTGTGATACCAAGATTGTAGCACCCAAACGCTCGTATGCTTCCGCTAGACCGTATTTTCGGGGTGTTAAATACATTCTCCCTAACCCCTTTAGAGGCTCAGGACTGTTCGGAGTAGTGATTTAGTTTAAGGGAAGTACTCTCTGATGTGCGTTCTATTATGGCCTCCTATTCTTGAGGGAGTGATCGGAATTAAGCCGCGTGGCGATAACCAAAAAAAATGACTATTTGATTCCCTTTTGGGCAGGGCCTTTCGTACTCCAATCCGTACGAAGAGAATTATTCAGCACACTAAAATCGAGTGGATCTGCTTACATATTCATGAAAAGCCGGGGTTAAAACATGTTATGAAACTAAGACAACAATTATTACTAATAATAAGAAAGAGTTAAGCGCCTCCAAGGCCTACAAATAGAAGCTTCTTTCAGTATATATTTTCAAAGAGAATAAGTACTCATTTCTATTTAGTTGTTTTCTTTACGCTATCCGCTATTGAACCTGGTTTCTCCATATATGGTAATAGAGAGTTAGACAGCTAGAGAGCTCCTCAAAGGGCCGCTCACTCTGTTTTGGGGACGGAGTTAAGAGCATTAAATTTGGAAATAATCAAGCTCGAGCTCGAGTTTGAGATGACGAGCCGAGCTCGAGGCTGAAATCCAAAGCTCGGCCTAGATCGAATCGAGTTTTGAGCTTGAGTTTTAGTAATCGTGTCGAGTTCGAGCTTGACATTACTCGGCTCGACTATTACTCTACTCGTTTACACCCCTATAGTCATGAGTAATCCAAAGTGATAACTATTCATTAGAGATGCTCTTGAATTTTATTAATTTGAAATAGAAGTGATCACGAATTGCATATGTTTATATATTACAACTTCTTTTTCAGTAATTACTTATATAACCCGTGTATTACATGGGTCATGAGCTAGTGAGTTACTATAGGAGATATGCTTAGAGTTGTTTATTAAGAATTTTTATGAATTTATTGGAAATTAAATAATTATAGGGAGATTTAGTTCGGATATTAGAAGAGACTGAAATTTGAAAATTTACTAATTCTAGTTTGATGGGACACTTGATTTATTATTTATTTATATATTTATTTATTTATTTATTGGAGATTTTTGTGGCTAAGAATAGTAATAACATTTGTGTTTTACCTAAGGGTTGATTGGTGTTTAGAAAATAACATGTATATTTTAGAACTAGTCGGATACCCGCGCGTAACGGCGGCGATAAGTATAGTTATATGTGTTTGCTTACCCGTTTAGTGAATTCGTTTCACAACACTTCGAATGTATATGTGTTAGTTGTATGTGTTTGTGTGGGTTACCCGTAGCTTTCCCGTGACATCATTGTTCCCGCTTATAGAAATACACGTCAAACACTCCCTCCAAAGTATATGATTTTGACGAATCAAGATTGTTTTGATTGAATAAAGGTTAAAGTTGTAAAAATTTGAATTAAGATAAAATAAACCAACTAAAAATATAAAAACTCAAAACTCATAAAAATATATGAAAATGGATGTTGAATTAAATAGCATATAATTTTAGAAAATATTGTGAAATTAGATTATAAAAAAAAATAGATAAAAAGATATTTCAATTTGAAAATAAAGATTAATTTTTAGTTGAGAAGTGACACATGTCACTTTATAATTGAAGCTATTTATCTTACTTTTTAGTGGTTAGGAGGTAGGCTTGGAGTTTGTTAAGAAGTGACACATGTTATCTCATTATTGGAGCTCGTTATCTTAATTTTTGGTTAGAAGTTAGGCTTGTAATGAGGTTTGGCTTTTACATGCATTATAATATAGTATAGATAAATTACCCAAATGAATATGCTAGAATGGGCCTTGGTTTACTAAAATAGACATTTGAGCTTCACATCAACTATAGAGATTTGACATAAACTATTTTTTAAATGTTCTTTTTCTTAACCTATCCAATATAACAATCAAACGATAAACACATTCCCTCATCCTCATCTCTCTTCTATCTCCAAACTTTCCACACCACAACACGAAAGCTTAAAAACAATGCCTAACCATCAAATGCTGACGCTACCATCAAAAATTTAGGAAGTCAAAGAGGCTTCAAAATCTCATCCATTGGGTTGGAATAAAAACGATCAAAGAGCTTAAATTCTTGAAACTGACTCTTGGCGGGGTTATTAGTCCTGGCAGTTTAAAGGAAAAAATAAATAAACAGTTGAAAAAATAAAGAATTAAAAAAATACATGAAAAGACAACAAAAAATATTAAACAGATACATGAAAGGAAAAAAATGAAAAGACAAATCTAGACTACAACAAATTTGTCTTTTCTTTGCACTTTATAAACCGTGAAATATTTTAAAGATATTGACACTTAAGAATGTGAATAATTGTTTCAAAATCCTCACACTTAAAAATTGTGAAATGGTTTAGTTAGACCTTACCTTCATTTCACCTCCAAACAACAAGCTAAAGTGACCTCTACACTTCGTCCCCAATGATCTTTATTTTTTGTTCGATGAGCAGATCATTCAATCCCATACTTAAAAGTGTGAAGAATTATTTCAAACTCAAAATCATAATATTTAAAGGCGAGAAGAATTATTTCAAAGTCAAATCATCGCTCTTAAAAGTGTGAAGAATTGTTTTAAAACCCTCACTCTTAAAAGTGTGAATAATATTCATAAATCTTCTCACATAGTGTGAAAATATTTGCTATACCCAATTGGTTCACTCGCATACTAGTGTGAACTTTTTTATTATTCTCACTTTAAAATGTCTAAACATACTTAATAAGTTCGAGTATGTTACTATTTTGTAATAGTGCTACGCTCGTGTGTCAAGCATGTGACGGAAGATAACGATCAAATACTAACGTCATTAGGAAATTAGACCAGTGGCGATCAATTTTGGCAAAGATATGGAGCAACGGTGAAACTTTTCGAATTCAAACAAAAAGTGAGAGATTCGTTCTAGGTTTGGTCCAATTTTAACACGCACGATGGTGTTTGTGTTTGTTGCTCGAAATTGAGGTGTGTTTTGATGGAAATTTTGTTGCCACATCAAATTTAACTGTTGTTGTTGCTAGGGTGTCAAATTAAGTGTGCTAGGGTTTGGGTGTGGGTTTGAAAAAGACCTGACGTTAAGGTTAGGGAAAATATTTCCAAAACCCATTAAGTTCAAAAACCTCTCGTCACGTCACGTCCTGACATTGATTTCTTTTTCTTTTTTTCTTTTTTTATTTTTGTAAGAATAGAAGTATATGAATTATTTTTTGAAGTGAGAATACAAGCATAGTGAAGTGAGTATATATAAGGGTTTAAAAAAATGTCACTTTTTGAAATCTTACCGTTTGTAAATGGTTTGATTTATATAAAAATAAATAGATAAACAAATAAATTAATAAGAAAAAAAGAAAGAAAAATGCAACTAGCTGTTTCTCTTAAATATGAGGGGCTGATTTGAACTTTTTTGATCTTTCTTTTTTCATCTTGCGTTTCAACGCAAGTAGCTAAACCAACGCCCTCTTTAACGCCTTTGTAACGCAATGAACCTCGGAGTGGAAAACGCAAGCCAACACTTGGAACTAGGCCATAACACCCGTTCCACGTTATGACTCCTTACCCTCTTATATAAAATTAAAAACACCCTAAATTAAATACGGTCTATAATTAAAAACATCCAGTATACCAATCAATTCATAGGGTTTAAATTCAGTTAAGAGTTAACTGCATTTTTTATCGTTGTAGTTTATTGGATATTTCACTTTTGGTCTAATTCGATACGTTTTTATCCATTTTTATACGTTTTCGTCCGTTTTTCTTACATTTTTATTCGTTTTTATATGTTTTTATCATTTTTTATATGTTTGTATACGTTTTTATCCAATTGTATACGTTTTCATCCGTTTTTATCTGTTTTTACGGTTGTATTCGCTTTTATACGTTTTCATCAATTTTATATGTTTCCGTCCGTTTTTCTCACATTTTTATCCGTTTTTATACGCTTTTACCGTTTTTATACGTTTTTGTCCGTTTTTATCCATTTTTTAACGTTTTTATTCACTTTTATACGCTTTTATCTATTTTAGTCAGATTTATACGGACAAAAACAGAAAAAACGTATAAAAACGGTCAAAACAAGTAAAAATGGATGAAAAAAAGTAAAACCAGATGAAAACAAGTAAAATGAGATGAAAAACGGACAAAAACGTATAAAAATGTACAAAAAGGTATAAAAACGGGCGAAAACATAATAATGATGGACGAAAACGTATAAAAACGGATGAAAACGGATAAAAATGTAAGAAAAACGGATGAAAACTGGAGCGGATAAAAACCTAAGAAAATCCAGTTACGGGTCGCACACAGGAGAGGATCCTAGAAAAAAAAATCTAAGGACTAAATCCGTTAAACCCGACAATCACAAAGACCATTTAGTAACTTTTTACCTGCTATCATAAGGTGTAAATATATGGAGCAACCTAAACAACCAGTCACGTAAACAATGATAACCTGGTTGAAAAAAAAATAGTAACTTAAAAAAAAATAGTAACTTAGGTCAAATTTTAGTAAATTTTTTTTTTTTTTTTTTAACCCATCTTAATATGCACCATTAGTTTGACTGTGTTGACAGTTAATTAAGGAGGCACTTTGATTAGTAACACAATATTAAACTAATACACCGAACCTTCAACCTCTCTTTCCACATTATCCATTTTCTGAAACAATTTCTAACAACCATCGCCATCTCCGGCAGCCACCACCAAACACAAAAAAAACAGAAACCCTTTATCAAATTCCATCAATTTAAACAAAATCTCCAAATTTTATAAATATTAAAAACCCAAATACCCTCTTCAAAACTGTTTGGTAGTCAAAGTTTGAAGATATGAGAGATTTGGTGACATGGGTTTTTGGTTAATAAGCTATTGGGTATAAAAAATAAGGTACAAAGCTTATACATTGGGATGTATTTGTATTTTCCCTAATTATCATGTGTAGATCAGCGTGAGTTTGTGTTAGAGATAACTGTCATGGGAATATGGGGTTTAGGAGGTGTTTGGTTAAGCTTATATAAAGTACTTATATAGGCTCGGCAAGCTTATGTTAAGTGCTTATTAGTTATTTGGGGGAACAGGGGTTTTTTCGATAATGAGTAAATGCATAAGTTAAGCATAAGGTTATCCTAATACATTACATCATCTTAGTATCCTTTGGGCATGATTGAAGCCAATATAATGTATGTAGCCTTGTTATCGAATCATAATTATTTAGAGAAATTTGATTTTGTGTGAGAGACATCTGCCATGGGAATCATTAAGATTTAGGGGGTGTTTCGGTGAGCTTATTTAAAGATCTTAATAGTTTATTGTGTTTTAATAAAGCTAAAAAGCTTTTTGAATTTTTGCTTATTTTAAAGGGCTTATGTGTTTTTGAGGGGATGATTCCATTAATTTGCGGTATTTCGAGAATGCACAAGTTTTATTAACTCTTACCTTACCTAAACGCCCCCCTAGTATATTGTGGGCATGATTGGATGCAAATACTCTCTGTTGTTTTGCTTGTAGTGAGTTATCGGCCTAGACGGGGAGTACTCATAGTCTTAGATAGGAATTTTTATATATAAGTTTCGAAGCTATGTGTAAGAGTATGACATGTTTATAGGACTATATAAATGTGCATGGACCCTAGAAGTATATGTTTAGAAACTTTAACACACTTGTTAAAATACATCAAGCCAAGTTTTTTACGAGTTAGCACCGAGCTGACTAACTTGTGACCAAATTGAATCTTTTGGCCGATTCTGCTCAACTCACCGTGGTCACTGGCCTTGTAGCTAGTAATGGTTGATCACTTTGTGATCTGAGTTTTACTACTCTGTGTAGGCTTATTTTAAGAGGTTAATAAGTTATTGGGTATAAAAAAAGTTAAAAAGCTTATTGAAGGTGTTTGGGTAAAGCTTATGTCAAAGTGCGTTATACATTGGAATGTATTTCTTTTTTCCCTAATTATCATGTGTAAAGCAGCGTGCGTTTGTGCGAGGGATACCTGTCATGAGAATATGGGATTTAGCGGGTGTTTGGGTAAGCTTGTATAAAGAACTTACAAGCTTATGCCAAAGTGCTTATTAGTTATTTGGGGGAATAAGGGGTTTTTCGATAATGAATAACTAGATAAGTTAAGCATATGGTTATCCATATACAATACGTCTTAGTATCTTTTACGCATGATTGAAGCTAATATAATGTATGTTGCCTTGTTATGCATCAAGATAAGAACCATATCTAAAGACTTTATCTTCTGAAGTTTGGTTATAAAAGTTGCAAGGTTCATTAGTTTTTCTGGTGTACACTCTACTTATATCCTATCTTAAGTTTGATCTAATTGTGAGATGTTTTTTAATGTTGCAGAAAGTATCACTGAAGAAGAACGATATGCTGGATATGCTTCTACCTCACATTTAGAGGTAACTTGGATATTTGAGATAATGTTTTTAATCTTGTTAACATGTTGAAATTTTTGTATCTGCAACTGGCAATCAAAGTTGTATTTTGCGTATGAATGTTATATCAGGTTTGCGCCCATACCTATTACTGAGATTGTACTCAGATGTTGCAGCATATGAGCCTTAATGCTAAGAAATCAGTAGCAGTTATTCAAACTTATAAGATATGGGATATTCACATGAATGGGATAATGTGAAGAGTGAGGGGTGGTTTCTTTAGGATGGGGGCTACTTTTTCCTAACTAACTGTCCTGTTACCACACCTCCGTTGTTGACCAGAAAAGATGTTATATGCCCAGCTGGTGTTTGGAATAAAGGTTTAAACAGATGACTATGTGTCTTGGTTTTGAAAACCTTTGCTTCACAAGCTTTTCTGTCTGCTGATATAGTGTGTTTGGGATTGGCAACAGTATTGTCTTCTAATGTCTTTGGCTAGTAAAAATCATGGATAGTTTCCTGTGTGGTAGTAAATTAAATGATCATTCATTTGGATGGTTATGGATAAAAGGCTTGCAGGCTGTAAAATGTCATTGTCTACTATAATAATCTGCCTTGATCGATTAACCGGTTAGATTTGGAAATATCTGGTTATTGAATAGCAGTTATCTTTAAAGGAGTGTTTGGGTTTGAAGATTTGTCAGATGGCTATGTACCTTGGTACTGAAATTCTTTGACTCATAAACTCTCTTTTCTCACACTACTACAAAATTTGATTATCTGAAATAAAGCCCTGTTAATAGGAAAAAAAGGTGTCCGTAAAGACATGTGCATTTCTTTTATGATTAGACTATAGTAGAAGATCTACTAGGCATTTCATCTTTGAACACTTGCTTGCCATTTTCATTGATATCACTGTGAGACGTTTCTTATAAATAAAGACATGGATATAGAAACTTGTTATTTTTCATTTGGGCATGAGTTTTAGATACATGAAATGTGTTGGTGGAATTACATATTCGTAGAAGAATGGCTGCACATAAGCTAAAATACCCTGATGAACAAATAATAAGCCTTGGCATTGGTGATACAACTTAGCCCATTCCAGAAGTTATTACTTCAGCCATGGCTAAGGTAGGATTATTTCTTATCTTGTATTTCTTTCTTGTGTAAATGATACGCCTTGGCATTGGTGATAGCACTGAGCCCATTCCATAAGTTATTACTTCATGTCCACAAGAAAACTACGTGTTTAAAACATTATTGATACGCCTTGGCATTGGTGATAGCACTGTCGAATGCTACTGTAAATGGTTGTTTTTCACATAGACTCGTTAACATTGTGAACCATATATATGACACTTCAGTCCTAACCCGTTGGTATTCCCATTTCTTTGTATTGCAGACAGTCAAACCGTAGATTTGGACCCATGGCAATGCAGGCTTGGGAGCCTTACAGGTAACACATTATCTAAACTAGAGGTGTTCCATAACGGGCAGCTAGTCAGGTTGGGAAACAAGTCAAACTGGTAAATTTAGTCTGGACAGGATCAGGTTGACCTGCAAACGTGATCTTTCCTTTTCTTAAACTTGCTTAAAAATAATGTTTAATGAATGTTTTAAGCCTGTTGAACCCATTAAATATAACATAACGTAAATTGATCCATTTATAAGTAAAATGTTTGAAATTGCGTCCTCTGTATTCGACAGTTAGTTTCTTAACAACGTAAATATTTTCTTCCCTTTGAAAGAGCAACAATTTATTGGAATGGGCTCAGTGATATCACCAATGCCAATCGTTCAAATTTACTGTCATTCATATGTTTGAAGCTCAAAAGAATGATAAAGTGTGTTTGTTTTAGTTTGTGCAGGTGATCAGTTTGGTGTATTGCTAGTTATTAGTGTTATTTGGAGCTTGTACTTGGATGGGTAAAGTCAAGATTTATTATGTATTTGTCATATGGCCTGATTCTCAATTCTAAAGGCAGATTGGAGACGACATCAACTTCAAAGGCAGTGATGATAACGATACTTACAGTGACGTCTATGGTGTATGTTTTAGTTTCATTTCTGCTCTAGCAGTTAATAAGGTTGGCGTGTATCTTTTTAAATGTGTTGTTTGCAAAAGTAGTCATACAGTAGGCAAGCTCAATGTATCAACTCATTTGTAATGTCAATGGATCTTCCTTATTTGAATCAATACTATGTTCATTTCGGAAAAGAAGAGCAACAAATTCATTCATGGCTGAAATTATCTCAGAAACTGTAGTGGTTGCCTTGTAGGTTTAACATTGTAAGGCTAATGCACAGAACAAGGCTACTAGTAATGGTATCTGATAATAAGATAAATCGAGAGGGTTCAACATCGTGAGGTCTTCAATCTCTGATGGAATGGAACAAAATAATGACACGTTCAGTTTAAGATATTTTTTGAGTCTACCAATTTGACCCGTTTTAGTTTTCGCTGTTCTTTGGTTTGTTTCACAAGAGTGGGTGTACAGTTTCATGTTTAACCCATTTCATATTACTGTAAGTTACATGTTTCCACATAACTACACCTTTTTTGTTAATTAAACTTCCATTAAGTAGCTTATTGACATTGTAACTTTGGCAACACTCTCAACTCTCAAGTTTCAAGTCTCTAATGTGAATGTACGTGTGTTGGACCAATTCAATTTTACTATCCATAAAGCTTAATGAACAACCTAATGTTATGTATCAGAAATCCACTTCTGTCATTATTGACACATTTTTAATACAGTATACTTGCAGTAATAATACAGTATACCAAACATGAGGTTAACTTTCTATAAAATTGAACCATACACTGCTCGAAACCAGAAGAGGGGGAAGCCTCAAGCTTTCTCATTCAGATATTCAAGAAAAAGTCAAATTTATGAAATTGAAAGTCAAAGAACAAGAATAACATTAGGTTGTTCATTAAGGAATCGAACACCAAGTAAAACTAAAGTAGAATTCAACACCACAAATTGGATTCATGGAAATTAAACCACAGTTACAAAACATGCTTGATACATATGATACGTCACCAGGAATGTAAATGTACTCTTATGTCTCGTACACTTATGCAACAAGAAAATTATACCATAATTACGAACATCTTTAACAATTTAACATTTATTTAACTACGACATGCACCGCTCCTTGTTGCAGTTACTCTCAACTTCACCATAAAAGCTTGATGATAGACCTGAAGAGTTCAAAAATAAAACCATTTTAGTGATGATTTATTAACAAACTCATGTAAAAACAGATTCTACAAAATGGGAGAACATAGTACCTTATATATTGTCAAGCACATCGAGAATGTGCTGCAACTCGTTGACAACAATTTCAATTTTCATCCGTTTTGGTGGGGAATCCACAGAGCACGATACTCCAATCTTGATAACTGCAACCAAACATTCTTCCACTTTCTTTGCATTGGCTTCCGTACTTTGCAACACAATTGCATCATCATCAATAACATCGACTACATGATCTAGTAATGCCACGTGAGCAAATTTATGAAGGCTAAGACCATCATTAAATATGTCGTCCGTTGGCTTTTTCCCGGTCATCACTTCTAGTAAAAATATTCCAAAACTGTAGACGTCCCCACAACTCTTCATCTCGCCCCGATACCATACTGGAAATTACAATGATCATTTAGTTTACAAAACTATAATCTGCAAGTACAAATATAAGCATCATGGAATACAAGAATCATATATTACCTGGAGGTGCATAACCAATTGTTCCTTTAACCCCGGTTGAGCTGTTTTGGTTTAAGTCTGTACCAAGTAGCCGAGCTAAACCAAAGTCTCCAACATGAGCCACCATATCATCATCAAGTAGAATGTTACTTGGCTTCAAGTCACCGTGAACAATCGTTGTTCGGCAATGATTGTGAAGATAATCAAGTGCGGTGGCAACATCTCTGAGAATATTTATTCTCTGAAGAAGGTTGAGTTTTGATGTATTTGCACTTGAATGAAGCCAATCATGTACACTTCCGTTAGGCATAAACTCATAAACCAAAGCTTCAAATTCATTTCCTTGAAAATCAACACTTGAACATGAAGTTATTATCTTCAACAGATTATGGTGTCTAATATTACGCCATGCTCACATTCCGCTAAAAGCTTTTGTGTGCTCTACTTTGAAGATGTAGAACTTTAAGCGCAACAGATTTATCATCACTTGAATCGAGGATTCCTTATAAACGTTGTTGTGCCCACCGCCAATCAAATTTTCTGTAGGGAACCCATCGGTAGCCTTGAGAAGTTGATGGTATGAAACTTTCATGAACCGTTCACTCCTTGATGATTGAGATGGTTGATCTGTTATGTTTCTTCTTACAAAAAGATACACACACCATAATAATGACGAGCAACGCAACTGCAATCATGATGACTAATATGAAGAAAGGAAACATTTTTTTCTTACTACCCGTATCCTTGCATTTGGGTAACTCTAGTGTAACCAAACCACCACAAAGCTTATTGTTCCCCAAAACCGAAAATAAACTTGCATAGGCAAACACTCCTTCAACCGGTACTTCACCCTCAAAATCATTAAAGGATAGGTTCAAATACTCTAAGGATTTCCATTTGCCTAAGAATTGAGGAATTTTACCAGATAAATGATTTTGAGAAATGTCGAGTGCCTCCAATCCTCCCAATGAACTTATTGAAGATGGTATTATGCCTTGAATATGCCGTACTTAATTAGGTTGCGTGTCGGAGCTGTGCACTATCATCCTTTGATTTAATTCCTTTAGACTTCCTATTGCACATGGCCAAGGTGAGTTTCATAGCCCCTACTTTTAACTGCTTTATACTTGTTTTGGGGGAAGATACATGCTCATTTTACTTAAATCATTTTACTTGTGCATTCCATGCATACTATGCTTTTACATGTTTAAAGTCTTCATCATACATAGATGTTTTATGGAGCATACCAAAATGTTTGACCTAGAATATTACGCAGCTTGGCCTAAGTCCTTAGATCCCAAATTGCCCTCTTCATGAACCGGCGATTCCTGGAAGCTTAATGTTATAAATAGATCTATTGAGGGTGACTTCTGTTCGGTTGACCCCGCTTCAAGGCGAAACATATAACATGTCGGACCGAGAGTGTATTGGGATAAACACTCGCCATGGGTTCCTTATTTGTATGACTTCCTTGTGCATACATGAATCGTCAGGTAGCCGGTTGCATGAACTTAGTTCTAGCGTAATAGATTCAATATATGACATTATATTCGTTGTAATGTACATATACTCTACTAATGGTCCACTAATGAAATCTCTTTTATGAAATCCTGTTATGAATTGAAACCATAAACTTTATGACATTATACAAGACGTAATGATCATCAAAAACCAAATTTGAGACTGTAATCGAAATTCCTTTTTAAATAAACCTATGAACTCACCAGTAGTGACCCCTTTAGCATGTATCTTCGAGTTTTGAAGTGATAGCTTATCTTTGGAGGCTTGAAAGGCAAAGGCATGGCATGGTCAAGATGACTGGATTCACGTGCATTGGGACCACTCGTTTATAATGGACCATTTTCCGCACTAATCAATAATGTAAACATTGTTTTAAGAATGAATAAAAGTTTATTTATGAAAAACCAATTGTTCTATGCTTATGTTGTGATACCAATTTAGTAGCACCCCAATACCTGTATGCTTCCGCTGAGTCATTTTTGGGGGTGTTACAAAACGTGCTACCAAGAAAGCATGATCCGAGAGTATGACAAGTACTGGGGGAGCGAGCACTGGAGGAACGAGCTCGTCAAGTTATTTCACCGAAACTATGGCAAACGAGTACCATCTCAAACGTAAAACCGCCCAAGCGGCGTATCGGGCCCAATAAGAAAAAAATGAGACAATAACAAGGTTGGAAGAGAAAAAGGTTTTGATGATGGATACTGAAGGCAAAGATCCAAATTTCGTGGCTTGGATCAATGAGGAAAAAGACCGAATCATCAAAAAATATAACTTGAAACCTCATCAGTAGATTGTATTCTCGTCATATCCTTTATGTTGTAACGTTTAACTTGCAGTGTGTTTTTTTTTTATTTCGTTGTAATTTTTTTTCGATGTATTTTTTTTAATTTCGTATTGTAATATGTTTTCAAATTTAATGATATGTTTAGTTTAATAAATGAAGTGTTTGTTTTAGTTTAGGGGTTGAAATTGAAAATATGAAATGTTAAAGTTTAACTTGGGATGTTATTGATGTGGGTGTTTTTTGAGATGTTAATTACGTTGAAATTTGATTATAATTGTTTGCCGTTATTAATTTGGTGTCGGTATGCGTCGATTGGTGTCGTGAGTTTTTAAATTAACAAGATAACTTCTCGTTTTCTTTCGTAAATTATTAGTGATTGATAAAATGTGTATTTTTCTCTTATCTAAGTATTTATTTTTAGTCTTGTATGCTACTGCATGGCAGATGGAATAACTAATGGATTAAGCTTGTGTATGCTTAAATTTTGATCGGATAATAATAAATTTCACATTTATTATACGGATACTTAGCGACAAGCGAGTCTTATTTCTAAGGAAACGATGACCTCTCTCGCTTTTAAATTTTAGATATTGGCATTTTGTCAGAAAATAATTGATTTGAATTTTCTGACGTGATAAATATTATTATAATAATCCAAAATTTTACGGGTTGTTATAGTCTACCCACCTTACAGGAGATCCGTCCCGGATCTCGATTTACGCTTACCCGATAGGGTGTCGGGAACGAGGTGATGGTATTTGGAACAAGTTTTGAAGTCCCGTTGTTCTTGGGTTTCCCTTTTGGGTATGGGTACCCGTGTGTTAGGAGCCATGATTTTTCTGGGATAGGTTCATTGAGTGAAAGTTCAAATTTTGATGTTATGAGGTTTCATTATTTTGCTAGTGTGAGCACCTCTAATTTCTCATTATTTTATCAAAACGTACCCATTTATGGTGTTTAATGGTTCTAAAGTATATAGGTTGATTCTTAAGGTTAAGCTATGGGTTTGTGTGTTTTCTTCTTTAAGGGTGAAGAAACATTTGTTTTAAAAATTTTTTCTTTCACTAAATGTTTATACAAGGTTGAATAAAACTAGATTTCAAAATCGATAATGTGTAAAAATGACACATTTTCAAAAGATTGTAAAACCGTTCTTAGCATTTATGGAGGGGGTATAAGAAGGTCTTATGGAACTTTTAGTGTTTCAAAGATTTTGTCTTGTTTTAATTAGGGATTTGGAAAGTATTATTGTTGAATTTTAAAGGAGAATCCTCCAATTTGAAAATTTTATTGCAAAAGGGGATGAGTGAAACGGTATAACCTTTACCCATAGCTACTGGTAGGGTTTAGTTAGTCTAAGTCGGGTAAGGTCCTGATTTAATGTTGATGAACCTCATGGTTATCTATGGTTTTAGGTAGCGCGTAGGATACATTCTAGGTCGGGCTTATTACCAAGGAGGACATTGATCATTTCTGTTTATGGGGTATTGACTTTAAACACATTTCGAGGACATAAGTAACCAATAAAGTGGTTCTGGAATACCTTTCAAAGTATTAAGGAACACTTTATTTTGGTATGGTATGGGTAGAATTGTAGTTTACTTTATGGTGTAATGGTAAGGTGGTAATTTGGTTTGTAGAATGATTCATGAAGTATTTTGGTTATAATGGTTTGAGGGATAATCGGAAATAGTTTGTATGACAACTCTTTTGTTTGTAGGAGAGTGACAAGGTAGGCACGGTTATTCTTAAAAGGTATGTGGAGCTTCTAGGTTTTAATTCTCAAGGTAGGTAAAGTTTTCAAGGTGGGGATTATAGGTCCTCTATCGGCCCTTTCTAGATTTTGCCAAAGGTTTATTGTATTTTCTCATAGGTGTTATTGAAAGGTTGCTCCTAGAATGGTTTGATTGTCCATGGAGTGTAAGGTGTGGGGGGTAGGAGTGACTATAACATAATCCCGATTGTGATATGGAATTATAAAGTTTATGATTAAGAAGTAGTATGACACTAGTGAGGGGTTTATGATTAAGGAATATTGTGATGCCAGCGAATGGCTTATGATAGGGTGATGCTAGTGAGTGGTTTATGACTAAGGAATGCCAGTGAGTGACTTGTGATTAAGGAATGTCAGTGAGTGACTTGTGATAGTGAATGTCAGTGAGTGACTTGAAATTAAAGGATGTCGGTGAGTGGTTTGTGATTAGGGTATGCCAGTGAGTGGCTTGTGATTAATGAATGTCAGTGAGTGACTTGTGATTAAGGAATGTCAGTGAGTGACTTGTGATTAATGAATGTCAGTGAGTGACTTGTGATTAGGGTATGCCAGTGAGTGGCTTGTGATTAGGGTATGCTGGTGAGTGGCTTGTGATTAGGGTATCTTGTGGTGAGTGGCTTGTGATTAAGGGATAGTGTGACGCCAATGTGTAGCTTTAGTGTAACCGTCAATGTATGGTTTATTGAAATGTTACATGTTTATCAAAATATTATCATTTTCTCGGACATAGCTTATAAAACTATCCTAAGTACTGCAAAATTCACCTCTGAGTGGGACATAGGTGATCAGCTATTGTCCCATTTGTCCCTAGTTGAATATAGGTGATCAGTCTATATTCACTCGAGGTTCAATGAATTTTGAAATACTTAGCTTAGTTACGCTAGTAATATGTCACAATACTTTTAAAGGTTGTCTTGAAGGATTAAAACAATTATTCTCTTTATGTGAGGGAAATGTGTAGTGTTGTGTTACGCAAGTATATGTATAGGAAATATAATTATAACCTATAATGAAATTAGGTGAGCAGTGATAAAACATGTATCTTATCGAGTATGATCTTAGCAGGATCATAAGTGAGGCATCAGCTCGGCAGGCAGGCACGTGTCGGTCATAGGTTTAAGTTTTTGTAAAAGTGGTTATAGTCTAGGCTTTAAAATACGCAGTTCTCTATATCCTAGGCTATGATACCAATCTATAACACCCCCAAAAATGACTCAGCGGAAGCATACAAGTATTAGGGTGCTACTAAATTGGTATCACAACATAAGCATAGAAGAATTGGTTTTTCATAAATAAACTTTTATTCATTCTTAAAAACAATGTTTACATTATTGATTAGTGCGAAAAATGGCCCATTATAAACGAGTGGTCCCAATACATAAATCAGAGTCGTCTATGACCATGCTATGCCTTTGCCTTGCGCCTCCAAAGATAAGCTATCACCTCTAAACCTGAAGATATATGCTAAAAGGGGTCAGCTTACGCTGGTGAGTTCATAGGTTTATTAAAAAGGGATTTCAGTACACTGTTTCAAATTTGGTTTTTGATGAGCATTACGTCTTGCAAAATGTCATAAAGTTTATGGTTTCAATTCATAAAAGGATTTCATAAAAGAGATTTCATTAGTGGACCATAAGTAGGGTATATGTACATTACAACGAATATAATGTCATATATTAAATCTATTACGCTAGCACTAAGTTTATGCAACCGAAGCTACGACAGTTTCTGTATGCACAAGGAAGTCATACAATTAGTAAGCCCATGGCGAGTGTTTATCCCAATACACTCGGTCCCGACATGTTATATGTTTCGCCTTGACCCAAGCGGGGTCAACCGAACATAGGAGTCACCCTCAATAGATCTATTTATAACATTCGCGCTTCCCAGCAGGAATTGACGGTTCATGAAGAGGGCAATTTGGGATCTAAGGACTTAGGCTAAGCTGCGTAATATTCTAGGTCAAACATTTTGGTATGCTCTATAAAACATCTATGTATGATGAAAACTTTAAACATGTAAAAGCATGGTATGCATGGAATGCACAATTAAAATGATTTAAGTAAAATGAGCATGTATCTTCCCCCAAAACAAGTATAAAGCAGTTAAAAGTAGGGGCTATGAAACTCACCTTGGCCATGTGCAAAATGAAGTCTAAAGGGAATTAAATCAAGGAGTGATAGTGCACGGCTCCGACACGCAACCTAATTAAGTACGACAATTTAGTCTTTACTCATGTTTAAGACTCGATAAAGTTTAACTAACTTTATAAATTTTTAAATGTTTGTGTTGTTGTTGTTGTTGCTGCTTATGTGGCATCGTTTATCTTAAAACAATTTACAAGATTTAGGTGGATTTCGGCTTATGAAGGATGACATGGAAGGAATCTCGAAGAAGGAATTACGACTTTGGTTTATGATGACCAATTATAATACTTGGAAGAGTACACGCAGAAGAGATATCAAGAATGAACAAGACTTCGGTTTGTTGATAACCGGATGACGATGTACAGAAAATAATTACAAGTAAAATTCAGGCGCTGACGGATTTTGTAAACATTATTGTTAAAAGGAAGTATAATACTAAGTGTGTATATAATTATATTTATTACGATCATAAAAATTTCTAAAAGGTGTTAAGTAAGAACTTTGTTTAATATTCTCGTATTTAAATGAATTAATGGATTTAAGTTTTGAATAAAACTTCTCATTGTTGGTTATTATTGACTATAATAAGCTAAATATATATTGACGAAAAAATGGACATGACTCGTGTATACATGTTGGTTTCTCGTGAGTTACAAAAATATATGCTTGAGTAATAGCCATGTCATAAATGTTATTTATCTTAAGTGGGTTTTTATACCACTCTTTTGAGTTAAGTAGGGAATATACATAAATAAGCATGTTTAAGTTTTTGCTTCGACTAGTGCTATAGGGTGTAAGTGTATAAAAGGTTTTATGTGTATATAATATTTTGTGTTATGACATATGTTTTTATAAAGTTGTGATTTATGTTTCGACTTGTGTTGGGTGAAAGAAATGTGTCGGGTGTCAAGTCGTAGATAACTCGAGACGACAAAAGATGAACCAAGAGTCCCCTTGTGGCTGTTTGGCGGCAAAGCAAGCACCCCTGATGGGGCTGCTTAACAGCAACACAAAAGAAAACTAAACGCACCTGCTAGTGCAGCTTTTCAGTAAACCAAACGCACCTTTTGGTGCAGATTTTCAACAACGGAACGCACCCTTTTAAGGGCTGAAAACGCAGCCATTTAGGGGCTGTAATGAGCAGGTCCAGATGCACCCTTTAAGGGCTGTAAACGCAGCCTTAAGGGGCTGAAATGAGCAGGTCCAGATGCACCCTTCAGGGGCTGAAAGTCAGCAGCCAACGCACCCTTTAGGGGCTGAAAGTCAGCAGCCAACGCACCCTTTTGTGCAGAAAAATAAGCAAATGAGATGCACCCTATTTGAGCTGAAAATAAGCATAACCAAACACGCTCTTTGGTGCAACAAAACGTATTCTTTTTGGGCTCTCAGTGGTGGGTCGAAGTCCAAACCAACGCACCCTTTGTGGGTAGTGGTCGGACCAGAAGCAAACATAAACTTTGTTTATGTTTTGCACCAGATCATTAAACACTCCTATGAGTTTTATTGGTTAACCGCAAGACCAAACGGGTTTAGCGACATGATTCGAGAAGTACATTATCAATAGCAACATAAAACTGCCCAAACCAAATCTAATTGTGATCTGAACAAAAACGCATCCTATGCGATTTTGCTACTAACCCGAAATGAGACAACATTAAAGTTTAAACACACCCTTACGGGTGTCTCCCGATGAACCGAGATCACACGAGTTCCACACGAACTCAACCACCCTTGGGGTTGTCTCGTTGGACTGAAATTCAAGCCAACCACCCTATATGGGTTGCCTTGTTGAGCCACGAACACAAACAAACACCCATCTTATAATTAAACTTAGCAAAATGCTAAAACCAAATAAGCCGGAATAAGCTAATTTCAAAGTTTAGGTTTTTCTCTTCTTGTATATATATATATATATATATATATATATATATATATATATATATATATATATATATATATATATATATATATATATATATATATATATATATATATATATTCCATACGAGCCAAGCAACAACAACAAATTTTCAAATAATCTTTTCATTATTATCCGATTGGTTTTGCTAAAAACATAATAACAACTTAATGAATTAACAAACAATCAAGGAAGTGAGTAAGATCCTTACAACAACAATGGTGGTGATGTCGAATGGAAACAAGAACCGAAACACAATATGGAAACAAACTTTCTTGGACAATCTTGATTACAATTAACACTTGAATTGAAAATTTTACCAATCAATTTACAAAACCCCCAAGTCAATTTGAGGAAACCCTAACTTTTAGAACCCTAATTTCAGATTTTATTTTGAGGAATGGATGGAGACTTCGACTGAAAAACCAACCTTTTTATAGATGTACAAAGGGATGGCTTCTAGATTGCAACGTGGCAATCTACTTGGCTTCCATCTCTATTCATAGCCGCGCTAGTGTCCCCTTGTCATGCTAGAGAAGAGGTGTAGGGTGGCTGAAAATTTGTGGTGATGGATCATGGTGACTGAAGAGGAAGGGGAGCACGAAACTTTTTGGTTCCTGGTTTTGGATAGAAGCGCAAAAGGGAAAATGAAGAAGAAAGAAATATAAGGGGTGGGACAGGTGTAGATTTGTTTTGTTTTATTATAATTACTGTATTGACTGTACCCCGTATTTTGTCGAATTCTCGAGTAAACGTACCTTCCCGGTACCCGAAGAATATAGAAATTATATTTTTCGAAACGATTTTATAAGCGTAATAATATGACATTCTTATTACGTTGAAATTTGATTATAATTGTTTGCCGTTATTAATTTGGTGTTGGTATGCGTGCGGTGTCGTGAGTTTTTAAATTAACGAGATAACTTCTCGTTTTCTTTCGTAAATTATTAGTGATTGATAAAATGTGTATTTTTCTCTTATCTATGTATTTATTTTTAGTCTTGTATGCTACTACACGGCAGTATGCGAAATAACTAATGGATTAAGCTTATGTATGCTTAAATTTTGACTGGGATAATAATAAATTTCACATTTATTATACGGATACTTAGCGGACAAGCGGAGTCTTATTTATAAGGAAATGAGATGACCTCTCAGTTTTAAATTTTAGATATTGGCATTTTGTCAGAAAATAATTGATTTGAATTTTCTGACGTGATAAATATTATTATAATAATCTGAAAGTTTACGGGTTGTTATATACTCCCACACTACACCAACAACTAATTCCAAAGGAGATCTACTCCTTTACAACATCATCAAGGATATCAATATCCTTGGATCTAATACTAGTCTATGTTGTACATCGAAACACACAATATCGAATGTACATCTAAGGCACCTTTCACTAATGCCTTTGACTAGATCTACAAGATACATTTCACTAATGTCTTGTGTCTTCACTTCTAAGCACCTTTCACTAATGCTTCTTAGTCTTGACTTCTAAGAACCTACCACAAGTGCTTATGATATAGACGATAGATACCCTTCACTAATATCTTCGTCTTGACACTTGAGACATCTTTCACTAATGTCTTCAACACTACACTTCTTTGAAGAAAGAAAGGAATCATCAACAAGAAGGCTTCAGTAACCTTGATGATGAGGAAGCACGGCAACTCATGGACTTGAGCTTGCTCGACTTCAAAGGTGGTGATCTTGCCTTTAAGAGGAACCTAAAAGATCACACAAAAACAAAACTACAAACATAGATCTCTTGGATATGAGGTTAGCGAGTTTTTAACTCAGGGAGAAAGTGTGTTAGAAAGGGTTGAGAAATAATGAAGAAATAGCTCACTATTTATAGAGGAAAAATCCTACTGTTCCCCGGATCCCACGGATCCCTACCACAAGGGATCCGGCTAGCACAAAGCTAGGGATCCGTGGAACGCTCTTCTTTGCCAATGGGTATTTTGGTTATGGGTCATGGGTCATGGGTTGAACCATGGATCTTTGGCTGGATACAATGTATCTTTGAGTGCAATGCACTTAGTCACTTGGGTATGGGTTGATCCATGGGTTATGGATATTATCCATGTATGATATAAGCATGATGTCATGCAATCGGTTATGGGTCAAGATCCATGGGTTATGGGCTTTGGGTTGTACCCAACTACATTCAATGTATTTGCCCAATGGGTTGTGATACTTAAGTTTCTACCCATTTATATTACCCAATATACTACATACTAGTTATGTGTATATTTTATCCAAATATGTAAACACTAGTTGTTGTACATATGTATTACTAAATCATAAAATCACTTATACTTGTTTTAGTGTTTTATGTGAAAATGTGAATATGTTAGAAACTATTAGTTCAAACCATTTACGTATTTTATTTGTTTCGTTAATATGATTTTACGTTTGTTATCGACAAAACATTAGAAGATCGTATTTTGGCTTTTTCGGTTTTTCTTTTACAACTTTGACCTTTAGTATTTTTTTTTTGTATTATATAATATTTATTGAAAAATATATGAATGGATTGAGTTGTGAATGTATTTTCATTAGTATAATTTTCATAAACTATTGTATAACATAAACAAAAACATTTAAGGTTAAAGTTAAAAAATAAAGACCGAAAAAGTCAAAAGGGGATAATAATTTTGGGAAGGAGGTTGTACTATGAAAGTTCATTTAATAAATTTTCCTTTTCGTCTTCCCCACACCCCAAAACATCATAATGTTCTTCCTCTTTTTGAAGTCAACTACCTTCCTATCACCATCACCACATCTCATCTCAAGTAGAAGGCTACCATCATAGATATCACAAGATGGTTGAAACGTGGCTATGAAGATAGTTGGCAAAATCACAGGTTATCTCCTTACTTGCACATAAAATTAGGGTTCCAAAGTTAGGGTTTTTCAAAATTGTTTTGGGGGGTTTTGTAATTCGAGGTGTAATTGTCTAATTCAAGCTTCCATTGTTCGATTAATCAAGAAAGCTTATTGCTTTACTTGGTTTTCGACTTAAAGTTGGGGCGAAATTGGTCACTTTGGTTTTTCGGATTTTACTTGGCTTATTCCTTATTTGGTTTCGGTCTAAGTAAGCTTATGATACTTTTGGTTATTGTCTTGTTGCCTTTTCTTTGTGATCCTTGCCTCGAACGGGGTGCGTTTGTTTACTCAAAAGAGTCGTATGTTGTGGGTCCTTTTGAGTCACCCAACGGGGTGCGTTCGTTTACTCACTTCGAGCCAAGGGAGAACACCCTATGGTGTTTCTACCCTCTTCAACTCTAGACCACACCAAGAGGTCTCGTAAGAGCTCGTTGGTGTCGCGTATGTGATAGAAATGAGAGATTGGTGTGATGTTGGAAATCGTTATTAGGTGAGGACTTATGTTTATTACATTGGGATGATGTATTTGCCTTTTTTTTGGACTATTATGTGTTATAGTAATATGATCGTACGGGATTTAGGGGGTGTTTGGGTAAGCTTATTTTAAGTAGCTTAATAGGTTATTGGGTTCTGAAAAAGCTTAAATTAAGTTGCAAATCTCGCTAGGCGGCAGCGAGTAAGTGGCCTAGGCAGGGAGTACGTGGGGGTATTGGAATTTTTATGTACAAGTTTTGAAATTATATGTATGATATGTTTATAGGACCATAGTATTGTTCTTAGAACCAAAAAGTATGTTTGGTAACATTAACACTATTGTAAAAACACTTCAAACCGAGTTTTGTATGAATTAGCACCAAGCTGACCAAGTTGTGACCATATAGAATCTTTTGGCCGATTCTGCTCAACTCGCCCTCGTCAGTGACCTTGTGGCTTGTAATAGCCGATTGCTTTGTAGTCCGAGCTTTAAACACTGGGTAGGCTTATTTTAAGAGGTTAATAAGCTATTGGTTATAAAAAAAAGTACAGAGCTTATTGAATGTGTTTGGGTAAGCTCATGTCAAAGTGCGTTATACATTGGAATGTAATTCTTTTTTCCCTAATTATCATGTGTAAAGCTGCGTGTGTTTGTGAGAGGGATACCTGTCGTGGGAATATCGGATTTAGGGGTGTTTGGGTAAGCTTGTATAAAGAACTTACAGGCTGGGTAAGCTTATGCCAAAGTGCTTATTAGTTATTTGGGGAAACAGGGGTTTTTTCGATAATGCATACATGTGTAAGTTAAGCATAAGGTTATCCTGATTGTAGCTAATATAATGTATGTACCCTTGTTCTTCCTCGAGATAAGAACCACGTATCTAAAGGTGTTATCTTTGTTAAGTTTGGTAATAGCTGTAACTTAACTAACGCTCTACAGCCTGTAAGGATTAGTTTCTCTTGTTTACACTCTACATGTATCTTGTTTGAGTGCTAACATTTTGAATAGTCATTCATTTTCAGTTTTTTTAATAACACAAAGTTTACCATGTTTCAGGATTAGATGCTCTTGCAAGTGCAAAACGAGTTGAAGGATCATTTAAAGTTCCCAGACCAAAAGTTTCCTCTCTCTGATGGAATCTATAGACGAATATGTGAAAAAATCCTCACTCGCTGATCAAGATGATCTTGGAAGTGATTTATCCAGCAATGGAAAAAATAAAAGCAGAAAGTACCGTTTAACTAACGCTCCAGTTAACCATACCTCCCTTGTTGATCAGATGAAGCTAGTGAGCTGTGAAAGATGTACTTTGCCTTAACTAAAGGGTATGTATCTTGGTTTTGAAAACCTTTGCTTCACAAGCTTTTCTATCTTCTGCTACAGTCTGTTTGGGATAGGCAGCTGTGTTGTCTTCTGATGTCTTTGGCTAGTAGAAATCATAAGGCTAGTTTCCTGTTTGGTAGTAAATTAAATGATCTGCCTCGAGTGATTAACTGGTTAGATTTGGAAATATCTGGTTATCGAATAGCAGTTATCTTCAAAGGAGTGTTTGGGTTTGAAGATTGGTCAGATGGCTGTTTACCTTGGTATTGAGATTATTTAACTCATAAACTCTCTTTTCCCACACTACTACAAAATCTGAAATAAAGTCCCCCTAATAGAGCCCTTTTAATAGGAAAAAAAGGGCTCTACAAAGGTGTCCGTCAAAAACAAAGGCATAAAGCCCATTTATGAATGAGAAAACCAGGGTCTAATTCGGCCACAAAATAGAGCCCTGCCGTCAAACTTCCTCTTTTTGTGTGATTTGATTATATGAAAATGGTAGATTAGATAGAGGTTTTAGAGGTTGACATGATTTAGTTTAACTTTTAGTGTAATTGGAGGTTACTTAGGTGAAACGTTCAACTTAGGGGGTCGTGTTTTAAGCTTATTTTGGGCTTATGATCTTATTTGGTTCAGCTTATACATGTTTTTTTGTAACTATAGATTCAGGTTTACCGTTTACATCGTTATCACTATCACATGTTTCTTCTAAATAAAGACATGGATATAGAAACTTAGATACATGATATGTGTTGGTGGAATTACAGATTCGTAGAAGAATGGCTGCACATAAGCTAAAATACCCTGGTGAACAAATGATAAGCCTTGGCATTGAGCCCATTTCAGAAGTTATTACTTCAGCCATGGCTAAGGTAGGATTATTTCTTATCTTGTATTTATTTCTTGTGTAAATGATAAGCCTTGGCGTTGGTGATAGCTCTGAGCCCATTCCGTAAGTTATTACTTCAGCTCCACAAGAAAATTATGTGTTTAAAACATTATTGATATGTTTGACTTTTGTTGCAAGATCCCAAAGTTTGCTACTGTAAATGGTTGTTTTTGACATTAGACTCGTTAACATTGTGAACCATATATATGACACTTCAGTCCTAACCTGTTGGTATTCCCATTTCTTTGTATTGGGTTCTGAAAAAGCTAAAATTAAGGTTGCAAATCTTGCTAGGCGGCAGCGATTAATTGGCCTAGGCGGGGGAGTATGTGGGGGTGTTGGAATTTTTACGTACAAGTTTTGAAATTATATGTATGATATGTTAATATGACCATAGTCTTGTTTATAGAACCACAAAGTATGTTTGAAAACATTAACACAATTGTTTAAAACACTTCAAACCGAGTTTGTACGAATTAGCACCGAGTTGACCAAGTTTTAACCAAATTGAATCTTTTGGACGATTTTGCTCAACTCGCCCTGGTCACTGACCTTGTGGCTTGTAATCACAGATTCTTTGTAATCTGAGCTTTACAACACTGGGTAGGCTTATTTTAAGAGGCTAATAAGTTATTGGGTATAAAAAAGGGTACAGAGCTTATTGAATGTGCTTGGGTAAGCTCATGTTAAAGTGCTTTATACATTGGGATGTATTTGTATTTTTCCTAATTATCATGTGTAGATCAGCGTGAGTTCGTGAGTTTATGGGATTTAGGGGGTGTTTGGTTAAGCTTATATAAAGAACTTATAGGCTGGGCAAGCTTTTGCCAAAGTGCTTATTAGTTATTAAGGGGAATAAGGGGTTATTCGATAATGAATAAATGCATAAGTTAATCATAAGTTAATGCATGATTGAAGTGCTTTTATCTATATCATTGAACTCTCTGCGAAAAGACATTTTCTTTTTTTGTCATTTGATTGCAATTGCTTTTTGGATAGCTTAAAGTTGCAAACTTTCATCCATAGCCCCACCTCAAATTCACATAAAGTTACAACCTTTTCAAGTTTAGTCCAAGATTATTTAAAGTATGTGTAAAATCAGTCAATCTGTGGTTCTTTAAGTATGTGTCTTCTTGACAGGTATACATACTTGAAAACCCATAATTAGCTCATTTTACATTGAGTATTGACCAGATGTTTGATTAAAAGGTTCTTATGATTGTTTGTACAAGAAAAAGATAGAATTTATTTTTAGGTTGATTATTTTTTAGATTTTGCTGTAAATGATGTTTAGATAATGGTGAGATTTGTTGATGTTCTTGCGAGCTTTATTAGCTTTAATTGGTTTTTGAGATTTTGCTAAGCCTATGAATGTTTTTTAAGATTTTTGAATTGTTTTTATATGGATTTAAGATTGCTTTTGATGTTTACTGCTTGTTAGTATTTGACAATAAGTGACGGTGTAACTATGTAACTACCCTTGTTGGATGCGTATGTTCTGTGTGTAAATGGGGTGAATTATGACGTTTAGCTTTTTGTTTTCGAGATTTTGAGTTTGGATTTTTTTTATATATGATCTGGATTGGATTCAGTTGTTAGGATATGGATTTGAGATTGCTTTTGATATTTGTAGCTTGTTAGTATTTTACAATAAGTGACGTGCAACTATCCTGGTTTAATACCCGTTTTGTCTGCTCAAATGAAGTGAATAAATTTAGGATTCAGATGTTACAGCTACAACTTTAAGCATTAATTATGTCTAGAAGAGAATGATATCAACAGCGCGTGTTGGTATAAAGATTCATGTTTGTATGCGTGTTTATTACAATTAAGCTAACGTATATGTGTGTGTTTGTATGCGTTAAGTCGTTAACATCTCTCCCACTGGTATCACTTTTAACTTTATAGAAATTGCTCTGCATTTTTAAAGTTATGGTTTACTGTTTCAAATTAGCTGCGTGTTTACAGTTGATGCTAGTGTTGAGGTACCTGCCAATTCTTGGTCATGGACACACAGGACTAATCTTAGGGGGGTGTTTGTGTAGGCTTATATGTATGCTTATGAGCTCATTTGATTTCAGCTTATATGTACGTAGACATGTAAAAGATAACATATCGGTTGATTTTTAAGGAACTTAAAAACCCCCAATATCCGATGTGGATTCCCGATACCCGATGGGGATGGGGAAGCAAAATTATTCCCCAATGGGGATGGGGATGGGGATGGGGATGTGGACTTGGGATAGGGGACGGGGATGGGAAATGCAATCCCCGACATACCCAACCCCGTTGCCATCCCATAGACTGAAGGGCCACTACATTTCCACATTGCATAATAAGTTGAATGCGAAAATGATAGGGGTCACTCATCACTGCCAATAAACCACAGTCTTGATACAGACTATTATGCTTTTATAATGAACATGTGAATGATGATCATGACCCCATGGCTTCTAGTTGTATGCATGCCCTGATACATAATGTAATATGTACTCGAGCTCCATGTCTCACTAGATTTTGCAATTGTTTGGTAATTAGGGTGTTTCGAAAATGGGGAAGCTGACATTGAAAATGACTGAGATGGAGACTGTGTACGATCTTGTACTAGTTTGCTTGGAACCATATGAAAGAAAGCTTGTTTACAACTCTGTTTTCATGTCAACATGTAAATTAGTTAAATTTTAAAGTTTGATCATTCAAATATTTAAAGGTACTGCAATTATCCTAGTGCCTAAAGAGGTGTATTCTGTGTTTGGGGCTCATGAGTAGTGTATTCAGGTTACAACTGTGTTGATTATATGACACATTGTTCATTAGGTTACAATTTGGTATGATGCCGTCAACACATGTGACTTAAAAGTTTATAATTTAACTGATTTGAAATCTAGAAGGACTCTTCTTTGCTATGAACAAAAGTGCCATTTTCTCTTAAGTCATGACTGATGCTTCTATTTCTTGATTGCGCATTGCATTAGGGTGTTTCTGTTCTTTAACTTGTTTTGTAGAGGCCCGCATGTTTTTTTTGGGTAAATATAGTGTTTTTTTTGTGTACAAAATACAAACATGTGTGTCGTTAAAATGATGACTTTTGCGACCTGTATTATTGATGATTTTTGGTTGTTTTGTAACCTCTGATATTGACATTTTCTTAAGAATTATCATTTTCTTCAAAATCCTTGTCTTGGTGTTTCATGCTAATAACTGTAATATAAGAGATAAGAGCATAGATGCCCATTCGCAAAGGTACATAATGTTTGATTGAAATTAGGAATTTGGGCTTCCGGGAATATGCATTAGGTGGAACTGAAGTTGTGTTGTTTTTGAAGTTACGCTTTCTGATAATTGAACAAAGATGGTCTTTTTGTGCAATTGTCAGTGGTTGTTTCTGTTGTCTATGGGGCGGGGAGCCAGTGAACTTTTACATGATGAAATAACTTGGATTATGATGAGAAAAAAACGCAGAAACTAGGAAATTTAAAAGTAACTATGGTACTTGATCTTTCTGAAGACTTTTTTTTGTTGTGAAATGCAGAACACAAGGTTTTCTTGCTCTTTTCACCGGTTTTCTTGCTCTTTTACATGATGAAATAACTTGGATTATGATGACAAAAAAACGCAGAAACTAGGAAATGTAAAATTAACTATGGTACTTGATCTTTCTGAAGACTTAATTATTTTTGTTGTGAAATGAAGAACACAAGGTTTTCTTGCTCTTTACACCGGTTTTCTTGCTCTTTTACATGATGAAACAACTTGGATTATGATGAGAAAAAAACGCAGAAACTAGGAAATGTAAAAGTAACTATGGTACTTGATCTTTCTAAAGACTTAATTATTTTTGTTGTGAAATGCAGAACACAAGGTTTTCTTGCTCTTTTCACCGGTTTTCTTGCTCTTTTACATGATGAAATAACTTGGATTATGATGAGAAAAAAACGCAGAAACTAGGAAATGTAAAAGTAACTATGGTACTTGATCTTTCTGAAGACTTAATTATTTTTGTTGTGAAATGCAGAACACAAGGTTTTCTTGCTCTTTTCACCGGTTTTCTTGCTCTTTTACATGATGAAATAACTTGGATTATGATGAGAAAAAAACGCAGTAACTAGGAAATGTAAAAGTAACTATGGTACTTGATCTTTCTGAAGACTTAATTATTTTTTTGTGAAATAAAGAACACAAGGTTTTATTGCTCTTTTCACCGGTTTTCTTGCTCTTTTACATGATGAAATAACTTGGATTATGATGACAAAAAAACGCAGAAACTAGGAAATGTAAAAGTAACTATGGTACTTGATCTTTATGAAGACTTAATTATTTTTGTTGTGAAATGCCGAACACAAGGTTTTCTTGCTCTTTTCACCAGTTTTCTTGCTCTTTTACATGATGAAATAACTTGGATTATGATGAGAAAAAAACGCAGAAACTAGGAAATGTAAATGTAACTATGGTACTTGATCTTTCTGAAGACTTAATTATTTTTGTTGTGAAATGCAGAACACAAGCTTTTCTTGCTCTTTTCACCGGTGACACTGGAGAAATACGAGCTGAAGTGAGGGAACAAATCGATACAAAGGTTGCAGAGTGACGAGAGGAAGGAAAGGTAGAGAATAGAGATCATTCATGGTGCTTGTTCATATATGAAGTCCACATGCTTGATATCGAGTGTTTTTCATTCCTAAACCGGGCCTTGGAAAATGACATGGCACCAATACTTCTTGTGGTCGCCAATTGATGAATCACAACTATTTGAGGCACAAATTACAAATCCCCACACGGGATTACAATCGATTTCCTGGATCGCCTTCTCATCATCTCAACACAACCGTACATTGAAGATGACATTCGCAAGATTCTTGATACAAGATTCTTGATAAAAAGGGGTCAAGACATCTGAGATACGCCATAAACTAGATCACATCAGCTGCATTGGCTTGCCAGAAGAGGAAAGGGAAGGTTGTGGAAATGGGACGTGAGCCGAGTTTATGAGCTGTTTTGGGATGTGTGATGATCTACACAGTACTTGATCGAGTATCAAAGCCGGTACATGTTCTATGAAGCAGCAACAGGGGAGGAAGATGAATCCAACATGATGGTTTGACAATGATGTGCTTGTAATTCCTTTTGGCTTTTTATTAGTTTCAGTTTCAAGTCTGGTTGTTTTTTGAGCCTATTGATGGTGTGAATTTATAATGTAGAACAGTAGAATCAGCTAATCATGTCCGATGACAACATGAAGAATGTGCTACTTTTTCATCCAGTTAGCGATTGTTGGTCTATGTCTAATCGTTGAGTTGTGTGCGAGATGATTTTTTGAGTTTGAATGTTTTACCAAAACAACTTATATAATATCACGCATGCTTTTGTAATCATATTGGGCGAAAAACATTCCGGGCCAGCCTGATCCTTACAAAAAATGTTCACGTTTTGACCCGTTACACAAGCCGCCAAACATGCCCATTTTCCCACCCTTACGAATATTTATTCAAAGAGCAGCCATACCATCCAAGAAGACTTGTAGCTTTGGTTGTTAAAGTCTATTTGTCGGAGTCCTTCCGGTAGCCAGATGAATGATTTCTTGCCAATATTCGCCATATGGCAAGCTAACATCAATACCAGACTAATACAGTTAAAGGCATCAGAACTACCTTAATGTGTCCTACGTGGCAAAAATGAATGCGTAATGCTTATAAGCTCCAAAATAGTTTTATTTAAAATACTAAAGCATAACTTTTGTAATCATATTTATATTAGCACGCTAATATCTGTAGGGGATTCTAATAAAACTGGGAAAAATGCATTCCGGGGCAACCTGATCCATACCAATATTTGTTTTGACCCGTTACACAAGCGCTAGACCCGTCCATTGTCCCACCCTTACGAATATTTATTCAAAGAGCAGCCATAACCATCCAAATGGCACGTCATCAGGTTCTTAATACTTATGTATTCATAATCCCTTTAGGTTTTGTAGCTTTATGGAAGTAACTCAGCATATCGCTTTTCCAATGACGTCCCAATTCAAACCACATGATGTCAGCCGGATCATGAGCTTTTTCAAGATGTCGAGTAACTGATAACTCACTTCCCGAGCCTTTCGGAGAGCTTTCACTTGTAAGAAATGAGTGCTACACCAGTCTCCACAGCATTTGATAACTTTCCATGTGCATCATCGCTTTTGTTTTTGTCTGGGCTTACGAACAAAAGAATACAGACGTGACTGAGATCATAAATACAATCGTTAAAACTTCGTTTACACAACTAAATTCTTCACATGTTAAAAGCAGTTTAGGGAGCAGTGGGTTCAGTGGAAACTCAGTCATTTTTAGCCCAATATCAGTCATACTCTATGTGTTGTTCAATGCTCCCAATATCCATAGTTGATACAGGTAGACATGTAGTTAAGAATGTTAAGTTTAGGTGGCGGATCCATGAACTTGAAATCAAGTAAATTGTCGATTTTTGACAACTTCAGAAGCATAAGTACGTTCCCCAGATTCGCCCTCTTGATTTTTAAGATGGGGTTGTCGAAGCATTTCTTTTTTGTACACGTTTTCTGTAAAAGGACGGTAACAGGTACCGGGCCTAATAGTAAACAAACTACAGATACCTAATGGTAATTTGACTACAACTTTCAAAAAAAATCATTATGCAGATACGCCTAACGAAACACTGAAACACCCATAATCGCCAAGTACGTGTTTGACAGATGTAACCAGCATACTTTGCCCCCAATTTTTCATTTTACAGAAATTGGATTGAGAAAAAATAACCACACTTTTGATACATATGATATTTGACAAAGTAAATGCACTCTTACATCTCTTATAGTACTTATGCAACAAGAAAACTAAAACACACTTACAAACATATTTGACAAAGTAACATTTATGTAACTACGACATGCACTGCTCCTTGCTGCAGTTACTTTCAAATTTCACCAAGAAAGCTTGGTATTAGACCTGAAAGCGTTCAAAAATAAAACCAAGTTAGTGATGATTTATTAACAAACTCGTGTAAAATCAGATTCTACAAAATGGGAGAACGGAGTACCTTATATATTTTGAAGCACATCGAGAATGCGCTGCAACTCGTTGACAACAATTTCAATTTTCATCCGTTGTGGCGGGGAATCCACAGAGCACGATACCCCAATCTTGATAATTGCAACCAAACATTCTTCCACTTTCTTTGCATTCACTTCCGTACTTTGCAACACAATTGCATCATCATCAATAACATCGATTACATGATCCGGTAATGACATGTAAGCAAATTTATGAAGGCTAAGACCATCGTTGAACATGTCATCTGTCGGCTTTTTCCCGGTCATCACCTCTAGTAATAATATTCCAAAACTGTAGACATCCCCGATACTTGTCATCTCACTCCCGAGACCATACTCTGTGAATTAAAAACAGTTAGTTAATTTACAAAATGTAATTTGTAAGCTAATATAAGCATCATGGAATACTACCTGGAGGCGCATAACCAATTGTTCCTTTAACCCCGGTTGAGCTGTTTTGGTTTAAGTCTGTACCAAGCAGTCGGGCTAAACCAAAGTCTCCAACATGAGCCACCATATCATCATCAAGTAGAATGTTACTAGGCTTCAAGTCACCGTGAACAATCGTTGTTTGGCAGCGATTGTGAAGATAATCAAGTGCTCTTGCAACATCTCTGAGAATGCTTATTCTTTGAAGAAGGTTCAGTTTCGACGTACTTGCACTTGAATGAAGCCAGTTGTGTACACTTCCATTGGGCATAAGCTCGTAAACCAGAGCTTTAAAATCATTGCCTTGGAAATCAGTACTTGAACATGAAGTTATTATCTTCAACAGATTACGGTGTCGAATATTCTGCCATGCTTCACATTCTGCTAGAAAACATAAAACATAAAACAAACTGCGTTGCATAACGATTGTAAATATTCAATGGCCATTTATATAATCGACGGGATTCTTACAGGTCCATAAGGCCAGCGGAAACCAATGAGGGCAATTGCAGTTAACTTACCGACTATTCTTATAGCCTATTTAATCTATAAAATCAAATACAATACCTAACACTCGCAGCATACTTCTATAGAAGTAATGAATTGTACTTACGCGCGTAAAAACAAACACTTAAACAATCTATTTCATAGAGGCATAAAAACAAACAGTTGATGTGCATACTTCTATAGAAGTAATGAATTGTACTTTGACCCATTTAATTAGAAATGGGTCAATTTAGGGTTATGTTTATATATTAATAGAGATATACTTTTTCTTTGGGTAAAGTAAAACAAATGTTTATGTATTAATAGAGATAGACTTTTGCGCCAATTCTATAAGCTTCTAAAACTTTTGTCGAATTTTGATACATTTGACCCAAAGAGAAGATAAGGCAAGCAGATCAGGTTAACAATACATACCTACAAAAGTGCTAAAATGTATCATTCAAAATTTATAGTAGGTTTAATAAATATGAAGAAATAGTGGCCAACAATGCACATTCTAAAGTATATCATATTATATGTCTAAAACGCACCTTGCTATCAACCTTAAGGACATGCTATTGAAAGGGGTGGTCACTGCCACCTTAAATACATAAATAAATATGCAATATTACAGGACATTGGATGATTTCATAACTCACGGGTATCATTCAGAAATAAGGACCCTGTCTTAACATGCTTATATACATTCAAAAAGTAATTAGGAACCTCAAAGCTTAAGCTTGTAACGTAAACTAATGATAAGTGGCAAACATAAATAAAATACATAAAACATACCGCGTTGCATAACGATTTTAAATATTCAATGGCGATTTATATAATCGAAGGGATTCTTACAGGTCCATAAGGCCAGCGGAAACCAATGAGGACACTGCAGTTAACTTATAGCCTATTTAATCTATAAAATCAAATACAATACCTAACACTTGCAGCATACTTCTATAGAAGTAATGAATTGTACTTATGCGCGTCACAGAATTGCAGACAAAAAAAAGTTTGGCCACTAACCCCAAACAATCTTTTTCCATTGAGGCATAAAAACAAACAGTTGATGTGCATACATATATAAACCACTAGTGAACACCTTAATCAGAATTTAAATGAAACCCATATCGATTATATAAATTGTGAAACACTAATTTTTATATACCTTACTAGAATCGATCTTAAGCCTTAACTAATTTTATGCTAAGACAGGGTCCTTATTTCTGAATGATATCCGTAAGTTATGAAATCATCCAGTAATCTTTAGCCTCTAAGTAAAAGTCTTAATAATATTATAGATCAATAACCGCCACACCGCGTCTCAGCGTCTATGAATCTTAAGCCTTAACTAGTACTTATAACAGAACTTCCATCCTATACCTAACCATTTAATTTCACTTTTTCTCAAAGACGGCTATAAAAAATCAAATAAAATTAAATAAAAATAATAATCAGTTAAATAGTCAACTAATTCAGTTACAGAACCTGCATATCCAGCTGATTATTCTGATTAGGAGATGAACTCGAGCTCTCAACTGGATCTAAACTTCGGGCCAACGGAGGGGAACAGGTGACCGGCGCCGGTGACGGAGGTGCGGTGCTGTCGCTGGTGGTTGCGACTGCCATTGGTGATGGTGACGTAAGTTGTTGGTGACTTGACTTTTAAAGACCGGAAAGTAGGTACATAGTGTTTCTCAATTGTTATATGGGTGCTACTATACAAACCGGTACTAGAAACACTCTCTAGTAGTAGGTACTTTCGTCCTTGCTGTTTTTTTTTTAGGTTCGTGTTTGTCTTTTATTTTTGTCACTCACTTGTGTTATGTCAGGTTTTTTTTTTTTTTTTTTTCCTTTTATTTTATAAATTTGATAATTTTTTTTGTATTTTAACTTTTTTCTTTTGTATTGTAACTTTTTGTATTATATTTTTGTTAATTTTGTTGTTCTTTGTCTGAGTAGAAGTTAATTGAGTGGATTCTTTACTTTGTGAAACTCAATTTTTGTGTTTTCTTTGTGAAACACCTTTTTAGTGCTTTCACTATGCACTTTGTTGAGGTTATATAGCAGTTTGAAAGCGACCGCCATTCACAAAGTTTCAAAACTAAATAGCTACAATTTGACAGTTTTAATACGGTTTTTAGAAAAGTTTCAAAACTAGCATTCACAAAACAAAAACAAATAGCTAGAAGATCAAGTGCGGCTATTACGGGTTTATAAAAGCTTACGATGAATTCATCACCGTTACACGAACGAGGTATAATTTTATGCTATTACATATAAAATTTTATGTTTATAAAAAAAATGACACATCAAGACGGCTCAGATTATTATTTTCAATCATATGGCTGCAAATTCAAAGGTTGCAAAGTGTTTGCCGTCCATTCGGTTATGCCATGCCAATCGACAAGTTTTTTTTTTTAAATCATCATCGCCGTACCTCGATTTTTTATAAGCAGTTTCATTAAATAATTCAAAAAACTGCTTAAACCATCAAGAAACCACGTAAGCAGTTTCATAAAGTTTCAAAACTAGAATTCACAAAACAAAAACAAGCAAATAGCTAGAAGATCAATCTTTTTGAGGTTATATAGAAACTGCTAACAATTTCAAAACTAGCATTCCAAACTGCTTAAACCATCAATTTGTGTCATAGATTCACCAAAACTAGAATTCACGTGGTTTCAGCTTATGTTTGATAAGTTACTTTTCTAGCTTATTTTTAGACATATAGACTTATATCAACCTATAAAATTTAAATAAGCGGGGTAAAAGTAAGCTTATTAAACGTAAACCGAAATCATTTAAGCTCAATAGCTCAAAAATAAGCTTAAGTGAACACCCCATACATGCAAGATATTTCAACAACTCATTACATCGGCTAAAAAATTATATCCTAAATCTATGTTTTTCATAAAAAAGGAAGACAATTCTTTTACTTGTTTTGTTCCATGTTTTATCCAAATTTAACCAGGGTTCTAAAAAGCGCGAGGCGTGAGGCTTGGTTATATCGTCACGCCACGCGCTATGCCGCTTTATGCCACGTCTTTTTGTAAACTCGATATATATTAAATATAATATAAATATATGAATGTTTTCATATTTTGTGCCGCCATATATCACTTTTTATAAACGCAAAAGCTTCACCTTGACCGCTAAAGCGCGAAGCTTCGTCATACCACCACAGTACGCCTCACGCTATTTATAACCTTGATTTTAACATAACAGGCATAGTTAGTTTGACTATGTTGACCGTTAATTAAGAGGGTATTTTCGTCTATTATACTAACAAAATAAAAAATGAATACATTAACTAACACACCCAACCCTTGAACTCCTTTCCTCATTATCGCTTTCTGAAACACTTTCTAACAACCACCGCCATCTCCGGCAGCCACCACCAATGAAAAAGTAACCCTTCAATAAAAACCCAAATCTTATAAAAATAAATTCCTTCAATGATTATTACATTGGGATGATGTATTTGCCTTTTTTTGGACTATTATCTGTTATAGTAGTATGATATAATTAACACAATTGTTTAAACCGAGTTTTGTGATGCTCTCAGGTATACTTTTCAACTGAATTCATTGAATTTTTGTGTTTTCTTCAATTAGGTGTTAGTTATAGATATTTGTGATATTATAGTGCGATAGAGGTGAATTACGTGTGTTATGTGCGGCTATGGTTTCAAGCTCGGGTTTAGGTTGTGCACGAAACGTGTTTGATGAAATGTCCATTAGAGAATGATACTTGCGTAACATTTATCGTTACATTTTGACATGCAAAAATTATTTGGCGTGTCGTTTAGAACGAAATAATAAGTTTTAGTCGTTAGTATGATAATCAACTCCGAAAACATTTTTAGTCATTGTAGAAAATGCAAAAATGGGAAGTTTTGTTGTTACGTTTTCGCATCTACTGGATAGTTTATCACTTACTGTTTGAATCAACAGATATTGTTTTTTAAATTGCCGTTATGTATTCCGGAGCAAAAGGGCATTTTGTGTGTTGTTCTTTGAGTAACCGTTAACATGTCTATACATATCTACCAATGCAACTACAAATTTAGCTACAGAGTTATATGAGATTTTATGTGGAAACGGAAACCAAATTTTTAACACCTAATTGGGAAGTTCCTAAAAGATGGAACTCGACTTATTATATGTTTAAAAGTGTTTTACGCCAAAAAATTGCTTTAAGTACTTTTCATGATGATCTTGCCGATGATAACCTAGTTGAACCATTTTCCGTCTATAATTGGGAAATTATTGAAAAATTAACTGAATTACTCGAAGTTTTTAAAGATGCAACTACTTTATTATTGGGTGAATCCCACAAGTCATAGGGTACTCCAACAAATTTTTGCAATGTGTTCAAAAATAGGCGAATTCGAATCAAGTGGTCCACCATATGATATTATGGTTGAACCTATGAAATAAGAACTTATAAAATATTTCAAAGAAATTCCACCGGTAATTACTTGTGCCGCCGCATTAGACCCATGCTTTAACATTAGTGGGGTGGAACTACTTATCGAGAAGATTTCAATTGATTTGGATTTGCAATTAGAAAACCTTAACGATGCAATGAATGCAAAAGCTTATTTTAACAAATGTTTTAAAGATATATTTGATATTTATTTTAGTAAATATGGTTCAACCAATGTTTCAATGAGTTGTGGTGCTTCATCATCCTCTTCGTGTTCGAGGTTTAACTTATTTCAAACTTTAAGACAAGAAAGTGTTTAACGGGCTGGGAGTGACCAAACCGGTACCAACGAATTTGGGAGATATATCAGAACCAATTGGATAAGCTCTATGGGACAAGAAGAATTTGAAAACTTTGATGTTTTGTCTTGGTGGAAAGGAAGGCAATCTCAATTTCCCGTTCTATCTAAGATGGCTCGAGATTTACTTAGCGTACAAGCTTCTACGGTAGCTTCGGAATAATGTTTTTCTCTTAGTGGAAGGGTATTAACGATTCGAAGAACAAGACTCACGCCGGCATCTTTGGAGATGTGTATTTTCTTAAAGGATCACTTAGACGCACAAGAACGTATACAACACATTTCTAATATTGAAGCCAATTATTTAGAGATCGAACCACACATATTTGAGATCGAGATGCAAGAGGGTTATAGAATCTCACTTTCCGATGAAGAAATCGCTCAAGATGACCAAGCTAGGTCCGGATCCGGAGACTCCGAATAAGACCTCACTATCGCTCAATGTATTAGCTTTCCGATTAATAAATCGCTCAATGTATTAGCTTATGTTTCAAGTAGTTTATGTTTAACGTATTATGAGTTTATTTAATAAAAGTTGAAGTTTATTGAGTTATTATGTATAAAATGCGAATGGAAAAAAAAAACCGAAAACCCGAGCACCATTTAGTCCTAACATAAAAACATATTAAAAAAAAAAAAAAAAAACCCGGTTATAACCGGTTTTTCCTATAATAACCGGTACAAACCGGTTAGTACCGGGTTTGGTTTTTTCTACCCAAAAGTCTAACCGACCCGAACCATTTTTTCAAAATGACCGATTTGACCAAGTTTGACCAAAAACTGGGTCGGTTACTAACCGAACGGTTAGCCCAAAACCCGATTTCCGCACGGCTACTTTATAATATAAAGTACATGCAACAAAAGTTTAAAATTATTAGACTTCAAAACCTAACAAAAGATAGGAAATAAAGACAAAAAACAACATTAATAAGTACCAAAACATTCCTCGAGTTTCATTCATTAGTAACAGTCAATGTTTGGATTCCAAAAGTACAAAAGAAACATATCTAAATAAAGTCAAGATATAACAATAGCATCTAACAAAAACTGAGTTGTACAACCCTTTTAAGCACAAGTTACAACTGCATAATGCACACTACATGTTACCTATTTTCCCATCCAATAACCCAAAAAACCAAACCAAACTCCCAAATTCAGGAATTTTGTACCTAAATGGAACAAACACCATCAGTACTTGGACCATTGTCCACATCCATTGTATCGGCTTCCTTATTATCTGCTAAAACATGAAGAAACTCGGGAGGAATAGCTGCAGGGTCTTTGGAGCGTTTGCATATTCTTGACCCGTGAGCAGGTATGAAGGTATTTGATGCGAAAAGAAAAGGAAGGTTCGATACTATTAACATAGATACTTATTCTAACAATAAATAGCCTAATTATCCTCAAGATATTCAGAACAATAATGATGATTATTAGTATAAGATACATCCTGTCCATCATACATTGAAACATTCACACGCGTTTCTTAAATGGACGAACGCATGAAAATTCATCTAACGAAACCATATAGCACTCATCTCGAAACCAAATTCCGTAATAACAGACTAGTATCCACCTCTAAGTAAAACTCTTAATAATATTATGTATCAAAAACTACTACTTATAACAGAACTTCCATCCTATAGTCAAATAGTCAACGACGGCTATAAAAAAATCAAATAAAATTAAATTAAAATAATAATATTCAGTTAAATAGTCAGCTAATTCAGTTACAGAACCTGCATATCCAGCTGATTATGCAGGAGACGAGCTCTCAACCGGTGACCGGCGCCGGAGAAGATGGTTCGGGTGTTTGTGGTGGTGGTGATTTGTCCATTGATTGGGACGGAAGTGATGTGCTGGCGCCGGAGAAGATGATTCGGGTTTTGAGCTAAGCCAACATACTTTCATCTTAAACGGGTTTAAAGAAATTACTTTGTGGACTATGGCATAGTTCCGAGGCATCCCGTCACGATCATCATAAGCAGCCCAGAGTTGACCTTCTTTGAAACATTTTTCGCTTCTTTCTATATCGAAATCATGGAAATCTTGATCTGGTACGTCAGCCTCGTTACTCTTTGAGAAGTCGTTTGCCATGTCAGCAACTTTTACGGCCTCTGAACTCCATTCGTCCAGTTTCTTCTTTATTTCCGTAGTCGCCTTCTTTATAAGTTGATTCTTTATAGGCCCGGTTTCCTTAATTGCATCAAACCCGTTAATGTCTTGCTTTGTTTCAACAGATTTGACTTTCTTAGATGCGGATTTAGCTTCTTTTTTAGCGATCTTATTTCTCAAAGCTTCCTCTATATTAGTGTCTAGTCCAGCTTCTTCTCGATCCCTTTTTAGTGGACCCCGCTTGGAGCTTGTACCATCGCCAGCCTCAATACCCGTTATCTTACACGTTTCTGGGGCTGAAATGTTATTTCCCGTTCCTTGTGAAATTCCCGCAACTTCAGAATAAGCATTGATATTTGGTGGTGGCATCTCGGTCGCGTGAAACGGTCCATAACAAGCGGGATAACATATTTCGATTTAAATACTTTCCCAAGAATTTATACTGCAGTTTGCATCTCATATTCTCATGCATGCATACGGTCCAAAACATCTTAGGCTTCATCTGTTTAGTAACCGGTAAAGGAATAGAAGTGGGACCCGTCTTGGTCGTCCCATTAACTTTATCCTTTTCTTCAGAGGTTTTATCCTCTGTTAAACAAGGCTCAGGCGTCGTCTCAGGCGCTATCTGTTCATTAGACGATCTGGGAGCAGAAGCGGGACCAGTCTTGGTAGTCCCGTTAACTTTATTCTTTTTTCGAGAACATTTGACCTTTGATATTTCAGGAGCTATCACGTTCCTTTGGAGGATGAAGGAGCAGAAGTGGGAACCGTCTTGGTAGTCCCAGATAGTCTCATCCTTTTGACTCTTGGTTTTTTTCTTCGTCTGAGTAGTAGTTTTATCCTTCTTTTGAGAAGTTGTAACCTTTGTCGTGCATCGCACCATGCACTCTTCGTGACATTGTGAAAAATGCGAGTTGGAGGTATATGCACTCGTGAAAACACGTTAGAAACCCTCGATTCAAAACTTGAGCATGCCTTTTATGATCATATGCCAATCTTTTATCTTTATCGGATATGATTCCATGCTTGAAGTGATAAAGTGATAAAGCTACGGACTTGTTCTTATCGGGATGAAGTGATAAAGCTAGTTTCCTATAATGTTTCTTCATCTGCTAATGGGTTCACACCAAGTATCCCATAATTGTCCGATTCACCACTTATTTTTTTTCGGCGACAACATGCACATCCGGCGCTAATAGTTGGGAAATACCCTCCGGACCGAGGAAACAAAATTTGGGCCTTTAAAGCAAATTTCTTGGCACCCTTTACGTTCAACGATTTCTTTCGCCCTTGTGGCTTCATCCTTATCGCATTCCATCCTTCACGAGTTCACGTATTAAGCAGTTAATATACTTCACCACTTCCTTAATAATGCTAACACATTAATAGTTCCAAGTAAATGTGAAGATTAGGCAATATTCTGGCCTGAGTTAATGCTTAACCAAGCTACTACTTTTGATTGCGATTCTCAAACCTGATACAGATATACAAAGTTGATAGATTAAGCATAACGCACATGTATAAAGTATTCATAGAATGATTTCTCGCAGAACCTATTTTCCTCATTGTCACAGAACTAAAAGTTTTACCGTATCCAAATACCCTGTTTACCAGTCACAAACCAGCAACTCAGCAACTGGACTTCTTCAACCCGTTTTCTAATAATCTATAGCTTTTCATTTTATTTATTTCCCGTTTGACCTATTATATATAAAAACTAACCAAAAGTGACCCATTTCATGTAAATTGTCCCAAAAATAATAAATTTTCTGAGAGCAAGTTTAGAAGATCTGGTTACTTACTTTCAGTCAGCAAATGGCACACGTCTTATGAGTGTCATCTTACTCTTTTCAAACTCGGGCACATCACAAAGAGGACTATCTGTTAAGACGGACAACAAAACTGTTAGTACAAATGCAACATTGTCTAAATACATTCAAATTTTATGAAATTCAGAATAACTTGCCTTTATTACTTGTATTTATTGTAGATTTTCGAGATATAATTCTGAAAGAGTGGATGTCATTTCGTTACATCCAACTTACTCAAATCTTGTGTCATTAAACCGTTCCGTGGCATTTTCACACTTTTGAAGGATTTAAAACTTGAGCGAATTCTTTTATTGTACCTCAAAAACTCTATCTCAAGTGACATAAAACCTGCATCAAGTAAAAATTTGAAAAGTGAAAACGGATGATATCTGAAAAACCTAAATGTGAATCTGACTGTACAACAAACAAATTAATCACGCTTAGCTTTTCTTTCCACATGAACATGGACAAAGTTAGTATATACTAAAGTTATGTCATAAAGAAAGTTGTTCGACTGAGGTTATTTTTACCTTTAACCTTTAGCCAGTAAAATGGGTAAACATTAAACATTCCTTCGAAACTGGAACAGTTCGGATGATTAGAATAGGTATAAAATTACATGCATTATAAAAATCAAGGAAAAATTGACAAAAGATGTTCACAACTCCCAGTGATGTTAAATCAGTGACTTGTTTGATAGTCAATAAGATGCTAGTGATTCGTTGGAAATAACATTAGTCTTTGGATGTTAAAATCCACGCTAAAAGGTTGACTGTTAAATAGCATTATCTGTCATTCAAACGTCATTCATTCAACCTAAAAAAGTCAAAACCAAAATAACCCTTTCCAAAACCACTAATAATTAACCAAGCGAGTTTACCATACGTGTCAAATTAAGCCCAGACATAAGTGAAGACAATCAAGTTCACTCAAATGTGGTTTTCATTAGGTTCTGAGAAGTAACTTGCCAACATATCGCCGCAAAATCCCTTCGAAATTTTTGGGTGAAATTCTACCCCAACCTTTGATTCCCATTAGAATCCTAACTAAAATTGGTGAATAACTAAAAAAACAAAGACAAAAGCCATACCTTGAACATATTTCAATGCAAACCTTCTATTGCTTGGAGTATAGTGTGGAGATAAGCTGCTTTCTTAAGTTGCGGATCTTGGAGGTTGTTGGTCGTTCATACTTCCTACTCCAATTAAGTCCTTCGGAGACAGCAAATTATCATTCATTCTTTTCAGCATACAAAGAAAGTATCCTCATGTATATGGGGTGCACTTAATATTTCAATTCAAATGACCCATCTTTAGAAGCATTCTCGGGACGAATTTCAAATGAATGGTTTTACTTCAGAATACCTACATAACAATGATTCTTATATGATTTAAGTGCTTTAAATACCACATCTTTTATATACATAATTAATGAAGTAACTTTGACCCATTTAATTAGAAATGGGTCAATTTGGGGTTATGTTTATATATTAATAAAGATATACTTTTTCTTTGGGTAAAGTAAAACAAATGCTTACGTATTAATAGATATATACTTTTGTGCCAATTCTGTAAGCTTCTAAACCTTTTGTCGAAATTTGATACATTTGACCCAAAGAGAAGATAAGGCAAGCAGGTCAGGTTAACAATACATTCCTACAAAAGCGCTAAAATGTATCATTCAAAATTTATAGTAGGTTTAATAAATATGAAGAAATAGTGGCCAACAATGCACGTTTTGAAATATATCATATTATATGTCTAAAACGCACCTTGCTATCAACCTAAAGGACATGCTATTGAAATGGGTGGTCACTGCCACCTGGATGATTTCATAACTTATGGATATCATTCAGAAATAAGGACCCTGTCAAAAAGTAATTAGGAACCTCAAAGCTTAAGCTTGTAATGTAGCAATGGCGATTTATATAATCGAAGGGATTCTTACAGGTCCATAAGGCCAGCGGAAACCAATGAGGGCAATTGCAGTTAACTTACCGACTATCCTTATAGCCTATTTAATCTATAAAATCAAATACAATACCTAACACTTGCAGCATACTTCTATAGAAGTAATGAAATAATCTGTATAACACATTTACCTGTTCAGCTGTTCTACAACAAACAAACAATAGCAATGGGAGATTTCACCATAAAGATTTCCAGTTTGGCTAAAATGATACAGAAGAATTTCAATGGTTACTCCATTATAGGTTCTTGGTCCAGCTAAGTTAAGTTAAGATAGAGGTGCTGGTCGTTGTTTATTTTCTTTACCGTTGGTTTTGGTCTCCACACCTTGGGTTCTATTGTACTTTTTGTCCTTAAGCGCAGACAAAAAAAAAATTGGCCGCTAACCAAACAATTTTTTTTTCCTTTTTTTTAACGGAAAATTTTTACAACCTATGACACCTATCTCACAAATTTCTAACGAGACTTGAACCCACAACCTCTAGGTTGATGGGTCACTCAGAGGCCTTTAGTAACCAAACAATCTTTTTCATTGAGGCATAAAAACAAACACTTGATGTGCATACATATATAAGCCACTAATGAACACCTTAATACATCAACTAAACTAACAAAAATCAAAACCCCATATGAACAATCGCAATTTTAAAAACAAACCCATATCGATTATATAAATTGTAAAACACTAATTATTTATAAAATTTTGTTTGCTGTACCTAATTAGGAACCTCAAAGCTTAAGCTTGTAATGTTCAACGCGATTTATATAATCGACGGGATTCTTACAGGTCCATAAGGCCAGCAGAAACCAATGAGGGCAATTGCACTTAACTTACCGACTATCCTTATAGCCTATTTAATATATAAAATGAAATACAATACCTAACACTTGCAGCATACTTCTATAGAAGTAATGAATTGTCCTTACGCGCGTAACACAATTGCAGACCAAAAAAAGGTTTGGCCACTAACCCCAAACAATCTGTTTCATTGAGGCATAAAAACAAACAGTTGGTGTGCATACATATATAAACCACTAATGATCACCTTAATTCATCAACTAAAGTAAACTAACAAAAATCAAAACCCCATATGACCAATCGCAATTTTAAAATCGATTATATAAATTGTAAAACACTAATTTTTATATACCTTATTAGAATCAATCTTTAGCCTTAACTAATTTTATGCTAAGACAGGGTCCTTATATACCAGCACCGGAGAAGATGATTGCGACGGAGGTGCGGTGCTGTCGCTGGTTGTTGCGACTGCCATTGGTGATGGTGACGTAAGTTGTTGGTGAGTTGACTTTTAAAGATGGGAAGGTGGAGAGTACATATAATAGTGTTTCTCAATTGTTATACACATGATTTGCAAATTTTTTTTGTTTATTTATTTATTTTATTTTTTAAACATAATTTTATACAAGCTGTATAGCAGTACAACACTATAAGTGATGAAAGAAAAAGAAAAAAAATTAGTGCGCAAATCAACCCCTTATTATTATCTCTATATACTAAAGCACTATGTCGGTGCTTATTAAAAAAAACACATGTCGGTACATTTTTATATTCATGCTATCCTTTTTATATTAACGTAGTCTTTAGAATATTGATTGTATATATATTATCACTTCTCTCGGAAAATAGTAATAAAATACTTGGGAAAAAGCAATAGTCCACTTTCATTTTTTGTCCGTTGGGCTTTTTATATCAGCTTTGCCGACTCCCTTTGTGTTCATTGTTAAACACGTGGCTTCACCGCTTGTGATTCACCAAAAAGACACAATCCTCGTAAACCTTCTTTTTAAAATAGATCTGACGGTCCGTTTTTTACACACGTACCAAAAATGTGAGGTGGGTTTTTGGTATTTTTTGTGGTTTTTTGATTTTGTTGATGAGTTGATGAGATTGTAGATGTGTGTTAATGCTTCCCCCAATTAAGAAGCATTAAGGGTTTAGGTCCGCATTTCTTCTCGATTAAAAAGAAAAGAAACACTCCTTAGTACCCACATATACACAGTCGCCACACTTGATGGTTAAATGCCAAGCTTGCACTAAAATCCCATTTCATAATTAGGTCGTATTATTATTTTTATAATTGTATGATGTAATTTTGACCAATTTATTTTGAGCTTGGGGAGGGGTTTACCCCGATTCGAGTCTCACAAGTGACAAAGAAAATCCGGATTTTCCTCTTAGTGCGAAGCCGTGAGCTCTAGGGGTTTCCCTTTGCGGGTCTCTCCTAGTGATTTCGGGTCCCAGTATCTAGGGCCTGCCCATTTTGATGGTTTAACTCGGGGGTCGAATTTTAAGTGTGGTGCCATTTTAAAAATATAATTTATTTTGAAATGGGTTGGTTTTGTTGATCTTTCATCTCTAACGGATCAAAAGTAAAAAAAGTGAAAAGTAAATTAGTCAATTAGGTTAAAGGTTGTCCAAAGTGCATTGTTACATGTTGAGGTAAAAATCTGTGATTACCCGAACAAGCTAATCCTTCAGTTAACCCTTCGGCTAAGCTCTCCGGATAAGGTCTCTTCGGATCTGTAAACACAAAGACAGCACGCGTTAGCCTCGCCCAGGGTTTTATCCCCAGACTAAACTCCGGCGTGAGAATGAGTATATTGATTTGTCAGAGTAAAGTGTAATGAATATGAGTTTAGAATTAGTTAACCTTGAGTCTTTGTAGCTTGGCTCCTTTTATAGATGAGGAGTTTTTGTCCTCACCCGAAGGTCACGTGGGTGATAGTGACTCTTTCGGGCGGGAGTTGACTTTACTCTGTTTGGATTCCGTCTGGAAAGGGTCAGTGGTTCTGACCAAGATTCCTTTCCTCATATACATGATGATGTCAGGAATCTGTTATGTCGAGGGTTATGTCTAACCCTCCGGTGTATGCTGATCTAATTGCGTTTGGTCTAAGTTGACTGGAATGCTTTATCCGGAAGATTGCACGTTGTGCCGGGCGGTTTTTTATCAGGACCGGAGAGTTAGGTTCCTCGGCACTTTACTAATATACCGGGGAGTTTGTATGTTGGGATATACGCCAACATGTCCCCCCCCCCCAGTATCATGTTAATGGATGCATTCATTATATGATATTGGGAGTATGTGGTGATCCTCGGCGAGTATTTCCCCGACCGTTCCTCTTTTTTCTCTAGTAAACTTCTCTCTTTTTTTTCTTTTTTTTTTTTTTAATTTTTACTGTGCAGGTTATGACACGTCAGCAGGGCACGTGGTAGTATGATGCCTCGATGTTAGGGCACGTGGCAATGGGTACGTGCTGTGTGGTGAGGATAGTGCCACGTCATCTCTGACACGACGGGACGCCTCAGCTACCTCCCTTTTTCGCATATAAATACGCTTGTGACTCTCATTTTTACCACAATATATTTTTCATTCACACGCCTCCTCTGCGTTATTTGGCCGGACGATTTTATTTGCTCTTCGTCTTCTACCCAGGTACTATTCTAGTTTTTCTTCTTTAGCTTTTAAGGTGCGATCATTCCCTTCCGGCTAAAATGTCCGAACCGTCCGGCTCTTCATCTGCTCTGGGATCTGGGCCAGTTTCCGAGGGTCCATCGAATCCAAAACCTAAATTTTACTTAGATAAATATACCTCGATTATGACTAACAAATCATTAAAATGGGCCGTGAAGGAATTTGGGATACCCTCCGATCTTCATCCGAGGCTTCCGCCAAATGATTTTACCATGGGGCAACTGGGAGATGACGCCATAGGACTGTATTTAGAATTTTTTATTGAAGGTGGAGTTTCCGTCCCGTTTTCTAGTTTTCTTTTAGATGTTCTTCATTATTATAAAGTTCATATATCTCAGTTAGTGCCGATAGGTTTACATAGGGTTACACTTTTTGAGGTATATAGTCGTAGCCTTCATATTACTCCCACGACTTCTTTGTTTCGAGCCTTCTATAAGTTGCATAAGCAAGGGCACTGGTTTACTTTTGCTAAGCGGGATGGTAAGCGCGAAGGTTTGTTTTCAAGAGATCTTATCTTCATGAAGGGTTGGAAGAGGCGTTCTTCTTAATTGATCGCGGGGTGTACCTTTTGCTATGCCGTGGAGGCATCCGGATTGAATGTCTCCAATCCTTTTCCTACTGGGGAATTTTCTATGCCCCATGCGGATCTTCTGTCCGCTAATGTTATAGACTTGATAAAAATTCCGGGTTTTTATATATGCCGTGGGGTTGTCCGCCAAATGGAAGTATCCGGTTATCGGGCGGCTTTGAAGGATGCCGAGGGAATGGTACTTGGCCTATATATATATATATATATATATATATATATATATATATATATATATATATATCTTTTATATATATTTAGTTTGAGATTTTATGCTTTCTTGTGACTTAACGTTTCCACCTGTTTTGCAGCTTTACCCATGTCTGACTACCTTATCAAGCCGAACTTCCGTAAGGGGGCCGCTATGACCCGAGGGGATAAGTATCAGGAGGGTCAGGCTCATATGATGCACGTTACTCTTCCGAGTCCACCTGGTACTTCGGTTCCTCCGAAGACTAATGCTATGAAAAGGGTCGAGGTAGCTTATCCAAAGGTCCTTGAGGCCAAGGATAAAAAGAAGAAAGGTGCGGAGGCTAAAGCCGGGGGTTACAAACCGCGCAAACTTCAGGTTGGGGAAGGAGGTTCCGGGCAGCCAAAACGAAGGAAGAAGAGCCCTACCCCAGTTGTTAACTTGGATTCCACAACCAATCCGACGCCGGTGAATACCGTTCCTCCAGAGGGTCAGCAGCTGAATGATCCTCCCACCGTTGAGAAGGAGAATTTGGAGGGTCAATCCAGCAATAAATTAGAGGATGCTGACGCTGGTCTTGATGTGAACGCTGGGGCAGATCCCCAAGGTCAAAATCCGGATCCGAAGGATCATGATGCTGAGGTCTCTCGATTTGTCGAGCAGCCTGCTCCTCAGGAGGATGGTGAGTTGGTTTCTTTTTATTCCTAATCGTATTTTCCCCGCTTGTTATTTATTTCTTTCTTTTGTGTACTTAACATTTATTTTGTATTCTTACAATGATTTCTCCTCCTTTGCGCCGTGAAGGTAAGGGTGCCGGTGAAGAGGAGGATGCTTCGTCCAACGCTACCTATGTGCCGGGGTGGTCGATCAAAAAGGATGAACGGGTTAAGGGATATGAGAAGTATAGGGATATGATGGTTCATTTTCCCCCCTGCTGAAGAGGAGCATATGCGGACTTTATCGGATACTGAGGCAGCCCAGAGATCATGGGCAATTTTGGCCAGGGGTTCTCTTGCTTTTGTTGACTTACTTGTCCGTTTTGAGAGCCTTGATCTGGACCATAGGGAGTTGGCCGAAGAGCACAGTGGATGTGAGAAAGCTGCCAAAGACAATTTCGCTTTTTTGGATAAGACTTTGGGGGAGTTGAAGGCGGCGAGGGATGAGCTTGGCGAGACTTCTGCCCGGGGAGAGATTTTGAAAAAACAGGTGCGTACTCTGAAGGCCGAGAAAGCTGAATGGTCTAAGTTATCCCAAGCTCAGAGTGAAAAGACATCCAATTTGGAGAAGGAGTTGATGGAGACAAAAGGGGCTCTGAAGAATGAAGAAGAAGAGAATCTTTGCTTGTTGAAGCAACGTCAAGAGTTAGCCGTGGCGCAGGAATCGGAGATCGAAAAGTCACATCTTGTTAGGGATTTCATCCCCACTTTTGTCGCTCGTCTTCATGGGAGTCATGAGTATAAGGCCTCGTTGGCTGCTCCTTTTAGTCGAGTGGGATGGGTGGGTGGTTGGACGGCGTGTCGATTGGTCGCTTCGGAGGAGGAGGTGAAGAAGATATTGGCCGACCACGAGAGGATTTGGGCGTGGGCGCTCCTAATAAGTATTTGGCTATGTACGATGAACTTTTTGTCAAGGAGTATCCCTATGTCACCAAGGTTCGAAATGCCTGCCATCGTCTGTTTGATGTGATTTCGGCCTTGATGCCTGACCCTGCGCCGGAGCGTGTTGTTGAGGAAGAAGTTGGGGACAAAGGTAAGGACGGGGGGACCAGTGTTCCTCCTAAGTGAAGCTTAGTTGTTTTTATTTTTGGATAACCCTTTTGTAATGGCGATATTGCCGAACAATGTTATTTGTCGAAACTTGTAATGTTTAAGGAAATTTGTTTTGGGAATTTTTATTTGTTTAATGAAATCGTTAGTCGTTCTTCTTCTTATATCTCTCAGTGTATATTTTATTTGCTTGACTATCTATAATGAAATCATTAGTCGTTCTTCGGCAATCTCACTGAGGTATGAATCGTTCGGTGACTCCATTCGGCATATCTCAATCTCTTTTTGGATATGAGCCGTTCAATAATGGCGCCTGGGCAATTTTTTGGGTATAAACCGTTCGGCGCTTGGCAATCCTTTTTGGATATGAACCATTTAACTTGTCGCCTGGGCAACCCTCTTTGGGTATAAACCGTTCGGCGTTTGGCAATCCTTTTTGGATATGAACCATTTAACTTGTCGCCTGGGCAACCCTTTTTGGGTATAAACCGTTCGATGCTTGGCAATCCTTTTTGGATATGAACCATTTAACTTGTCTCCTGGGCAACCCTTTTTGGGTATAAACCGTTCGGCGTTTGGCAATCCTTTTTGGATATGAACCATTTAACTGTGTCGCCTGGGCAACCCTTTTAGGGTATAAACCGTTCGGCATTTGTATGGCAATCCTTTTTGGATATAAACCACTTAACTAGTCGCCTGGGCAACCCTTTTTGGGTATAAACCGTTCGGCATTTATATGGCAATCCTTTTTGGATATAAACCATCTTTGAACATTGATCATTTTTCCCCGGGGGTCGCGAGCCTACCGGGGGGATCATTTACTAATTATGTTCAGAAAACAAGATGTGCGGAAAATTGCCCCTCCGATATCCGGGGGGCTGATATTTTCATTAATAATATATGTCAACAATCGCCTCACGGGCTTTACGGTTACAAAGCTTTTCCTATAAGAAACATTTCCTTAGGTTCACCGCGTTCCAAGTGCGGGGGACTTCTTTTCCTTTGGCTGTATATAATTTGTATGAACCATTATCGTATGCCTCTATCACTTGGTATGGGCCTTCCCAGTTTGGTCCCAACTTCCCTAAGTCTTCTTGTCTGCTGGCCTCTTTTTTCCTGTAGACGAAGTCTCCTACTCTGAATTTTTCACCTCTAACTCTTCGATTGTAATATTGCTCCATCTTCTTTTTGTTTCTGGCTTCTTCAACAGCCGCTGAGTCTCTTCTTTCTTCCAGTAAATCCAGGTTTAAGCGTCTCTCCTCTTCGCTTCCTTCTTCGGTTGCCATCATTGTTCGGAAGGTAGGCATGCCGATTTCCGCGGGAATCACAGCTTCACTTCATATGTCAAACTGAACGGTGTTTCACCGTTGCTTGTCTTCAAGGATGTCCGGTGAGCCCACAAAAGCGTTGGTAGCTCATCAACCCATCCGGACCTACTTACGCCCGTCTTGTTTTGAAACCATGCATCAAACTTTTGTTTGCTCGTTCTACTAGACCGTTGGCTTGAGGATGTGCCACAGCAGTATTTATCTGTTTGATGTTGAGCTTTTCGCACCACCGCTTGAAGGGATCATGGATGAAATTGCTACCGTTGTCGTTACAATTAATGTGCGGCAAGCGAGGCGACACACAATATTATCCCATACAAAATTTATGACTTCTTTTCCGTGGTCTTTGCCGGGGTTTGGCCTCCATCCATTTTGTGAAGTAGTCGATGGCCACGATGACATATTTTACCTTCGGCGCTTGGGGAGGGGACCCAGCACATCCATTCCCCATTGGAAAAAGGCCGGGGAGACATGATAGAAGTCATAAGAGTCTTTGGTAACTTGGGGAACAGGGGAGTGTATTTGGCGGGACTTCGCATTTCTGAATGATTTCTCTGGCGTCCACTGTGCATGGTTGGCCATGAGTATCCTTGCCTGATCCGGTTTAGCCACCACAGGATATTGGGTCGGAGTGCATGCCACATGCACCCTCGTGTACTTCCCTTATTACATAATTGGCTTGTAGTGGACCCACGCACCTCAACATTGGACCTAAATACGACTTCTTGAACAGCACCCCGTCCTCCATTGTATAATGGGGTATTTTCATCCGCAGGGTTCTTGCTTCGTTTTCATCATTCGGCCATTTTCCTTCGGTAATGCACCGGATGATCGGAGACATCCAGTTTTCCTCCTCTTCTTCTACTATTGCTCCGATGACCTTCTCTTCCGTCAATGGTGCCTCCAATACTTCTACGAGTATCTCCTTGGTCAAATGGTCAAATGCTACAGATGCCAACTTGCTTAACACATCGGCCTTACGGTTACGTGCCCTGGGGATATTTTGTATTCTGAATCGTTTGAAACAGCCAATGTATTCTTTTGCCTTAGCTAAATATCTCGCCATGCTTTCCTTGTAGGTGGTGAACTCTTCATTGATTTGGCTTGATACCAGGTTGGAGTCAACTTTAGCACTTAGCACCTGGATCTTCATGTCCTTTGCTATCCTTAGTCCGGCTAGCAATGCTTCGTACTCCGCCTCGTTATTTGTGCTGGGGAAATTGAGTCGAAGAGCATAAGTGTATTCTGTTTGGTCGGGGCTTATCAACACTAACCCTGCTCCTGATCCTTTCTTGTTGGACGCTCCGTCTGTGAATAGCGTCCATTCTTCCTCTTCTGTTGCAGAGATGTTGCATACTTCTTTGCTTTTCCCTTCTTTCCCTATCTTGCTGACCGGTATCTCATTTATGAAATCTGCCAGGACCTGTCCTTTGGCTGTTTCGGGATGTAAGTAATTTTGTATGCTCCCAATTCTACCGCATACTTCATCGCTTCCCGAAGATTCGAGCTTGTTCAGGGGCGTCACGGATGGGTTGGTCCGTGATCACCTTGATGTGATGGGCTTGAAATACCTTCGAGTCTCTGGAGCAAAGGCCGTAGGGCCAAAGCTAGTTTTTCCGAGGGGCATAGTTTCGCTCGGCATCGTGGAGTGTTCATGACATAGTGCACCGGCATCTGTTTACCCTTCCTTTCTACCATCAGCACGACGCTTATAGCTTCTTCGGCTACTGCCAGGTACATGAAGAGATCTTCCCCTGCTACTGGGGCAGTTAAGTTGGGTAACTCTAGGATCACACTCATCATCTTTTGGAATGCATCTTCTGCCTCCTTGCTCCACCGGTACTCCTTTTGGTTTTCTATCGTGACGCTCTTTAAAGTGTTGAAGAAAGGCAAAGCTTTTTTAGCCGATCGAGATAAGAATCTGTTCATAGCTGCCAGCTTCCCACTGAGGCTCTGCATTTTCTTAAGTGTTCGGGGCGATTGCATGTCGGCAATGGCTTTTGTTTTCTTCAGATTGGCCCTTATTCCTTCGGATGTTACCACATAACCGAGGAACTTTCCTTCTTCCACTCCAAAAGAGCATTTTTTAGGGTTGAGCTTCATGTTGATCCTTCGGAGATTATCGAATGTTTCCGCCATGTCCGCCAACAATTCTACTTCGCTTCGGCTTTTGATTACCATATCGTCGACGTACACTTCCAAGTTCCTGCCAATTTTCCCTTTAAAACTTGAATCTACCAACCTTTGATAAGTTGCCCCGGCATTCCTTAAACCGAAGGGCATTTTGGTGTAGCAAAAGGTTCCATGTTCTGTATAGAAAGCTGTCTTTTCTTAGTCTTCCTTGGCCATCTGGACTTGGTGGTACCCCTTGTATGCATCGAGAAAACACTTGTATTTGTAACCCATTACGGACTCTATTTTCCAGTCGATCTCCGGGAGTGGGTAATAGTCCTTTGGGCAAAAAGCATTGATGCTCTTGAAATCCATGCACATTCTCCATGATCCGTCCGGCTTCTTTACCAACACTGGATTGGAAATCCATGTAGGATATTTCACTGCCCGGACTATTCCTGCCTTCAGCCATTCTTCTACTTCGGTGTTGATTGCCTGATTCTTTTCAGCTGAGAAGGTTCTCTTTTTCGAGCTATTGGCTGTCATTCACGTTGACATTCAGTTTGTGCTCTATGACTCGTCGGGATTCTGTCATGTCGCGGTTGCCATGCGAACACATCCTTGTTGTTTTTAGTAGTTCTACCAACTACCTCCTGCATTCTTTGGAGAAGTCGCCTCCGATGGTAACCATTTGTTCAGGAAATTGGGGGTTTATCATGACTTCTTCGTTTCTTGTTGGGCCCTTCTTCTTCCGGAGGGCGTTCTTTGCCTTTGCCTTCCGACCCTTTTGCCAAAAAATGTTTTTCTAGTCTCCTACATTCCGAGATGATTACTGATCTGGTAACTAAGGTTGCCACTCCCTTTGGTGTTGGGAATTTTATCATGGAGTGGATGGTCGAGGGGATTGCCCTTAGTTCTCTAATTCCTGATCGTCCCAGGATAATGTTGTATGGGGAGGTGGATCTTATCACAGCAAACGTCATCATTGTTCTGCGATATAGGCCTTCATTTCGAAAAAACATTTAGGTCTATTTTCGAGGGTTTTATTGCTTCGCCTGAGAATCCTACTAGAGGTGTGTTCGTTTCTCTTAGCTTCACCTTGATTTCTGGGCATAGGTTTTGAAAACAGTGTTGTTCAGTACATTACTTCCACGGCTGCCTGGATCAACATAAACCTCCTCACAGTGTACCCTTCCACATCTCGCTCGATTATCGGCGGCTCCCGAAACGTCTCCGCGAATAGAAGGGGAACGCTATAGGGACGTTCATCCAATCTTCCTCCGGCGCTTGTCTTCCTTTTTCTATCGTCTCTTCGCGGGATATCATGTTTATTACCCTTCCTCTACGGGGTGATTATCTCTAGGGGGGTTTCTTCCTCTTTGCTTTACTTCCTTCAATAAATGATCCAACTTGCCCGTCTCCAAGGCTACCCTTATTTGTTCTTTGAGCTGGTAGCAATCATTGGTGAGGTGTCCTTTCTCACCATGATGATCACAGAACTTATCTAGATTTTCTCTCCTTGGTGCTCCCTCAACGGTGCGGGCGGTGGTAGCTTCAGTTGAAGTTCCGTTGCCAGAATTTCTTTGGGTGCTTTTGAGAGAAAGCTCAAATCAATGGGGCAGTATCATTCTGTAATGGTTTCTTCGTGAGTCGCCGGTGGTCACCTCTGTAATTATCAGGTCCTGGTTGGGTAGTAGGGGTTGTATTGGCTCACGGGGTTTTGTTTACGTTCTTCGTCTCCTCTTCGTTTGTCGGGAGATTCATTACGGGAGGTTCGCTCGGCTGACTTCCCGCGTATGACTTTCGGTTCCATTCTCCTCTAGGGAGTTCCGTGGTGTTGTAGGCTTCTTCCGAACGTACAAAATCGTCTACCCTTTTCATCATTTCCGTGATCGTCTTGGGAATTACTGTCGAGAATCGTTTTACCAATTCCGGCATTTGCTCCGTTGGTGAACGAGGATATCACATTACTTCGCACACCGGGATGTAGCGGCTTCATTTCGGTCCATCTTTCCTTGAATTCTAGCAGGGTTTCATGAGCCTTCCGTACGATCTTTGTGAGTTCCATCGGATCTTTAGACACTTCCTTCCGAACCTTTCTAGGAAGCTCTCCCTGAGCTCCTCCCAAATGGGTCAATGCTGCCGTTGGGTAATCGCCGAACCACCCACTTCTGGACCGTCCAAAGTTTTTGGAACATCCAACACCATACCGGCATTGGCCGGCCGCCATGATTTGCTGCTCCCAGGAGCTTGAAAGTAACGTGGTCATCCAGTCGGCGATCCGTTGTAGAGTTTTATGTTCTTAGGCAGCTCATGTCTTGGTCCGGCGAACTCTACTATCCGTCGTGTGAATGGGGATCTAGGGGCATCTTTGTATGGTTTGTGCAGGTCTTCCACGACCTGTTTTCCTTTCGGATCTTTTTCCTTTTCTACTTGGGTGGGTCCTTCGACTTCATCTCCAAAGTCGATACGTATGGGTCGTAACGGGCTTTTTCCTTGGGTGTTATCTTTGTTGTATCAAGGCCTTTGGCGACGATATGTGGTTTAGTATTTGTTCTTCTAAGTTAGGCGGGTTGCCTCCGGCGGTGTTTCGATGGAGGGACGAGGGTGTTCGGTGGTAGGACCTGCCATTTTCTACTGTTGGTAGTTAGAATAGCGGTCCCACGGATGGCGCCAATTTGTTGAGGTAAAATATGTGATTACCCGAACAAGCTAATCCTTCAGCTAACCCTTCGGCTAAGCTCTCCGGATAAGGTCTCTTCGGATCTGTAAACACAAAGACAGCACGCGTTAGCCTCGCCCAGGGTTTTATCCCCAGACCAAACTCCGGCGTGAGAATGAGTATATTGATATGTCAGAGTAAAGTGTAATGAATATGAGTTTAGAATTAGTTAACCTTGAGTGCTGTAGCTTGGCTCCTTTTATAGATGAGGAGTTTTTGTCCTCACCCGAAGGTCACGTGGGTGATAGTGACTCTTTCGGGCGGGAGTTGACTTTACTCTATTTGGATTCCGTCTGGAAAGGGTCAGTGGTTCTGACCAAGATTCCTTTCCTCATATACATGATGATGTCAGGAATCTGTTATGTCGAGGGTTATGTCTAACCCTCCGGTGTATGCTGATCTAATTGCGTTTGGTCTAAGTTGACTGGAATGCTTTATCCGGAAGATTGCACGTTGTGCCGGGCGGTTTTTTATCAGGACCGGAGAGTTAGGTTCCTCGGCACTTTACTAATATACCGGGGAGTTTGTATGTTGGGATATACGCCAACATTACACAAACCACTAAATGAGTTTACCACGAAACACCAACCAAACACCCACCAAATAGTAACCCTCTAACTTGAAGAAATGAGATATTGGTGGAGTTGAAGATGATTAAATGTGTGTGTGATGTTGGAAATCGTTATTAGGTGAGGACTTATGTTTATTACATTGGGATGATGTATTTGCTTTTTTGACTATTATGTGTTATAGTAATATGATCATTTGGGATTTAGGGGGTGTTTGAGTAAGCTTATTTAAATAGCTTAATAGGTTATTGGGTTTTAAAAAACCTTAAATTAAGGTTGCAAATCTCGCTAGGCGGCAGTGAGTAATTGGCCTACACAGGGAGGTACGTGGGGGTATTGGAATTTTTATGTACAAGTTTTGAAATTATATGTATGACATGTTTATAGGACTATAGTATTGTTCATAGAACCAAAAGTATGTTTGGTAACATTAACACAATTGTTAAAACACTTCAAACCGAGTTTTGTACGAATTAGCACCGAGCTGACCAAGTTGTGACCATATTGAATCTTTTGGCCGATTTTGCTCAACTCGCCCCGGTCATTGACCTTGTGGCTTGTAATCGCCCATTTTTTGTAGTCAGAGCTTTACAACACGGGTAGGCTTATTTTAAGAGGTTAATAAGCTATTGGGTATTTTAAAAAAAAGGTACAATGCTTATTGAATGTGTTTGGGTAAGCTCATGTGTCAAAGTGCTTTATACATTGGGATGTATTTGTATTTTTCCTAATTATCATGTGTAGATCAACGTGAGTTTGTGAGAGAGATAACTGTCATGGGAATATGGGATTTAGGGGGTGTTTAGTTAATCTTATATAAATAACTTATATGGGTTGGGCAAGCTTATGCCAAAGTGCTTATTAGTTATTTGGGCGAATAAGGGGTTTTTTCGATAATGAATAAATGCATAAGTTAATCATAAGGTTATCCTGATACAGTACATCATATTATTATCCTTTGGGCATGATTGAAGCCAATATACTGTATGTAGCCTTGTTCTGCCTAGAGATAAGAACAACATATCTAAAGGCATCGTATAGGGCAATATGAGGTCTAAGTGCTATAATATGTGGTCATACGTGCTGATTTTATAGGCTGTGTAAAAGCTGTGTATAAGTTTTCCTTTTATACATTTATGGTGCTAACGACGCCGTTTCATGCTTGAATCAAAACGACGCGTTTTATTTTATTTATTTTTTCTTTAGTCGGCTGCAAATGACGCCATTTCATGTTTGGATATAGCCTTGGATCAAAACAATGTCGTTTTTGGCTAAAAATTGTCGGTGGGCTGCTATTTGTTGTTTTCATAAAAAGGTTTTGTGGAATCCTCTATCATGTGTTATGGAAGATGCTCTTAGATCAAAACGATGTCATTTTTGGATAAAAATTGTCGTTTTGGGCTGCTATTTGTCAATTTCGTTAAAAGATTATGCGGAATCCTCTATCATGGGTTATGGAAGCTGGCCGCTATTATGGCAATTTCTCTTGCTAATGGTGGTGTAAGTTTCTGCAATTTGATTATCTAATTATTGCATTTTGATGATGGGTTTTTGTTAGATCTTATATTGGTTAGATTGAAGAATGAGATGAGTGAACAATGGATGAGGGGATTTGGTTTGTAGACACGTAGGCTATTTTTTTTTAGAACGGCTACATGTGGATACTTTGAAGACGTGTGGCAAAAACTTTAGCCCAAGCACTAAAACAACAAATTTTTGGCATAACCCATGGTTATAAGTTTATGCGTATATAAGCGAATTTTTATAAGAAAGCGGATTTGCATCGTATATTAAGTCCGAGAAGCACTATAAACATTACGCAACTCCAAATGCTCCGCCGCAACGCCCGAAAGCCTAATCCATGTTTGTGTACATAAGAAAATACATTTAAATCCAAAGTGCACATAAAAATCAAGTTATATATTTTATTTGTTTAAGGCTTACATACTTAAACGGGTTCACGGGTTGTTAGTTTAATACTTGCTTAACCCAAAAATGACCCGTTTATTAAATGGGTTATACGGGTTGAGTTGTTTGTGAACCAAACTTGTTTATCCTCAACAGAAAACCTGTTTAACTTCGTGTCACATCCGTATCGTTATCGTTTCATGTCGTGAGAAATTGCCACATCTACTTTAAATCATATAAAAAACACACTTTAAATAGCATAAGAAAACACCCTTACTTTTTTGATCCTTCGTCTTATTTAAATTTACACTCTTACCCCTTCAACTTTCATTCATTATAAAAACAAAAAACTTCCTTCATAAATCACGTAAAAACATTTTTCACTATCGCAAAAAATTAAAATACACCGTACATACCCTTCAACCTCTTTCCTCATTATCACTTTTGTGAAACAATTTCTAACCACCACTAGTCCACCACCATCTCCAACAGCCATCACCACCACCACCAAACAAATTAACTCAATTTAAACAAAATCCCCAAATTTTATAAAAATTAAAAACCCTAACCCTCTTATTTAACTTCAAAACTGTTTGGTAGTCAAAGTTTGATGATATGAGAGATTTGGTGAGATGGGTTTTTGGTTAATAAGCTATTGGGTATAAAAAAGAGGTACAAAGCTTATACATTGTGATGTATTTGTATTTTTCCTAATTATCATGTGTAGATCAGCATGAGTTTGTGAGAGAGATAACTGCCATGGGAATATGGGATTTAGGGGGTGTTTGGTTAAGCTTATATAAAGTACTTATAGGCTGGGTAAGCTTGTATAAATAACTTATAGGCTGGGCAAGCTTATGCCAAAGTGCTTATTAGTTATTTGGGGAACAGGGGTTTTTTTTTTCAAAAATTGTAATATGTCGCATTTTTTCTGTCCGATATTTTTTCCAGAATTTTTTTTCAAAATTTTTTTTCCAAAAATAATTTTTTAGAAATTTGGAAAAATAATTTCGAAAATAAAAAATTTGGAATCAAAATATTTCGATTTTTTTCTTTTGAAAAAAAAATTATTTCGAAAATATTAAAGATTTTAGGAAAAAAATCAAAAAAAAAAATTTTTTGAAGATTTTTTTTACAAATTTTTTTTTGACTTTTTTTAACTGAAATTATGTATTAAGGACTAACGGTGTAATTGCAAAAATCGTCCATGTGGTTTAAAGGATTAACGTTGGAACGGTCGTTAGCCAAAAGGGGCTAAAGTGTAACACTTAACGGAATCTAGTTAACGCCGGTTAAAGCCAGGGACCAAAATGATGAAAAAGTTTTCCCACAGGGAGGCTGCCTGCAATTAGCGAAACACAAGGACGATTTAGGCAATCTGGGCAAACCACAGGGACGATTTTTGCAATTTAATCTTAATTAAAAGAGTAACTAATACACTTATTTAAAAAAAAATCCCCAAATTATCACTTTTAATTAAGAGAGTAACTAAAACACTTATTTTCAACGGGTATTTCAACCTGTTTCTTCATTATCACTTTTCTGAAACAATTTCTAACAACCACCACCATCTCCGGCAGCCACCACCACCCTGCTGCTCTAACACCCAGCAAACAGTAACCCTTTATTAAATTCCCTCAATTTAAACAAAATCCCCAAATTTTATGAAAATAAAAACCCTAACCCTCTAATTTAACTTCAAAACTGTTTGGTAGTCGAAGTTTGAAGAAATGAGAGATTTGGTGAGATGGGTTTTTGGTTATTAAGCTATTGGGTATAAAAAATAAGGTACAAAGCTTATACATTGTGATGTATTTGTATTTTTCTTAATTATCATGTGTAAAGCAGCGTGAGTTTGTGAGAGAGATAACTGTCATGGGAATATGGGATTTAGGGGTGTTTGGTTAAGCTTGTATAAAGTACTTATATAGGCTGGGCAAGCTTATGCCAAAGTGCTTATTAGTTATTTGGGGAACAGGGGTTTTTTCGATAATGAGTAAACGCATAACTTAAGCATAAGGTGACCTTGATACATTACATCATCTTAGTGTCCTTTGGGCATGATTGAAGCCAATATAATGTTATCGAATCATAATTATTTAGAGAAATTTGATTTTGTGTGAGAGACATCTGCCATGGGAATCATTAAGATTTAGGGGGGTGTTTTGGTGAGCTAATTTAAAGAGCTTAATAGTTTATTGTGTTTTAATAAAGCTAAAAAGCTTATTGAATTTTTGGTTATTTTAAAGGGCTTGTGTATTTTTGAGGGGATGATTCCATTAATTTGCGGTATTTCGAGAATGCATAAGTTTTATTAACTCTTACCTTACCTAAACGTCCCCCTAGTATATTTTGGGCATGATTGGAGGCAAATACTGTCTGTTGTTTTGCTTGTTGTGAGTTATCGGCCTAGGCGGGGAGTACTCATAGTCTTAGATAGGAATTTTTATATATAAGCTTCGAAGCTATGTGTAAGAGTATGACATGTTTAAAGGACTATATAAATGTTCATGGACCCTAGAAGTATATGTTTAGAAACTTTAACACACTTGTTAAAATACATCGAGCCGAGTTTTTTTACGAGTTAGCACCGAGCTGACCAACTTGTGACCAAATTGAATCTTTTGGCCGATTCTGCTCAACTCGCCCTGGTCACTGGCCTTGTAGCTAGTAATGGTTGATCACTTTGTGATCCGAGTTCTACTACTCTGTGTAGGCTTATTTTAAGAGGTTATTAAGTTATTGAGTATAAAAAAGTTAAAAAGCTTATTGAAGGTGTTTGGGTAAAGCTTATGTCAAAGTGCGTTATACATTGGAATGTATTTATTTTTTCCCTAATTATCATGTGTAAAGCAGCGTGCATTTGTGCGAGGGATACCTGTCATGAGAATATGGGATTTAGGGGGTGTTTGGGTAAGCTTGTATAAAGAACTTACAAGCTTATGCCAAAGTGCTTATTAGTTATTTGGGGGAATAAGGGGTTTTTCGATAATGAATAACTAGATAAGTTAAGCATATGGTTATCCATATACAGTACGTCTTAGTATCTTTTAGGCATGATTGAAGCTAATATAATGTACGTTTCCTTGTTCATTAGTTTTTCTGGTGTACACTCTACTTATGTCTTATCTTAAGTTTGATCTAATTGTGAGATGTTTTTTTAATGTTGCAGAAAGTATAGAACGATCTGCTGGATATGCTTCTACCTCACATTCAGAGGTAACGTGGATGTTTGAGATAATGTTTTTAATCTTGTTAACATGTTGAAATTTTTGTATCTGCAACTAGCAATCAAAGTTGTATTTTGAGTATGAATGGTATATCAGGTTTGCGTCCATACCTAATACTGATTTGCAATTGGATGTTGCAGTGTGTTACTCCTTCATCTAGAAGTTCCAGAATTGGTGATCATCGGCGCTCTAGGAGTGATTCACCATAATATGATAGGCGTGAAGGTAGGGTGGTCTCAAGGTGATATAGTGATGATTGGGATTATCGAGACCGTTCAGAACCGTGACCTCGTAATGGAATTATGTGAAAGTTCAAGGAGAACTCCTGCTATAGCTCAGTAGACTTAATGATGAAAAGCTTATAAGATTGATATGAATGGGATTATGTGAAGATGAAGCTATTAGAAAAGTTGTTATATGCCTAACTTGTGTTTGGAATAAAGGTTTAAACAGATGGCTATGTATCATGGTTTTGAAAACCTTTGCTTCACAAGCTTTTCTATCTTCTGATACAGTGTGTTTGGGATAAGCTATCTATCTTCATAAGGACAGTTTCCTGTTTGGCAGTAAATGAAATGATCATCTGGCGAGACAGTGGGAGTGGGTTCAGCAGCAAATATTATGCAGTTCTACTTTTGTGGTTTAGCAGTGGTCTAGCAGCTCTGCAAGTTTTGGTCTTCTGTTGTAGTTTGGCAATTCAAGTCTTTTGTTTTGCTGTTATGTTATTAGTTGGGTCTGCACTGCTATATTTTTATACTTGGTATACATATGGCAACATGGATTTAATTTATGGGTCAGGCTTGGTTTTGTGACATGGGGCTGCTATGCTAGCTTGTCATCCTTAGGCTTTAATTTGTGGATTTAATATCCGAACTTATGGGGTATGTTTTTGCGCTGGTCTTCTTTTTGTTTTAGTTTGAAGTTTGTTTGTAATTGTTTTGGGTCCTCGTTATCGCTTTCTGAAACAATTTCTAACCACCACCACCACCATCTCCGACAGCCACCACCACCCTGCTGCTCTAACACCAACGAAACAAAATCCCCATGTTTGGTAGTCAAATTTTAAAGAAATGAGAGATTTGGTGAGATGGGTTTTTGGTTGCTGACCTTGTGGCTTCTAATCACCGATTATTTTGTAGTCCGAGCTTTACAACACTGGGTAGGCTTATTTTAAGAGGTTAATAAGCTATTGGGTATAAAAAAAAAGGTACAGAGTAGCGTGAGTTTGTGAGAGAGATAATTATCATGGGAATATGGGATTTAGGGGGTGTTTGGTTAGGCTTATATAAAGAACGTATATAGGCTGGGCAAGCTTATGCCAAAGTGCTTATTAGTTACTAGTATTTGGGAGAATAAGGGGCTTTTTATAATGAATAAATGCATAAGTTAAGCATAAGGTTATTATTATACATTACATCATCTTAGTATCTTTTGGGCATGATTGAAGCCAATATAATGTATGTAGCCTTGTTCTGCCTCGAGATAAGAACCACATATCTAAAGGCATTATCTTTGTTAAGTTTGGTTTTAAAAGCTATTAGGATTAGTTTCACTGAAATTCTTTGTGCAAATTAAGTTTGAATAGCAGTTATCTTTAAAGGAGTGTTTGGGTTTGAAGATTGGTCAGATGGCTATGTACCTAGGTACTGAAATTATTTGACTCATAAACTCTCTTTTCTCACACTACTACAAAAGCCCCCCTAATAGAGCCCTGTTAATAGGAAAAAAGGGCACTACCGTAAAAAACAAAGGCATAAAGCCCTGTTATGAAATGCAAAAATCGGGGTCTAATTCGGCCACAAAATAGAGCCATGTGTTAACTTTTCGCTTTTGAGCGGGATTTCTCCCCCTTCTCTTTTCCATTTTACGTTCTTATTTCTTTTCACCTAGACCACATAAACATAAACCCTTAAATAACTTTTTACATGTTTCCAATTGACGGCTCGAGTTCAAAAATCTTCAACAACCAGGTATGCAATCTATCTCTGGCATCCATTTAATCAAAAAATTCCAACTGTTGATGGTTCAATTACGCCGCCGTTAATGTTTGTTTAAAGCTCGATTCCACATAGAATCCTTGCCAGCCTTGTTCATATGACCTCAAACTAGCAGTTTATTTGTAAAGCTTTTGTATATGGGTTCATGTTTGCATTTCTTTTAAGATTATATTTGTTAGCTGTATGAAATAAATGTTAAAATTCAAATTATGTGTTTGTAGTAGAAGATCTACTAGGCATTTCATCTCTGAACACTTGCTTGCCATTTTCATTGATATCACATAACATGAGGGCTTGGAGATAAGTTGGACCAAAGAGAACATGAAAGCCTATATATACACTCAATACAAGGGTACTTGTCAAATTATGGCTTGATTTTTTGTCACTATAGATTCAGGTTTACATCGGTATCACTGTCACATGTTTCTTATAAATAAAGACATGGATATAGAAACTTGTTATTTTTCATTTGGACATGAGACTTAGATACATGAAATGTATTGGTGGAATTACAGATTCGTAGAAGAATGGCTGCACATAAGCTAAAATACCCTGGTGAACAAATGATAAGCCTTGGCATTGGTGATATAACTGAGCCCATTCCAGAAGTTAGTATTACTCCAGCCATTGCTAATTAAGGCAGGATTATTCCTTGGCATTGGTGATAGCTCTGAGCCCATTCCATAAGTTATTACTTCAGCTAATCAGCTCCACAAGAAAATTATGTGTTTAAAACATTATTGATATGTTTGACTTTTTTGCAAGATCCCCAATTTTGCTAATGTAAATGGTTGTTTTTTACATAGACTCGTTAACATTGTGAACAATATATATGACACTTCAGTCCTAACCCGTTGGTATTCCCATTTCTTTGTATTGCAGAAAAGCATTGGCTAATGCTTTATCAGTCACACCGAAGATGTGGACCCTTGGAAATGCAGGCTTGGGAGCGTTACAGGTAACACATGATCTAAACTAGAGGCGTTCCATGACGGGCAGCTAGTCAGGTTGGGAAACAAGTCAAACTGGTAATCTTAGTCTGGACTGGATCAGGTTGACCTGCAAACGTGGTCTGTCCTTTTCTTATGTTGGACTAATCTTGAGTCATGGCTCAAAGTTAGGCGTTCGTTATAGTTTAAGTGAAAGAACAAGGGGCTCCATGTACACTTCGGAAGACACAAGGACCAAACAGGTTTATATCAAACCTAATAACTGCAAACAACGGTTATATGGGAGAAACGGGACAAATCCCAATCGATACAACGGTTCAGAAGGGATACGTTCACAAGGGATACAATGCTTCAAAGTGTCGCTTCAACTAGTATATATAGGGCATGATTGTTTCATTCTTTAGCAACCAGAATTGTACAAAAAACATATTGTAAAAACCATTACTTTGATTCTTAATAACAAATCGTTTTGAATCATATTGTTATTTTCGTTTACTTATTTGTTTCGTGTGTTTAAAACCCCGCTGGGACAACAAATTGGCATCAGAGCTTGGTTTGTTTTGTAATACAAGATCGAAGAAGTTGGGGTCGAGGTTTTCTGGAAGCGCTTAATCAAAAACACAGCAGCCTGCTGTTTGTTCAGGCAGAAAACAAGGAAGGAACGCAGGTTCCTTGGCAAAGAAATTAAGGGCGAAAAGGAAAAGGAAGGTGCTGATTTTTGTTTTCTGTATTGGTTCGAAGAACAGAAGAAACAAAGAAGCATTTTTTGGTGTTACTAATTTCGAAAAAGAAAGAAAAAGGGGTACATATTTTGTGTTACTGCTTTGAAAAAAAAAAGAAAAGTTTTTTTTTGGTTTATGGTTCGAAAAAAAAGAGGGCAAAAAAGGAAGAAACACCAAGGGAATGTTTGGTTGATTGTACAAGGGAGAAAGAAGAACACTAGGGTGTGTATGTTTTTTAAGAAAAAAACACAAGAGAATAACTTTTGTGTTTTTACTGGTTCGAAAAGCAAGAAGAAGAACTTTTTGTGCTTTACTGGTTCGAAAAGAAAGAGAAGAAGAAACACCTTTTGGGTGTTTGCTGGTTCGAAAAAGAAAAGCAGGAAGTTATTCGGTGTTTTGTTTTGGGCTGTTTCGAAGAAGAGTATAAAGAAACAAAATTTTAGTTTGGTGTTTTTAGTGGTTCGAAAAGGAAAGAGAAGGAAGAGGAACAATTGTGGTTGCTGCTTCGGAAAAGAAAAACAAAGGAAAGATTTATCTTTACTTTCGGGTTCGAACAAAATAGAAAAGGAGGAAGAAACCAAAGGGTGCGTTTGGTTGGTTGTACCACGAAGGAAAAGAACACATTTCGGTGTTCTTTCGGGCTCCGAAAAACAACAAGGATAGAAAATCGTATCGTGGAGGAATCGCAGAATTCGGGTTTTATATTCTAAACTAAAATATGAATTTTTATAATTTTTTAGTCTTATTATACATAAGATAAGATTAGAAATTTTGCTTTTGATTCCTAGTTGAAGTTATAAGATTTCCTAGATTCCTACTAGAATTAGGAATAGTTTTTAGGCACAATGTCAGGAGATAAAAACAAGGAAATCGTAATTCACAAGGAGGTTACATCATTTACCCAATTTCAATGTCCTATTTTAAAACCTACAAACTACACAACATGGGTTCTGAGTATAAAAACCATACTAAGGGCAAATGGGCTTTGGGAAATTATAGAACCTAAGGGCAATGAAGAGCTGGATATAAAGAAAGATATGGCTACAACTGCATATCTTTATCAGGAATTACCAGAGGATATGATTTTACAAGTGCTAGTTGTAAGAGTGTGAAGGAAATTTGGGAAGCACTACAAACTAGACACATAGGTGTAGATAGAGTGCAAAAAGCACGACTACAAACTCTCAAAACGGAATTTGAGATGTTGAAAATGAAAGAAGATGACAGTATTGATGCTTTCTCGGCAAAGCTCAATAGTATTGTTACAAGGGCTAGTGGCTTAGGATCAACATTTGATCAGGCAACTCTAGTACGAAAACTTCTAAGTTCCGTACCGAAGAGATTTATACAGATTGTAGCAGCCATAGAACAATTTTCTGATCTAGAAAATACAACCCTAGATGAGATAATTGGAAGGCTAAAAGCCTTTGAGGAAAGAGTAAACCTCTTTAACGAAAGCCCTAGTGACGATCAGGATAGGTTATTGTTCACAAACATGACAACAAGTCTAGTCATGGGAAAGGTTTGCAGAACTGTGAACAAGGAAGAGCTAATTCGTCTCAAGACAATTGGTGTGACGAAAAGGCAACAAATGTTAGAAACAAGGATGGAGATGATCGTGATTGGAGGAAGAAAAACTCTAAAGATCAAAAACGCTTCAAGAAAGACAAACGAGGTGTAGAATGTTATAACTGCCATGAATTTGGACATATTGCTAGAAATTGTCCAGAGAATGATAAAGAAGAAGATTCAAGAGGCTATCAATAGTTTAAGGTTTCCAAGTAAAATTGACATAGAGACTAGAAAACTTTGTGAAGTGCTGGATAGTTATTGTAAGACTGCAAAGGAGATTCCAAGACATGAACCTAAGCAAGTGATGCTAGTGAAAGCCAAGGCAGTGGAAGAAGATAGCAAGGAAGCAATGAAGACTAGGATCCCACCAGAAGGGATGGAAGTTACTGCAGGGCTAAGAAGAGGTTATGTAAAAGACATAGAGGCCGGTGATGGAATAAGTGTGGTTAGAAAACGACCAGCAAAGCAGTGGAAATCGACGAAAGAGAGATGGCCTGAAATGATCGAAGAGTACAAGAGATGTGAAGACATTCAAGACAAAGAGGTCAAGCAAAGAATGGGCAAAAAGCCAAAGTATAAAGACAAGGACTTTCTACGAAAGACGAATCTTGAAGTATGAAGGAGCTACTAAAGCATGATCAAGATTAGGGGGTGATTGTTGGACTAATCTTGAGTCATGGCTCAAAGTTAGGAATTCATTATAGTTTAAGTGAAAGAACAAGGGGCTCCATGTACACTTCGGAAGACACAAGGACCAAACACGTTTATATCAAACCTAATAACTGCAAACAACGGTTATATGGGAGAAACGGGACAAATCCCAATCGACACAACGGTTCAGAAGGGATACGTTCACAAGGGATACAATGCTTCAAAGTGTCGCTTCAACTAGTATATATAGGGCATGATTGTTTCATTCTTTAGCAAACCTTTACATATTATTTTTCTCACATACAATTCAATAAAAAAATAACATTATTCTCTATAACTCAACTCCAAAAGAAAAATAATGTCTCAAAATCCGAACGAATGCGGCTATTTCACGAACCTCCTCACGTCATGAAAAAATATCAAATCGACGAGTAATGTCTTATTAATATGTGTTGTATTTGTTTCCCGTATCATTTTTTTGTGTCATTTTTTTTCGTATCGTTTTTTCCCGTATTGTTATGTTAAGTTGCGTCTAATTTTAATATATTGTAATGTATTTTATTTTTAATGAGATGAATTTAGTTTATTTGGAAATTTGAATAAAAAAATAAAGTTATAAGTGGTGGGCTCCAAATGAGTAAGTTGAGGTTAGTTATTGAGGTTTGTTAAAGTCATGTGGCACTCCGTGGGCCTTAAATGAGGAGTTTTGGCTAGCCACGACACCTAGGTAGATATTCTTTACTTGTGTTGGTGTTAGTTGTAAATAGAGGAGTACGTTTAACTTTTACGGTCTTTGTGACCGAGTGTATGGTCATTCTTAGTTTCAAATTTTAAGCTTTGCTTGGATCAAATTTCAAGGTTCATATGATCATAATTGTATCTTTTGTTTGTTACTATAATTTAGGTGCAATTTGGTGCGTGGGTTTTGGATATATGAAATGGAGTCAATCCATAAAATAATTGTTTGGTTGATAAATTGGGTTTAAAATTTGGCTTTGACATCATTAAACACGATGATTACGAAAAGTTACCTCAATAGGTGGGGTTTGAGACAAAGTCAACATCTTTACTGACAATTGGGTACTTTTCTCTTTGTGTTTATAATTTTTTTCATCAATGTAGTGGGTCATCTTTTAGCAATATTATTCTTTTAGTTTAAAAAGAGTACTATAAGTCAAAAAGTATTCTTATATGTGTTTACAAACCAAACAAATTTTAAATTTTCCTTCTCTTCTATAAAATCCAAATTCAAATCCAAATCCAAATTCTAATCCTAAACTCATCTACAAACCAAACGTGCCCTTATAATCCAACAAAAATGTGCAGTTGAACTTTTGAGTAGTTATTAGCTATTGAAACATTTAAACTTTTTTTAGCCCGTTAACTCCAATGCTAAAAAGTTATTCTCAACTTATTCATAACATTTAATCACTAACATATAATATGTGATATATAATCATTTTTCAAAAGGTTGATCTTTATTGTTCAAATAACCATTTCTCAATATAGCTCCAATGCATCAACTCACTTTCGAGTTTATATCAAGTCATTTATAACTATTAGGGGTGTAAACGAGACGAGACAGCTCGCAAGCTATTCGGGGTCGACTCGTAAACTACTGGAAATTGACTTGGCATAAACGAGTTGAGCTCGCTCGAGCTACTCGAGTACGCTTTCAATCGAGTTCGAGCTCGAAATACTTGGCTCGTGAGGCTCGCAAGCCCTTATCGAGCTTCAATGATATTACATTCTTACCATTTTATATACATGTACTTTTGTAATTGGCAAAAAAATCGAGTCGAGTCAAGCTTGATATGCTGAATTTTTATCGAGTTAAGAGCTTTAAATGTGGAAATAATCGAGCTCGAGTTTGAGATGACGAGCCAGATCGAGCTTGAAATCCAAAGCTTGACCGAGCTCGAGTTTAGTAATCGATTCAAGTTCGAGCTTGATAGTACTCAGCTTAACTTTGCTCGTTTACACCCCTACATTCATGAGTAATCCAAAGTATTAACTATTCATTAGAGATGCTCTGGAATTTTATTAATTTGACAAAGAAGTGATCAGGATTACATCTGATTATAAATAACAACTACTTTTTCAGTAATTAATTATATAACCCATGTATTACATGATTTATTATGGGAGAGATGCTTATGATTGTTTATTAAGATTTTTTTATTAATTTATAAGAAATTACGTTAGTATAGGGAGATTTAGTTCGAATATTAAAAGAGATTGAAATTTGAAAATTTACTAATTATAATTTAATGGGACGTTTGATTTTTTTTATTTATTGTTATTATATTATTTTTTGTATATTTTTGTGGCTAATAATAGTAATAACATTTGTGTTTTATATAAAAGGGAAGTGATTTGCACACTTAATTTATTGATTAGGACACTCAGAGTACAAGCATATAAAGCACGGTGTGAGTTTTGTACAACTAATTGAAGCACAAAAAAGAGTGTCCTAATAACTATTAGGAATGTGCAAATCACTTCCCTTTATATAAGTGTTGATTGGTGTTTAGAAAATAGCATGTAGATTTTATAATGAGAAATATGTGGCAGCATTATGTTGGTTGCCGATGAGGAACCCACTGCTTCACAAATCAATAAGTAAATGCCACACAATTTTAGGCACAAAATTAGGCATATATTTAGGCACCCTAATCATTCCTCTTTTAGAATAAGTTACCAAAATGAATATGCTAGAATGGGCCAATTTTTATTGGTTTACCAAAATGGACCTTTGAGCACCATGTCAAATATAGAGATTTGACATAAAAGTGTGAAAATATTTGCTACGCCTAATTGGTTCACCCGCATGCTAGTGTAACTTTTTTATTCTTCTCACTTTAAAGTGTGTAAACATAATTAAAAAGTGTGAATATGTTAATAAATTTTTAGTAGTGCTAAAAAACACCCTTACTTTTTTTATCCTTCATCTTATTTAAATTTACACTCGTACCCCTTCAACTTTCATTTTAAATAGGGTAAAAACTATAAAATAGCAACGTACTTTTTAAAATGTACTGATTTGAAACACTTACTTTTTTATTAACATATACACTTACATACTTTCGAAATTTGTTCAAGTTCACCCATATTGCAATAAAATAATATTATTTTTATGTGATATTATATTAATATAAATCGGTGATAAAGTTTTAAAATGTACATTTTTTAGGGGTCGTTTAAGCCCTTATTTGATCACGTTTGTATCCGTTATTACTTAATATCGTTCCTTTTCACTTTTTAGGTATCTTGAAGGCAAAATGATGGAATGACACTTATTCGGACGAAAAGGCGCGAATATACGAAGAAAATGGCCAAAGTCAAGAATCGAGACACTCAGGCTGCTGGAACTAAAGGGGACGGCGTCAGGTTCTACAAGTGACGGCGTCAGGTACTACTAGAGACGCCGTCAGACAAATTTTGTGACGACTCAGTAGCCAAATTGCTCATTTACAAGTGACGGCTTCAGGTTTTAAAAGAGTAGGGCGTCGCAACTCAGACGGCTTAGATTTAATCCAGACGACGTCAGAGACGGAAGGGGACGGCGTCACAAGCATAAGGTGACGCCGTCGCAAGACTAACGTGGCCAAGACAAAACCCAAATAACGTTGACCCGACGGCGTCACAAATTAAAGGGTGACGCCGTCGCATTTGTAATCTTATATATAGAATCCGAATTTTTCAGTTTTCGGTGTGTAGTCTTTTGGAGTAAAAACCTAAACCGAACCAAGGCTGTCTTGTACAGTATTTTAGGGTTCCATACCCTATCTTACATCAAGATAAGTGTTTTACTTCATTAATTTAATTATGTCTTCAATTGATTGTGTGTATGCTTGCATGTTCCCCATGTCAGACTAATTTATTTGTGTGTTTGCTTAGGTAATATGAAACTTAGTTATTGAATATTGATTGGTTGTCTCTTATCTTAATTGTGATTGACCTAGTATTGCGATAGGTCATTCGTTGTGCTAATAATGCTTGATTAATCTTTGTTGAACCTTAGTTTATAATCACCTAGAGTAATTGTAGGCTATACATCCAAAGAATACCTTAGAGTTAAAGTTTATAAATCTCAGAGATTTTGTAGTCATTAACCTTTGGTAGCTTCAAAGAGTTAGGGATAAACGCATACCCTACGACCTTAGAAACACAACGCGATTAAGAATAAGGACGCGACAATTCAACCATCAATAGGAGATAACTAGGGAGTAATAAAGCCTAAGAAAATACATTTTTAACTATCATACGAGCACACAACAATATACATAGAATACCCTCACCTTAGTTTAGATAATCAGATAAGTGAAAGTAATCGGTAGAAATACCAACCCCCAAATCCAAACCCCGAGATTCGTACATTTCCATTTCCAAAAAAAAACATAAAAAGATAAAAAATAATCTTCCTCAACCTCAACCTTAGCGTAGTAACTTCTCACTAGCATTCCTATTGCCCTAGAGAACGATATCAATTCCCGTGGCTTACCCTAATACTACACTACAACGATTAAGTTCACTGCCTAGGGTGTTGAAAAACTTGCTCGACGAAAAGGAAGTTCCTTTGACCCCGAACGCGCTGTGTAAGCGTATCAATCGGTCATATGGGTGAAGTCGGATAAAATTTGAAGTACGTGGGTGTATATGTTAATAAAAAAGTAAGTGTTTCAAGTTCATAAATCACATAAAAAACATTTTTACTATCTCTTTTTGGAGGTGTTTTTGTTTACATTTCACCTCTCTATAACTCGCTTCGACATGATTGGATATTGTTGTTCCACGTTGTAATGTTCATTATCCTTTATCTTATCACAATTTTACACTTTTAACCCCTTAACTTATATAAAATTAATAAAAGCACCCTAAATTAAATATGATCTATAATTAAAAACATCGACTATACCAATCAATTCACATGGTTTTAATTCAGTTATGAGTTAACCATATTTTATCATTGTGGTTTATTGGGTATTTCACTTGTGGTCTAATTTTTAAAAAAGTTTCAGATTCAGTCAGAAAGTGAAACATTCGTTCCATGTTTGTCCAATTTTACCATGGTTCTAAAAGGCGCCCAAAGGCCTCGTAAAATCCCTGCAAAGACGTGAGGCTTGGTCATACCATCACGCCACGCGCTATGCCGCTTTATGCCACGTCATTTTGTAAACTCGATATATATGAAATATAATATAAATATATGAATATTTTCATATTTTGTGCCGCCATATGTCACGTCTTATAAACGCAAAAGATTCACCTTGACCGCTAAGGCGTGAAGCTTCGTCATGCCGCCACACTACGTCTCCCGCTATTTATAACCTTGATTTTAACATGCACAATTAGTTTGATTATGTTGACCGTTAATTAAGAAGGTATTTTCGTCTAGTGTACTAACAAAATAAAAAACAAATACAGTAACTAACACACCAAACCCTTCAACCTCTTTCCTCATTATCACTTTTATGAAACAATTTCTAACAACCATCTCCGGCAGCCACCACCAAACAGTGACCTTTTAATAAATTCCCTCAATTCAAACAAAATACCCAAATTTTATAAAAATTAAAAACCCTAACCCACTAATTTGAAGAAATGAGAGATTGGTGTGATGTTGGAAATCGTTAATTAAAAAGGTACTTTCATACTAACAAAATTAAGAGAGTAACTAATACACTTATTTCAAAAAATAAAAATTAAAAATAAAAAATAAAAATTAAAAATACCTTTTTACGAGTATTTCAAAATAAAAGAGCCTCACAACCTCTTTCCTCATTATCACTTTCTCAAACAATTTCTAACCACCAAACACCAACCTTTAATAAAAATTAAAAACCATAACCTTTTTATTTAACTTAAAAATTGTTTGGTAGTCAAAGTTTGAAGAAATGAGAGATTTGGTGACATGGCTTTTTGGTAGTCAAAACGTTTGATTCAGGTAAGATTTGGTTACTTCAAGTCAATTAATAACAATTCGTTACATCTTCTTTTCTTTTTTCTTTTTTTTTCAATTAATTTTGATATTTGTTGCATAATTTTTTAATTAATTTGTGCTTATTTGAATTGTGTATGATTAGGTGAGTTGTGATATAGCTTTTTATCGAATAGTTAAACTATGGTGGTTAGTATTAATCGTTTAGTGTTGGGATTTTGTTTAAGTGTGTTTATTTCAAACACGCTAATAAAATATGCGCGTCCTTTTGTGTCGACATAAAAGCATATTCAGTTCATCACATAATGGATAAATAAACTTATCTTTGATTAATAATGAGGGTTTAGAACCCTAAGGAACTGTCCAAGTCGGACTAAAAAAGACCTAAAAGTTGCTCTCCAAAATAACACAAAAAATATAGAAAATTCGATGCCTATATATAGTTTTTACAACTGCGACGGCATCGCCTTTTGCTGTTGATGCCGTCTAATCCCTGCCATTTGGATTTAATCTTTGCCAAGTCATCACCGGGACGACGTCACTTTGGAGTTTGTGACACCGTCTGGGTTGATAGTGGAAGTCGTCTTGAGAAAGAACTGGCCGTTTGGTGTAAAAAGTAAGCGTGACGAGCATATTGAAATGCAAGTGACGCCATCACTTGTTAAGGTCCAATAGTGAACTGAGCCGTCGCTTGAGCGAATTTGAGTCCATCATATAGGCGACGCCGTCGTCCTTGAGTTTGGGACGCCGTCGTGTGGTCTGGTTTCGCCATATTTTCTTGACTTAGCCATTTTCTACATATTTTCGTCTCTTTTTGTCCAAATATGCTTCATTCCAGCATTTTTTTTCCCAAATGACCTAAAATGTGAAAAGGAACGATTTTAAGCAGTAACGGATATATAAAATGAAATGATTTAGGGCTTAAATAACCCCCAAAAATGTATGTTTTAAATCCTTATCAATCATCCGATAGCAGACACTTTAGCTCGTAGTGCTACTTGTCGTGCGTCCCCACTATGCGATTGCAGATGGTACATCTTAACCGCTAGTGGCAATTGGGAAGCAGTAGCTTTGTCCTTACTCAGTAAGGCCTGAGAGGTCTTTCCAGGCTCTACGTGGCCTGGGATTTAAGCCGGGCCTTTTATCAAATGTTTATTGAGCCTTGGTGATGGCCTTGATCAGAGTGTGTGATTAATGAGCTTGAGCCATTAATATTGATACGCTATCAATATATAACACAAAAAGAGGTAAATGCATTTTTTGAGCCCTAAAATCCATGGACCATAGCTAAGGGTCCTTTGGTACGTAGGTGGGTTTAGGATTAACATTTGGATTTAGAGAGAGAAAATATATTATTTATATAGATATAAAATATATTAAATTAGTGTAAAATATTACTATATTTTATTTAAAAGAAATATTAATGTAAGAGAGAAGAGACAACAATTATTGTAGCCCACATTTTAATCTCATCCCCACCCAACATGGTATCTTTTCTAACAGTGTTATTTTTTAGGATTGATCCCTAACTTCCAAAGCTAAAGCTATAAACAAACAATTTTTTCTACTTTGGTTTTCTAAATCCAATCCTAACCACACATACCAAACTGAACCTAAACATAAACTAAACATAATCCAAAAATAAAGGCAAATAGTAAGAACATATATACATAAAGTATAACTTATACTTAAATTTAATCATCATATTATTTACCAAATATTTTAACCAAAAAGAAATACAATCAAGTTTACTTTTAAACTTGAACAATTTTTTTGTTTTGAGTGATGATTGATTGAGGTAACTATTTGCTCTGGCCAATTAGTATATCATAAGGATATTGTAACACCCTGAAATATGAGTCGCAACGGAAAAATTATGTCGTGGCTGCTACTAATTGGTATCACAACACAAGTATAGAATAACGGGTTTTTCTTAAGAAAACTCATTTATTCAATATAAATCAAATTTTACAATCAAATTTAATGCGGGGCCCATAATAAATAAACGATCCCCGAATAAAAATATTAGAGTCGTCTATTACCATGTCATGCCATTAATTAAGCTCCTCCAAAAGTAAACTATCGCCTCAATACCTTAAAATACATGCTAAAAGTGTCAACATGAAGTTGGTGAGTTCATAGGTTTACGTAAAATACTTTGAGTTTCAAAAGAACTTTGCGACCAAAGTGTCATCCACAGTGTCGCGAAAAACAGAGTTTACCTTTCGTAAAAATAGTAATGTCGACCACAAGGTTTTCGTGCGCAAATAATCATTCACAAACAAGTCAAAATTTACCATGGGCTCACACTGCCTAAATCACAGTATCATATCAAGAATGCAAGCTAAGTCATGAAACTAATGCTAGACAGTATGGGCCGTAACTATCTCTAATCACACGCAACATTCGACATGTTATACGTCATGGAAAGTTGGAACATCCTAACTCCAGACATACTAGTTCTTGGCAAGTTGGATGTCCAAAGTCCAGACGGGGTAGTCAACCACGATAGATCTATCCATAACACTCGCACTATCCTGAACCAATAATCCACAATTCATAAAGGCGTTTGGGTTTCAGACCTTAACCTAACACGTAATAGCTCACAAAACAATTTCAATCAAACATTTCATATAAATCATTTTCTTGTGTCCACATATAAGCATATTCAGTTCCATCACATCCGTTATCAAAAAGCGTATGCAAATCAAACAAGCAAGCATGATTTAGTAAAACGTCCATGTATTCTCCCCAAAACATTTCAAAAATAAGTAAAAGAAGGGGCCATGAACTCACCTCGATACGAAGCAACGCAAGAATCACAACTTGCATCAGTGAGCAAAGCACAACAGTCGCTCAAGTAGTGCACAAAGATATCAACAAGAAGAGCACATCGAAAATCAAAAAGCACACGGTACGTCATCGGCACCATTTAATAGAAATTTGCTATCTCATAATAAATCTAGCAAAGCAAATGAATTTTCGAAAGACAACGTGTCTTAGTTTTTGTGAAATACTCGTATCGAAGATTTAAAAAATCCAGTATCAATATCTCAAAAAGTTTAGTTTTAACGTTTCGTGTGGTGATAAGAAAACATAGACTCAAAATATAACCCATGCCAAAATATATCAAAATGTAACTCACGCCAAATTATAATATATCTCCAAATATATTATAAACGAATAGTCGCGAAAGTATTACCCAAGACTCAAGTCTAGAAGACAACGACAAGAAAGAAGTCGAGGAAGTAACGACAAAGAACCATGTCAAGAAAAATAAGTTAATTGCTAAGTTTCGGTGTTTACCCATAATCCCAAATAGCTTACATAAAATAAACATGTTTATAAACAATGATAAGTTTGAATTTGCAATTCAAACAATAAAGGTTTTACCATTTAAAAAGAATACTTGTTTAGATTCTTGTCGGGTTTTATAACAATAAAATAGATTTGGATTTTTAAAAATTTAAGTTTAGAATGTTTTTATAAATTTTGGCATGACGCGTCCATTCATACAACGTTCCCAAGTCATCGTGACTTTAAATAAACCAAGTTTCAAATTACAATATTTATAAATTTTGTTTCATTATCATTCGCGTAATTATTAGCCTTGAGTTTAATGAATATTTTGTGAGTGTTCCGTGTCTAATATATTAAATTCTTTTCGAGTCTAATATATTATACCATTAAATCTCAAAATGTTCAATAAGTCCAACGTCCAATATCGTAAATCCAATAATGATCCAAATGTCAAGTCATAATCCGTATCCAAATCCAAATCACAATCCCAATTATTTAATTCATTTCCGATACCAAGTATCGATCCCAAAGTTGAAATCGACAATTAACCGACGTACCAATGATCACAAGTGTCCGAAACCAATTAGATCACGTTAGACCGATGTTTGTATCGGATAAATATTGAACATTTTACTTAACCAAGATAATTATTAAACACTTAAAAAAATAAATTGAACTCAACTCATTAGTCCATTGAGCTCAGCCCGTTAAGCAAATCCAACTCACCCTTTGATGTCAATGGGCTTGGAAGTCCATTAGTAACCAAACATACACACTTGTTAATATCTGACGCTCCACAAACATAACCACCGATGTGGTTTTTTCTGAAAATAAACGCGGACAAACGCACCCTCGTAGGTGATGGTGGGCCGAGACGCAACAAATCACACAAACACAACAACCATACCCTATATGGGTTAAATATTTTCTATAATTCTAACACAAAGAAAAATAAACAAATCATAAGCTGATTTTGTGAGTCTAATTCGAACACGGCACCCTCAAGGGTTTTATACTTTGACCCGACCAAAGACAAGTCAAATCAACAACGTCACTTTACAAACAAACCCAAGACCCTATATGGGTTTTAACCAAAGACATATATTAAGCGATTGTCGACGATAACGAGGACAACGATAACATAACTCTATGATAAAATGCAACAATCCGGTTTGAATGTTGACCCGTATACCCAAACATTATCAAATATTAACACCACGAATGGAGATTAGTTCCACAAACATGCTATGGGCCTGATCCGACCCGAATCGGGTATACCCTGACCCGGAATGTCACCAAATCAAACAGACACAATTTTACCAAGATTTCACCATACGAAGATTTGTTAAAACGTTTTAAATCAGGTAAGCACAAACAAACACACGATTCTCTTTTGACCAATCAAGAAGGTGGGAGAGGAGAGGGAAGCAGCTTGAGCTTGGCTAGGGTTTTTTTAAAAGTGACATTAACCCTAACATATAAACTATCAATAGTTTAAAGTATAAAAACAACATGAAAGGTTATATCAGGGGGGGGTGGGGGTGGGGGTGGGCGGGGGTGTGTAACATTTACCAAAGGGGCCATTTTTGTTATTTCCTCAATCTTTTGACGTTTAATCGATTCGGGACTCATATTTGCTAGCAAACGATCGATTCGACTTGCGAAAACTGCGCCATCGCGTTCAGAACAATTTTTCCGTAAAAACGAAAGTTCACACGGCTAACTTCTCGTATATTCAACATCCGAAAAAGTGTGGGTTGTCTCATAGACATCTACAAATTTTTCAATATAACATATAACACTTTCAACTTCAAATGACACTTGTAATCTTATATAAGAAGAATAAAAAGATGTAGTACTATACTATAAACACCAACCGTGAGGCAAACGATTTGTTATACTACATGTATATTGTATCAAATGTGCGATAATCATATAGATCATAAGACAACAATACTAATATAAGAATCCGGTTTAACCCAACATTAAGCAAATCCAATAAATAAATAAATAAATAAATAATAAAAAATATACTTTATACTCAAAGAGCACCAATTACCGTACCCATACAAAACTCAAGTTTGTGATTAACCATAATGGAGTAAGAATGAATTTACACTAAGATGCCAGCATTGCTATTACTCTAGTAATAAAAACTAAACAGTTCCCGTGACTACATTGTTCATTCCGGTTAGGAGCTAACTCATGCCACCACTTATTCCCAATATTTAGGAATGGGGTAAGAGCTTATTTATTAAATTAAGTGGTTTAACCTTGAATGTCTTAATTAGCCTCTTAATTGGAAGAGATATATATTTTTGAGTCTCTCAATTAAAAAATAATATGTGTTTTGGGCTCATATTTATCTCAATTAAAAGAGTATAAGAGAAAGTAAATACCTTCGAAATCTAATTGATCAACTTTTTGAGCAGCTATGTTCATTTTTGCAACAAATTAAAACATATACAAAATATGAAATGTGTAGTGCTATTTAGGACTAAATAATGTAATCCTAATTACATGTCTAATCTACATAACATTAGACACATGTATTGTACATTTTCTCTCTATAAATTTCCACCAATAATTTTTTCAAATTCACCAATCAAATCATTAGAAGTAAGCTTACTACTTAGAAATAAGAATCATTTTTCATAAGAGCGTTAGGTACGTTTCGTGCCGTGGGTGGTGTAATGGGAAAAAGTGGTGCCATCTCAGCACTTTTTTCCCATGGCACCAGTTTTGATTATGGCACCAAAAACCCCTCCCTAGCATAACATAGTTTTTGCGGTGCTGTTGTACTTTATTTTTTTCACTTTTAAATAAAACAATATACACCATATATAACTAAAATTACCACATAAAACTTTTTGCATTACCACATCTATCCGATCAACTTTTTGCTTGTCACCACATATAGATCTTGGTCCATATCCAAGCATTCATTACCACATAAAACGTTAACTAATTATATTGAGTCATCTTCTTCCTTGCAAAACACATACACACACTATCATCACCCAAACACAAAACACCACAAACACAAACAATAAATAAATAAATAAAAAGGAAAAAATTGCTTCAGCGTGAGCTGGTGGCCACGGCGCCAGACCTTAATAACCAGGCCAACATCGTTATGGTTCATCGATCCAAAAGCTCGTGCGGTCGACAATGGCTCAAGCCAACAGCCACCGTACCCGGACCTCTAAGAAAAATTGAACTTACAAAGAAATAATTGATTTATTTCCTTTTATATTTACCATGCAGCTATCTCATCTAAACACACTTGACTCTGATTAATCTCAGCCATCCAATCCTCCCACCCCTTGAGAATCATTACTTTTTCACTTTCAATAAAAGTTAATTTTTAAATTATATGTAATTAAGATAAGAGAAAAATAAACACCTCCTAAGTCTAGTTGATCAACTTTTTGAGCAGCTATGTACATTTTTACAACAAATTAATGTGTCAAAGATTAAAAAAAAAAAAAAAAAAAAAAAGAACTTTCACAAAAAAAATTGAAGTAGTTGTCACGCTGGCAATCCCATCCAAACACACTCAACTCTAATCTCCACCATTCACAAACAAATAAAGACTTTGGTTGAAGTTGAAGTTGCTGATTTTGTGATGCTCTCAAGTATACTTTTGAGCTCAATTCATTGATTTTTGTGTTTGTTTCAATTAGGTGTTAGTTATAGATATTTGTGATATTATAGTGCGATAGAGGTGAATTAGGTGTGTTACGTGCAGCTATGGGTTGCAGCTCGGGTTTAGGTTGTGCACGAAAGGTGTTTGATGAAATGTCCAATAGAGAATGATACTTGCGTAACATTTATCGTTAGATTTTGACATGCAAAATTTTTTTGGCGTGTCATTTAGAATGAAATAATAAGTTTTAGTCATTAGTATGATAATCAACTCTGAAAACATTTTTAGTCATTGGATAAAATAGTTTCAGGTTTAGTTTTGCCGGTCAATTGCAGAAACGGGAAGTTTTGCTATTACTTTTTCGCATCTACCGGCTAGTTTATCACTTGCTGTTTGAATTGTTAGATATTGTTTTTTAAATTGCCCTTATGTATTCCGGAGCAAAAGTGCATTTTGTGTGCTCTTCTTTGAGTAACCGTTAACATGTCTATACATATCTACCAATGCAACTGCAAATTTAGCAACAGTGTTAAATTAGCTTTCATGTGATTTGTAGTCACAAATAACTTTACCATGGCAGGCGCATAACACAATGTGGGCTAATAGATGCTTAAAGTTAGAAAAATGGTTGGGTTGGGTAACTTATGATAGCATGAAACTATCTTGTGTGCGTAGGCACATTTACAATTGGTTATGCTTACCTATCCCCTTATAAGGATGAAATGGACAAAGTCAAGTAGTCAACTCTACTTCTTGCTTGGTCTATTTATGCAGAGAGATTGTCTATCTGTTGTATCTTATTTGTATCTGAAGTAAGGCTTGTAATTTTTTTGCATCATGGCAATGTGTGCCAACAAGTAAATACTATTTAATTTTTTATGATTGTCAATGAAAATATAATTATATATTATTTATGCAGCCCGAATCACTTTGTCATAACTTTTTGCTTAACCAACTAATAGGACCGAAATGGAGCCGATGCATGACAATCTGGTTTTCTATTCCTACTTATTCATCACATTGTATGCTATTTCTTTTTATAGACAGAAGTTACTCAGAGGATGAGTCATGTAAATGAGGTGCTGGTAGAGCTTCCGGCTATAATAGGCATGAGGAACTGGCAAAGAAACTTCAGGTATGAAATATATAACCCAAAAAGTAAAAAATATGAAATGTGTTGTTGCTGCTATAATATATGCATATTGTGACTCCCCCTCTTAGATATGGTTGATATATACCTTGTTTAATAAGTTGAATCTTATAGATAAGGTAATGTGAAGCATGTGCTGCTTGCATTAAACCATATGTGTTGTCAGGTTGTTAGTTTAAACATGTCGAGTATTGAACTACATCAGGATGTGATCTAGTTATGTTTATTAATTTGTATTTTTTTGCGGTACACATTACACATAGTAATAAATCTAAATAAATAGAATGTTGAATCAGCTGTAGCTTTTCACTTAAATAAAACTAAAATTAATTTAGTTTAATAGGAAAAATGTTGATTTATTTGTTACCGTGATGGTTTAGCGATAGGTCAAATGGGTCATGGGTCGAAACGGGTCAAATAGGTCATGGGTCGAAACGGGTCAAATGGATACACAGGTCAAACGGGTCGTCGGTCAACTGGTTCGAGTTGGGTCAAGATTGACAAGTTTATGTTGTATTCAAAATAGCTTGGCGAAACACTTTAAGAATGGGCTTATTAGATTTTGTATTTGAAGGTCAAAAGTATGGAATTAACATGGCACTTTTTAATACGATTCAGTTTTGTTGTATATATAGATGCTTTCTAATACATTCTATCTGCAATTTTCTTTGACAGATTTGGAAATGAAATGATCATTAATTTGGATGGTTATGTATAAAAGGCTTGCAGACTCTAAATGTCATGAAATTGTATGCTATGTTTAAAGGAGTGTTTGGGTTTGAAGATTGGTCAGATGGCTATGTACCTTGGTACCGAAATTCTTTGACTCAAACTCTATTTTCTCAAGGAGGAAGGACATGTGTGTCTTGAGTCTAGTTTTGACTGGATACTAGATACCATAAGGATAGTTTCCTGACATAGAATGTTTCTCTGCTCTTATGACTGGTTAAAAATAATGGAAAGATGATAGATTGTAATTATCTTGATATGTGGTATTAATGGTTACACAGATGGCTATGCATCTTGATAGTGAAACTCCTCTGTCTTCTTTGGATGATGACAATGGTTAGTATCATAAGGATAGTTTTTTTACTTAACTTGGGTACGTCCATGCTATTAGTAAAACACAATGTAACTTGTTCAAAGTTTTCGTTATTAATATATTTACCTTTTGAACAAATAAATAGTAAATTTGGTTAAAGTCACAAATTTTAGAAACAATTAATATCAACTCACATGTAAATATGATAATATCAGTTCCTTTATTGCTTCAAAGCTCAAGTAGAATTCAACACATAAAAAGGATTGTAGAGAATTAAACAATACTTAATCATAAACATGTTTGATACATACGATACGTCACCAGGAAAGGAAACGTACTCTTACGTCTCTTACACGCATGCAACAAGAAAATTAAACCACAATTACAAACGTCTTTAACGACTTAACATTTATTTAACTACGACATGCACTTCGTATTCCGGTTACTCTCAATTTCACTATACAAGCTTGATGATAGACCTGAAAGAGTTCAAAAATAAAACCATGTTAGTGATGAGTTATTAACAAACTCACATAAAATCATATTCTGCAAAATGAGAGAACATAGTACGTTATATATTTTGAAGCACATCGAGAATACGCTGCAACTCATTGACAACAATTTCAATTTTCATCCGTTGTCGTGGGGAATCCACAGAGCATGATACTCCAATCTTTATAGTTGCAACCAAACATTCTTCCACTTTCTTTGCATTGGCTTCCGTACTTTGCAACACAATTGCATCACCATCAATAAGATCAATTACATGATCTGGTAATGACGTGTAAGCAAATTTATGAAAGCTAAGACCATCATTAAACATGTCTTCTGTCGGCTTTTTCCCGGTCATCACCTCTAGTAATAATATTGCAAAACTGTATATGTCCCCACAACTTGTCATCGCGCTTCCGATACCATACTCTACAAATTCATCACAATTAATTAATTTACAAAGTTTAACCTGTAAATAAATATAGGCATCATGGAATAAAACTAGAATTACCTGGAGGTGCATAACCAATTGTTCCTTTAACCCCGGTTGAGCTGTTTTGGTTTATGTTTGTACCAAGTAGGTGAGCTAAACCAAAGTCTCCAACATGAGCCACCATATCATCATTAAGTAGAATGTTACTTGGCTTCAAGTCACCGTGAACAATCATTGTTTGGCAGCGGCGCCAAAAAGCTGATGTCTATTTCATCCTGCTTTTAATATTTATAAAACTTAGATAACTTAGGATAAACACATACTAACGGGCATAGAACCCGATCATAGGTAGTAAAGCCTTAGGTAAATCCGAGTATCGTCCCAAGAGAGCTGTGACCTTGAAAGAACTAAGATGATCAGAAATAATAATGATAATATAATGGTATGACAAGGTTGTTATAATTCATCGATATGTTATTATTACACTCCCACAGACACCAGAAATTTAGGATAAAAAGATAGATAAACGAAGCTTAATGAAGAATACAAATATGAATTGATTCCCGATACGAAGGTTCAATATAGTGGTTAATTATCACGCACTCCTTTGGTCAATTTTTCATGGCCTATGGTTCTTAGATTCCTCACCAAGATGAACAGGTCACCCGGGATCATTCGGCAACCTAATAGGAGTCATTAAGCACCAAATCTACTAGATCTAGTCGGTGGGAACCCGATTGTTAGGAACTTAGATCCCCTCCTAACCTCTTAAATACCTCCACTTGATAGGTGATCATTTGGTGAGTTCGCACACGAAGAGTGGTTGTACTATGGCCAATTCCTACCATACTTTGCAATCTATCAGACTGGGTCAGTTGGTCATGTCTCCCAGCCCTTTAGAAACTAGCAAGCTTATAATACTACCAAGACTAGCGATCTATGAAATGACTAGCAAATGTCTATAAAGAATTAAAGAGAATATCAATAACATAAATGCAAACTTCAATTAAAGACATGAATTCATAGTATAAGTCCAAGAAAAATATAGAAGGAATTCAAACTCGAACACAATGGAAATCGTAGACGAGGACTTCGTTATTCAGTGCTCCTAAGCCATGCTTCCTCTTCTGTGTTTTGATCTCCCCAAACCCTATAAGGTTTACGAAAGGAGAGATGATTAAAACCGGTGGAACCTTCGACTATTTATAGGCTCCGATACTAGTTACGGCATAACCTTATTAGGTAGTTACGCCGTAACTCTTCAATCTTTTGTGCTTATCCATGGTTACGGCGTAACCTTAGCTAGAGTTACGCCATAGCTTTTGAAAATCATGTGCATATCTTCATTACGGCGTAACCTCAGTGGAGGGTTACGCCGTAGTCTTCGTCAATTAGAAGTTTATCCGTTGTTACGCCGTAACCTGTGCTGAGCGTTATGCCGTAGCCTTCATAATCTTTAGTTACATCGTAACTTCATCACTTGGTTATGCCGTACTTAAGAGACAACTCATCCATAGGGCTTGAAAGCGTCCAGCTTCCTTGCCTAGAATAGGTCCTGAAATAAAATAATAAGGAATAGGGATGTTTTCACTAGTATTTTACTCAAAATGTGATGATAAAGGGGGAAATTAACACTTAGAAAATCAGGACTATTTGATGTTATCAATACCCTGACCTGAAATGTCACCAAATAAAAAAACACAATTTTACCAAGATTTCACCACACGAAGATTTGTTAAAACATTTAAAATCAGTTTTTCAAAAACTCTTAACCACACGAAACTAGGTCAAACTACTTTTAATCCATTATTACCAACGAAGATATTGGAAAACTGTTTTTAACTCGTTTTTAACAAAGTTTACCACACGAGTCGCTATCCAAAACAAAAATGCGATATACATTTGTGAGTCTCTCAATTAAAAAATAATATGTGTCTGGGGCTCATATTTATCTCAATTAAGAGAGTATAAGAGAAAGTAAATACCTTCTAATAGTAATTGATCAACTTTTTTAGCAGCTATGTTCATTTTTGCAACAAATTAATGTGTCACATATACAAAATAAGAAAAGAGTAGTGCTATTTAGGCCTAAAATGCAATCCTAATTACGTGTGTAATCTACATAACATTAAACACATGTATTGTACATTTTCTTTCTATAAATTTTCAACAATAATGTTTTCAAATTCACCAATCAAATCATTAGAAGTAATCTTACTACTTAGCAATAAGAATTAGTTTTCATAAGAGCGTTAGGTACGTTTGGTGTCGTGGGTGGTGCCATGGGAAAAAGTGGTGCCATCTCAGCACTTTTTTCCCATGGCACCACTTTTGGTTATGGCACCAAAAACCCCTCCCTAGCATAACATAGTTTTTACGGTGTCGTTGTACTTTTTTTTGAGGAATTGCATATATACCCACTAAAACTCAAAAAATTGCATATTTTCCCATAATACAAGTTTTTAATACATGATGTACAATGTAATTTAAGCATATTTTCGGTATATATGCAAATATGCAAGTTTTAGTGGATATATATGCAATTGCCTTTTATTTATTTATTTAATAAAACTATATACTCCATATATCTAAAATTACCACATAAAACTTTAACCACTTTTCTTAAATACTATGTATGTGGCCTTGCATTACCACATCTATCCACTCAACTTTTTGCGTGTCACCACATATAGATCTTGGTCCATATCCAAACATTTATTACCACATAAAACATTAACCAATTATTTTGAGTCGTTTTCTTCCTTGCAAAATACATACACACACTATCATCACACAGCACAAAACATCACAAACACAAACAAAAAATAAACAAACAAAAAAAAGGAAAAAAGTGCTTCGGCGTAAGCTGGTGGCCATGACGCTAGACCTTACCAGCCCAATGTGTGTATGGTTCGTCGCGCCAAAAGCTCGTGCGGTCGACTATAGCTCAAGCCAACAACCATTGTACTTGTACCTCTAAGAAAAACATTAAACTTACAAATAAACAATTGATGTATTTTCTTTTATATTTGCCACGCTGGCAATCCATCTAAACACACTTGACTCTGCTTAATCTCCGCTATCCAATCCTCCCACCCTTTGAGAATCATTATTTTTCACTTTCAATAAAAGTTAGTTTTTACATTATATGTAGTTAAGATAAGAGAAAAATGAACACTTTTAAGTCTAGTTGACCAACTTTTTGAGCAGTTATGTACATTATTGCAACAAATTAAGACTAGATGGAGTGGTCGTGACTTTCCCTTTTGGTGACCAACTCACGCCAAGAACACACCCAAAATTACGAATTATGGTAAGTTGATCACTATTGTTTTTGGCTGACAAACTAGGCCCCACTCCCAAAACTTTTTTTTTTTTTTTTTTGTTTTGTGTATGGGATATTTAGTGGGTATATTTTTATAACGTAAGTGCAAATTTAGCAAAAGTTTTACATTATTTTTCATGTGATTTGGAGTCACATAAACTTTACCATGGCAGGCGCATAAATGTGGGCTAATAGATGCTTAAAGTTAGCAAAATGGTTGGGTTGGGTAACTGCTGATAACATGAAATTATATTGTGTGTGTAGGCACATTTATGTTATTTGAAAACTTTTCTATATACATATGAGTACTTTAATATGTGTAAAACCAAAGACCTAATATATAGATTAATAGAAATATTGTTCGATATTGACAACATAAAAGAATCTTAAAGCACAAAATGAATTAGTATTAAGTTTGCATATAGGTAAGTCTAGCTTAATGGAGATAAGGATGTTATTGTTTTCATGTGATATTGGATAATGAAATTAGGCGAAGTACCACAATACATACCAAATCATTACATACTTTTTACTATTTTCATTCATTTTAGCGTGTAGAAAGGATATATAGTTCATCTGGATAACTGTTTATTTACCTCGGATTATTCTAATTTGTGAGCTAATCATCCGTTTATTCTTGCATCAACCCAGACTGATGTACTACTCTGTTCGATAACATAAAGTGTATATATATCACTTATCAAGTAAGATACTAGAGTAGATATTATGTGTGAAACTGATCCAGCTTACCAATATGGATCGCCTGTACTACAATAGGCGCTAAAGAGCCATTTGAGTGAGAGGATTAGTTCATGAAACACAGTTTCTCCTAGAAATTTTCCATGTTTAGTTTTGATTGTCATATATTTTTTATGAGTTTGGAGTGGGTATTGAAAGTGAAGGATACTGATACTTGGACTGACATTGGTAGCATATGCTTGAAACTTTTTCTCTTTACTTAATGATGTGGTGCAGACATGTAATATGTTAATGGTGTCATTTCCGTGCATCATGTGTGTCCTACAATTAAAACAAATTTACAGTTGGTTATGCTTACCTAACCCCTTATAAGGATGAAATGGACAAAGTCAAGTAGTCAACTCTACTTCTTGCTTGGTCTATTTGTGCAGAGTGACTGTCTTATCTGTTGTATCTTATTTGTATCCGAAGTAAGGCTTGCAATTTTTTTGCATCATGGCAAATGGCAATGTGTACCAACAAGTAAATACTATTTAATTGTTTATGCAGCCCGAATTACTTTGACATAACTTTTGCTGCAAACCAACTATAATAGGAACTGAATGCTCAGGTGCATGACAATCTGGTTTTCTACTCCTACTTGTCACATTATATGCTATTTCTTTTTAATAAGCAGAAGTTACTCAGGGGATGAGTCATGTAAATGAAGTGGCTGGCAGAGCTTCTGGCTATAATAGGCATGAGGAACTGGCAAAGAAACTTCAGGTATGAAATATATAACCCAAAAAGTAATACATGAAATGTGCTATTGCTGCTATAATATATGCATATTGTGACTCCACCTCTCTTAAAAAATCAGCCAAACTGTTAATTGCTATCAACACACCATTCGATTATCTAGTTGTATTTTTGGTACACACAACAAAATATTGTCCTAACTTAGATATGGTTTATACCTTGCTGAATAAGTGCTGCTTGCTTTAAATCATATATGCCGTCGCCTGTCAGGTTGTTACTTTAAATATGCCGAGTGTTGAACTACATCAGGATGTGATCTAGTAATTAATCTAAACTAGCCTCATACCCGCGCGTTGCAGCAACGGATATCCTGAAATAAAATTTTTCGATTAATAATGTATTTTAATTTATTATGTTTTTTTCAATAAATTTATGGATATATCAAGAATTTCGTATAGCCCGTGCCCGTTCGGGCTCGAACCCGCCGTGGTTCTGCGTCTCCGCTCAAGCCTTTGGCCTGCTGTCTGCCAGGGCTTGAATATTTGTATAATGTTCTTTATTATTTGTAGTAGTGAAATTTAATATATGAACTGTGTTTAATTTTGTTGTACAATATGCTTGATAATTTGTATTTTTTATGTAAGGGTGTTTTAATAACTGTATTAATTGTATTTATTGACCAGTTAAATAATTGACTACATTAAATAGCATTAATGTGGTGTTTTGTTGTACACCATGCTTTTGTCTTGTACGTCTGAAAATTATGTGCATTAAAGTGTTGTACACTATGTTTCTTTTCTTATAATTAGTGGTCATTATAGTCATTAATAACATTGATCAATTTAATAGCCTTAATGTTGTAAGTCGGAAAGTAATTGGTTGCAGCTATTGTACATTGTGCTTAAATGGTTGTAATTTTTGGTGCAGGGGTGTGTTTAATAGCATTAATGTTGTTTGATAGAACTTTGTCTTAAAATGATACCACGCTTTATTTTGTTGTACAATATGCTTACATTGTTGTAATTCTGAAAATTTGGTGCATTAAAGTGTTGTAAACCATGCTTATTGTCTTGTATGTCTTAAAATTAAGAGTGAGGTGCCTTCATGCATTATATGTAGTATAGATATAGATATAGATAAATAGAATGCTGAATCAACTGTTCACTTAAATAAAATGTTGAACTACATCTGCTTCAGAATTTGTGATTTCTTTTAACATGTTTAGTTTAATAGGCAAAATGTTGATTTAGTTGTTACCGTGATGGTTTAGTTATAGGTCAAATGGGTCGAAACGGTTGAAATGGAAACACAGGTCAAACGGGTGGTCAACCGTTCGGTTGGGTCAAGATTCCCAAGTTTATGTTGTATTCAAAATAGCTTAGCGAAACACTTTAAGAATTGGCTTATTAGGTTTTTATTTGAAGGCCACAGTAGTAGTAGTCAAAAGTATGGAATTAACATGGCACTTTTTAATACGATTCAGTTTTGTTGTATATACAAACGTTCTTCTATACGTTTTATCTGCAATTTTCTTTGACAGATTTGGAAATGAAATGATCATAAAATTGGATGGTTATGGATAAAAAGCTTGCAGACCGGAAATTTCATGAAATTGTTTGCTAGAATAATCATGAAATTGTTTGCTAGAATAATCTGCCTCGAGTGATTAACCGGTTAGATTTGGAAATATCTGGTTATTAAATGGCAGTTATCTTTAAAGGAGTGTTTGGGTTTGAAGATTGGTCAATGGCTATGTACCTTTATCGAAATTCTTTGACTCAAACTCTGTTTTCTCAGGGAGGATGGACATGTGTGTCTTGAGTCTTGTTATGTTTATTTAGTAGTTTCATGACATACAATGCTTCTCTGCTGCCATGACTAGATAAAAATAATGGAAAGAGGAGAGATTGCAAATTATCCTATATGTGGTATTAATGGTTACACTCATGGCTATGTATCCTGATAGTGAAACTCCTTTATCTTCATTGGATGATGACAATGGTTATTATCATAAGGATAGTACACAATTGTTAAAACACTACAAACACAATTTTGTACGAATTAGCACCGAGCTGACCAAATTTTGACCAAATTGAATCTTTTGGTTGATTATGCTCAACTCGCTCTGGTCACTGACCTTGTGGCTTGTAATCGATGATTACTTTGTAGCCCGAGCTTTACAACACTGGGTAGGCTTATTTTAAGAGGTTAATAAGCTATTGGGTATAAAAAAAAGGTACAAAGCTTATTCAATGTGTTTGGGTAAGCTCATGTCAAAGTGCTTTATACATCGGGATGTATTTGTATTTTTCCTAATTATCATGTGTAGAGCAGCGTGATGTGTGAGAGAGATAAATCCGTCATGTGAATATGGGATTTAGGGGTGTTTGTTGCTTTATAGAAAGAACTTATATAGGCGGGGCAAGCTTATGCAAAAGTGCTTATTAGTTATTTGGGGGAACAGGGGTTTTTTCGATAATGAATAAATGCATAAGTTAAGCATAAGGTTATCCTGATTGTAGCCAATATAATGTATGTAGCCTTGTTCTGCCTAGAGATAAGAACCACATATATGAAGGCTGTTATTCATAAGTTTGGTTTTAAAAACTGTAAGGATTAGTTTCTCTGAAATTCTTTGTGCCAAATTAAGTTTGAATAGCAGTTATCTTTAAAGGAGTGTTTGGGTTTGAAGATTGGTCATGTTAGAATCAACAACCAATAATCAAAGATGAAGAACAAGAGAAGAATTAACAATCGACAAATTTGCGGAAGCTTTTCTATTATTCAAAACAAAATTCAAAGGTACAAACTAAATTCTGAGATACAAATGAATTTCAAAGATACAAATCAAATTCGAAGGTCCAAATCTCTTCCACCCCACATCTCCTTTTATAAGTGTGTGTGTGTGTGTGGGGAAGCAAGCAAACTCCAATTTGGATTTGAAGACGGTTATTCAAATTCATTTTGGACTTCAAGACGCGTAGCTTAGGACTTAAGCAAAAAACCAACTGACCCTTAGGAGTTTTAATCACATTCATAACAGGTCAGATGGCTATGTGCCTTGGTACTGAAATGATTTGACTCATAAACTCTCTTTTCTCACATTACTACAAAATCTTAAATATAATAGAGCCCTATTAATAGGAAAAAATCCCGGCTATGAAATGAGAAAACCGGGGTCTAATTCGGCCACAAAATAGAGCCCTGCCGTCAAACTTCCTCTTTTTGTGTGATTTGATATATGGTAGATTAGATAGAGGTTTTAGAGGTTGACATGATTTAGTTTAACTTTTAGTGTAATTGGAGGTTACTTAGGTGAAACGTTCAACTTAGGGGGATCGTGTTTTAAGCTTATTTTGGGCTTATGATCTTATTTAGTTTAACTTTTATTAAATGATAAGCCTTGGAGATAGCACTGAGCCCATTCCATAAGTTATTACTTCAGCTCCACAGGAATATTATGTGTTTAAAACATTATTGATATGTTTGACTTTTGTTGCAAGATCCCCAATTTTGCTACTGTAAATGGTTGTTTTTTGACATAGACTCGTTAACATTGTGAACCATATATATGACACTTCAGTCCTAACCTGTTGGTATTCCCATTTCTTTGTATTGCAGAAAAGCATTGGCTAATGCTTTATCAGTCACACCATAGATGTGGACCCTTGGAAATGCAGGCTTGGGAGCCTTACAGGTAACACATGATCTAAACTAGATGTGTTCCATAACGGGCAGCTAGTCAGGTAACTGGAAATTTTTGGCTGGATTGGATCAGGTTGACCTGCAAAATTGGTTGGTCCTTTTTCTTAAGGCAGATTGGAGACGACATCAACTTCATCAAACCCCACCTGTTTTTCTCGAGTTATTCAAAGGCAGTGATGATAACGATACGTACAATGACGTCTATGGTGTATCTTTTTAGATGTGTTGTTTGCAAGAGTAGTCATACAGTAGGCAAGCTCAGTGTATCAACTCATTTGTAATGTCAATGGATCTTCCTTATTTGAATCAATACTATGTTCATTTTGGAAAAGAAGAGCAACAAATTCATTCATGGCTGAAATTATCTCAGAAACTGTAGTGGTTGCCTTGTAGGTTTAACATTGTACGGCTAATGCACTCAACAAGACTACTAGTAATGGTATCTCATAAATTATTAGTATAAGATTAATCGAGATGGTTCAACATCTTGAGGTCTTCAATCTCTGATGGAATGGAACAAAATAATGACACGTTCAGTTAAAGATATTTTTTGAGTCTACCCATTTGACCCATTTTAGTTTTCACTGTTCTTCACTGTTCTTTGCTGTGAGTCTACCCCATTTCATAATACTGTAAGCTATATGTTTCCACATTACACTAGTAAGTAGATACAAGACATATCTTTTTAGGACAATCCATAACAACACCTTTTCTGTTAATTAAACTTCCATTAAGTAGCAACATTGAAGCTCCAATGTTTTACTATTCATAAAGCTTATTGATATTGTAACTTTGACAACACTCTCAACTCTCAAGTTTCAAGTCTCTAATGAGAATGTACGTGTGTTGGACCAATTTAATTTTCTGAATTTGTATGTTCGTTGGCATAATAAATGATATGGTATTTTTACGGATCTTTATGGATTCCTGATGTAATTTAAGCAATTAGTAATTACTAGTCTGCATTAATGTTAGATTTGTAATAAAACGTAACTAACTGGTGATTCTCGGTGCTGTCCTGAACTCCACGAACAAGGCTGGAACCTTTCTTGAACTCTTAGCCATATCGGATGAGTCATCCATATGGGTTATGCTTGTTTTTGTAAACACAGGTTCCAAAAGCAGTCAGTACAACAACTAACCAACACTAGTACAGATGGCTATTTCAACTCATTTTACTTTTGAATGGTAAATAAAAATGTAACTTGGAGAAAAAAAACGGTGCCCAGTACATAGAACCTCCGAAATCAAATAAATTCAATGATACCAGATATATTGGAGTTTTTTACTCATAATTAACATACTGACTACTTATTAACAGAGAGTACCAAAAAAAATTATATAACTTTTTTTCTTTATTTTACAAAGCTGCAACAAGCCCATTGGAGCTGTTCTTCTGGCTACATCGACCCGTATATAATGGTTCAGTTCAGGTTATGTTAAAAAGATATAAACATATCTTAAAAAACAGGTTCAACATGTTGGCTCTGGTCTTTAAAATTCATAGCTTAAAAAATTCAGGTCCGACATGTCGGTTCGGGCTATGTAAAAAAGATATAAAAAATTAAAAATAGCTTAAAACGGGTCATTTTGGGTCATTTCATTAAAAAAGTAAATATGGCATATTAATCATCTTGTAAAACTTGATGACAAAAACTTTCAGAATACCCAAACGGTACATACCATGCATTATCATGTGTCTCTTTTCTATTCTATGACGAGATGATGGGTCACGATCATCCTAAAACATATATCCAAGTATGAAAATAACATTTGAAGTCGAAAATAAACATTTATATAATAATAATGCACTGAATGCAACTATATTGTTTGGTTTCAACCTTAAACACTTAAACGTACATAATAACTCTCCTTTCAAACTAACACATCTTGTGTTATGTAATTCAGCTTGAAAGTGAAGTACCTATAAATTGCATGATGCCACATTAAGAACAAGTACTTTTTGGAGCTGATCTATATACTCTTTCACGGTAGCAGAACTTGGCGGGGGATTGATATCTTGGGTCAATGTACTAGATCGGCATTTTCCTCCCGGAATTTCCAAATCATTTTTTTGCCATTTTTGCTACTTTAGGCTTATGTGGTTCAACATCATATTTAGCATTGTACGAGAGATATTAGCATCTGAAAAATCACTTAAACACACTTAAAACACGAAGAATATAAAATTTCTGGTTTAAGTCGGTGTTTGGGTTGCATAAAATTGGTGGGAAGACTCTTATTTATGTTTAGGACTAAAACCTATGAACACCTAGCGCCATTTATTTATACGACAACTATATCACATTCTAAGACTTTGAGTTTCTTTGAGGGAAATTAAACCACACATTGCTTAAGTAGTATTGATCAAAAAGATGTTTGACACACCAAAGAGACAAAATGTACATCAGACGAGATATTCAGGAGCTGCTATATGACTGTATAATTCAAAAGGTGTCACTCCAACCCGAAACTTCTTTACCTGCATCTTAATTTTTTTAAGAATACAACTGAAACACATTCCTTTCATAAATTATGTTGTTGTCTACAACACATTCCTTCCATTCATAAACATAATTTTTTTTAAGACATCAACCAATGTGTATGTGGCACTCTATATAGTTTGCTAATTTTGTAGACATCAACCAATGGATCAAATAAGCTATGAAAAATCTTATTGATCTAAAAAGTACAAAATTTTAAAGAAAATAAGCAAAGAAAAAGCTTAAAGATTAGATCCAATATGCACCCAAAACTAAGTTGTTCCAATCCGAAGATTAAAGGAAGGATATTTAAGGACTAGATCTAAATAAACAAGCTAAAGAAGAAAATAAGCTAAAGATAAGCTAAAAAGATTAAAACTTTTTAATAAATAAGTACTAAAAATTATAAAAGATTAAATCTTTTTGATTCTTTTTTAAAAGAAGTTGTAAAAGAAAATAGATCTAAGTAAATAAAAGAGTTTTTGAAAAGAAACTAAAAATAAAAAGTGCTTATTGAATAAGCTATGTGAAAAGCTTACCTAAAAAGCTAGTCTTTTATATCTAAAAAATAAGCTATAAGGAAGAGCTTATTCAAGATAAAAAGATATGTAAAAAGCTTAAAATGAAAAAGCTATAAGAAAGCTTAACCAAAATAAGCTAATCTAATAAACCACAAAAAGCTAATATGCTATTATGGCTTATTTATATAAGAAAAGAAAAAAAGAAAAGAAAGAAAGAGATGAAAAACCCCTTGCCTCTCAACCGTAGTGAGGTTCGATCCTCACTCCTACAAAGGTCGGAGGTCCTTTCTACCTTTTAACGTGAAGTTCTCTACCTTAGGTAGGGGTAAGGCTGTTCCACATCTTAACCTCCCCCATACACCGGAAACGGTATTGGGTTCCCATAACCCGTGGAAGACGGCATTGGGCGTTACTTTACTTTACTTTTTTTTTAAAGAAAGAGATGAAAAAGGAATAAGCACTTAAGTATCCTCCATAAATTTCATTATCATTAATAATCTAAAAAGGTTTGATACAATAAGATCTTAAAAATAAGCCAAAAGCTTAAGCAATAAGCTAGAGAAATAAGCTACCCTACGCCCCCAAATTATCAGAATGAGTAAAAAACACAAAATTTAATAAAAGTGGGGTCATATTAATTTTCAACCACTTAAATAAAATATTTCCTCACTATATTCTCTAGTTTTTATTTAAAAAAGGAAAATGGATAATTAATTTGGTACAACCCAAAAAAAATGTGAACTATAAATATGGGACGGAGGGAGTACTATTCTACTAAAATTATAACTCTACTACAATAAATAAAACAAGTGTGTGTAAAATTAATGTGTTGGTGAATATCAGCCCTCCATGTCTCTGATCAAGTGCCTTTTATAGCCAAATGATGCCTCTCTAAGCTCTTCTACGTGATCCCAACTAGGGTGTCATAAATCCCGATTCGCCCGGACTAACCCGAACCCGAACCCACAGATATAATCGGTCGGGTTATTCGGTCCAAAATCTAATCCGGGTCATCGGTCAACCCATTAACCCGAGTACGAACTAGGATCGGGTCTCGGGTTCAAAATACTTTGCTATTCGGGTTCGGGTTCGGGTCAACCCGAGTTTTTTTTTTGTTTTTTTTTTTTTTTAAATTCAATCTTTATTTATTAAAGGCCCAAGTTATCAAATTAGTCCATTTTGCTTGGGTTATTTTAACTTATTTATTCGTTTAAAGATGTTGTTTTTATGTTTTTGATTTGTTTTTTTTTTTTATTTTTTTTTGTGTTTACTTGAAAAAACAGAATAAGATGACACATATTTACCTTGAATTTATAATGTAAAATTGTTATCTTTACTAAGCTAAAACAACTAAAAAATCTATGATGATGATAGAATTATTGACTTATCTTTGGTCCACTTTTGATGAATGTAAGCTGCTAGTTGCTTTAAGCAATTGTCAAAGATCACTTTGCTTATTGTTTACATACACATTGTTGATTTTGGCCTTTTCATTTTATAAGATCACTCATCATAAAAGTGTTATGACAATAAAAATCAGGCTAGTTACTATCATTGTACGAACATATGTGATTTTAACCACTAAGTTAAAAATATCAAATTATGTGACTTGGTAAATGGAACGTGACCGAACCCGATTTGACCAACCTGGTTTGACCTGACCGATTGGACCCAACTCACCAACCCGACCTCAAATAGGGTAGGTGCAGATATCAATTTAGGACCCGACCCACCCACCTGTTTGACCCATCCCACCAACCCAACCCGACACACCCCCTAATCCCAACGCTAGCCAATCATAAAATTGATGCCACGTGTCCTCATATTATGGAGCAAGTGGGAGAGTGGAATTCAGAACAAATCCTCACTGAGTTTGATTTTATTTCCAAATGTATATCGCCTCTCTGCTTGGCCAACAGCAGAACGTAAGTAATGCAACATTCAAATTCATTTTAAATCACATTAAATTTTCGTTGACACAATTGCAATTTGTATTGCAAAAATAATTCAACTTTCATAGTGGGGAATCACTCCACTCAAGATTCCTTGAGAATTAATTTCAAGTTTGTCATGGATTAACATTTTATACCCCTCAGCTTCAATTATAGTCCTCATTTTTGCATCTCGGCTTTATCTATATTAATCTTCTCGGGCTTCCACTTAAGTTTGATAAATCCTAATAAGCTCCAAATAAAAATACCATTTGACTATCGCTTTGCTCTTTTCAATGATGCTGCCGGATTATTCGACTTCGTTTGAACCTCTAAAACTGAAACACCGTTGAAACTCATCCGAAAATCACCATTTTTGCTTTGTTTTCAAACCTTTGTACATGCAAGACATAATAACACATATCCAACATATTTGAAATATAATTTGACATATTTAATGGTTATTAGTCTCATTTAGGATATTTTTAGATATAAAATGATGTTTATTTTAGCACACATCACGATCGAAGCATGGTTGCTAGTTGTTCTTGCTTCAAATCTTAATGTAAATACAGAAAGTCCCTTGTGTCCTTGTTATTATCTGTAACAATAAAAATATGGGAGGTTGAGCCAAGTGGTCAAGTCAAAGTGTTTTTGGAATTATATGTTGGAGCACTTCAACATGCTATATACCTTCCCATGTTATGTACCTATACACTCAATTATGTTTCATCAATCCACAAGAATTGACTAACCTAAGCCTACCAACTTCAACATGAGCTTCAAGTTACTAATCAAGACCACTATTATATGTTATTGTACTATATTTAATACCATCATTCATTATAGGATGAGATGCATTCCTAAGACTTATAGGTGCAATAATCATGCTTTAGAAGATATAACTTTGTGAATAGACGATTCTTAGCAAGGCCGTCTCTAAGTTTCCTGATGCCCCTGTGCATAATTCAGTTTAACCAAAAATTGCCCATAATGAATGTAAACATTTTTCTATAGATATATAACGAAACAATTATTTTTAAACGTGGCCCTCCCATTTAAAATTTTTGGCTAATTTCTTGAATTAATTACTTGTAGTCACTTTTATATATTAGATATCACATATCATAATTTTTTGAGGCCCTTTAATTTGGAGGCCCTGTGCGACAAAGACACTTACACACACTCCATATACGGCTCACCTTGAGTAACTGCAGCTTGAGTATGTTGACTTGTATCTTGGAAGTGTTCACAATACAAATCCAAAGGTTTCCACATGAATTCTTGTATAACTAAAAGCTCAACGTTTCCTTCTATGATCATAAGCACACCAAAGCACGGTAAAAAGGAAAAAAATATATAATTGAATGATAACAATAATTCATCTAATAACCTAGTAATCCTTTAAAAAAATAATCACCTTGATTAATTTCTATGATCATAAGCACACCAAAACTCATCATCTTGTTTGAATTTTTCACCAAGTAACCTCGTAATCCTACAATAAACAATCACCTTGATTAATGTAATTAAATTAGTAGCATTCTTACAATAGCACAAAAGATTAAATAACTTTTAGTTAACAAACAAACCAACAAATAAGAACACTCAACAAAATCCAGTTTTAACTTAACCGTGCCTAACTTGATAGGATATTCGATGATGTTGGATTAGATCGTATTATTGAATCGCAGGGTTAGATATGAATATGTTGCTGATGGTGGCTACCGCTAGTAAAGGTGTATAGTTGGATGTGGTTGATGGTTATTGTAGGGATACACAGGGGAATACGATCTTTTGGTATCTGGAGTATAGGAGCGCGTTTTTTTCTTCTAAATTTACAATTAGGTGCAAAACTATTAGGTGTTAAATATCAAGTACATTATTACTTTATTAGGAAGCATTATTTTTCTCGAAATACAAAAGTCCCCACTAGAAATTTTCCTTTATTAGGAAATGTTATTATTTTCGAAATACAAAAGTCCTTGCTAGAGGTTTTCCTTTATTATATAAAAGATGACCAAATATTATCTTGTTTAGTATCATATAAACTCAAGAACATGAGACTTAAAGATTAAAAAAAAAGGGAGTCTTACAAAGGTTTTGTGTAGATTTCGGCAAAAAGAAAATCAAGAACCAAAACTTTCAAGACCCAAGAATCAAACTATGACTAAGCTTTCCAAATTTTACCCAATACTTCCTAGCTTTGTCCTAACCCCCTTGTTTATGCTTTATTATTGTGAGAAAAGTTGCAAAATGAATGCATGTAAGTGTGCGTGCTTTCCTTATAAAGAAACAAATGAATGATTTTTCTCTTGAGGTCAACACATAGCAAAAGTAAGTTATGGTAAAATTAATAAACTAATAGGCTAGATAGGTTAGATGAAAAAATAATAATGGTATAGAGAGCGTCGGTTGGTTTGGTTTCAGCCGAAAGAAGAGGAGGAAGCAAAGAGGACCAAAATGTTTGTATGCTAAGTTGGCTTATCCAAAAGTTATAGTGTTTTATTTAATGGTCATTAAGGTCAAAGTCAATACTAGTAAGGCATTTAGTTTAATTTAATAAGTAGGTATTAAGCTAAGGCTTAAAATAATTAAAGGGTGTGCTGAAATTTATAAAGTGTATTTGTGTGTGTTCCGTGCCCCATTTGAGCTAAGGATGTAATCACGCACTTTGTTTTGCGTTTTCGAGTAAAAATGTGTGAAATTACAAGATATTTGTTAAATATTTGGTAAACAAATGTTATATAACAAAATCGTAAATAACAAAAAGTTTGGAATAGTTTTCACAACTTGTTAGATACTTTGGGGGCCTGGTTCGTAATTTCTTTCTTTTTTCCGTCATATTAAACGGCCTTTGACCAATTGCCATTAATTTTGTACAGCCGTTTATTTTTGCTACCATGCGTTAGTAAAGAGAACTATCATTTATTTTTTATAAATGATGGTACGTTCTATTTCTTTTCTAACTAGTTATAATATTGACAAAAAAAAAATTATTCTACATTAATACTGAATATTGTGTTTTTAAAGATAATTGCATATAATTATATAGTTATAAGTTTCGTATACGCACGAAGTTTACACATAAATCAAGTTTATTTTAACATTTTAGTTCAGTATATACACATATAAAAATTTGCCTGTGAAAATTATGATATAAGTACAACTAATACCTATGCACGGATTTTTCATTATACATTAATATCCATTAGAATTTGGTAAAATATTTGTAAAATTTCTGTTAGGTAACTCAAGATTTAATTTTATTTAGCTGACAAAGATGTTGATATTGTTATTTAAATTTCACTAATGATATTATGTTGTACACATGATGCAATTTTAATACCACATAATGAGTGTTGATAAAATTAAAGTATACTCCTCAAAGTTTTTTAAAAATGTTTTTTTTAGATATCCTTATATAAATAAATAAGAAATACATGAGTCATTGTTATAATTACAATCGCGTATATTTATTTTTATATTAAAGTAACTCGTTCTTACAATTTGATAATTATATTCATGCTTTTAGTAATTTAGCCGTATTTAAAATGTAAACTCGCGTCCACATAGGTCAAACTTTTAAAAATGAAATAAATGAGTCCTTAGTGAACGTATATATTAAAAAATTAATGCTTATATGTTGTTATTTTAAAACAATATATACATTGTATTTTCTAAGATATACAGTATAAAGGTTATAAAGTATAAGGGGGTATTCGTTTATAATCTAAAGTTTATCAAAAAACATGGAGGCTTATAATATTACACCTAACTTTATATAATATTTAAAAAATCAACCACTAAAGTTTTATTAATTACCTCATCTTTTTTTAAGTTTTTGTTTTCAAAAATTTGACACGTATATTTTTATGTGTTTTTTTTATCAACCAAATTTCTCCAGCAAATTTATTAAAGTTTGACCAAAATCAATTTAATTTTGACTTTTATTAACCAATCACATCACACAATTTTGCTTACGTGGCGAAATCAAGCTCTCCTATTGGCCCAATTATTTTTTCAATAAGAATGAATTGACAAAATCACTCCAAAATGATGTAATTCCTTTATTATATAAAAGATTGGTTGTCATAATTTTTTGATGTTACATACATTGAGATGGTGATTAGAGCTATGGACTAATTGGGGTTTGTCAGTTATATTAATTGGATGTCGTTGTTTAAGTTTATTTTGGGCTTATGATCTTAGTATACCCTTTGTATTTCTTTTTCTCATTTCCTTAATTGAACCAAGCGGACCCTAAGTTTAAGAATAAAATTATGTGATTTTGTAAATTGGACATACCCGAACCCGACTTGACGTGACCCGATTTGACCCGAAGCAGACTAACCCGAGTTCAAATAGAGCTTCCGGGCATATATTATTTTTAGCCTCGACTGTCGGGAACCCATTTGATTTAAGCAGACCAACCCAACCCGATTAACACCCTTACATACATATATAAACCACTAATGAACACCTTAAATCATCAACTAAACTAACAAAAATAAAACCCATATCGATTATATAAATTTTAAAACACTAATTCTTTATAAAATTTAATTGCCTTATTAGAATCAAAGGTATTTGATTCTACTGAAATATAAAACAACAGCCAACAACTTCATATTATTCTTTTTCATCTAATTTGATATTTTTAAATAATCGAAACTCTTAGAAAACAATTACACCTAATTTGACTTTTTTTGCAGTATGAGGAATTATTCCATTCAATTCCGAAGCCTAGCATCTCCTGTAAGACTCTACCACCTTTGGTTGTTGTGTGGATAAAAAGGGGATTGCTTTTTGACCTTTGAATTTTATAAAACAACGGACACTTTTTTATAATTTTATTTTTTCATATTTTGACATAGTGTGTTAAGAATGAGGCGGAGGGTCGGAGCTTCACTATATTATAAGACGAAAGATGAAGTTTATATCGTTTTTTAACACTGATCATGCGTTTATAGATTTTGATTTGAAAAATAAATTCAAAACATTGTGTTGGTGTAGTGGTAAAAATATGTATGCCATTTATTCACAACCCATGTTTGAATCGAGCGCTATGCATTTTTTGAAAATAATAAATCTGGTTTATGGATATACAAATATTGGTTAGGTGGCTTTAATTATGATGACTTGGCATTAACATATGATTAGGTGGATTTCCATGTCATTGATGACGTCGTACATCTCCACTTATATATATGTTAAACTTCAACATTTTTATATAAAATTATACGTATGTCAAAAGTATATCAATGTTAGGGGTTGTTTTATTCGTAATCGAGATGCATTTTCTAGAGTATATTTTTTATTAACAAAATCTCTAGATATTTGTTAGATATTTGATAAATAAAGTTTGTTATTATTATGAGTATTACAATATTTGTCACAACTTGTTACATACTTTGGGGGGCTGGTTTCATCAAGTATTACATAAAACAAATGAAACAATTAAGGTCAATGTTGGGATAAAAATACTTCAAAAGTCAATAGTGGACATTTATTTAGAGACGGAGGGAGTAATAAAGTTTGGTATAAAAAAATCTTAAATAAAAAAAAGTTTAGGATAGTGTTCACAACTTGTTACATACTTTGGGGGCTTGGTTCGTAATTTCTTTCTTTTTTCCATCAAATTAAACGGCCTTTGACCAATTGCCGTTAATTTTGAACAACCGTTTATTTTTGCTACTAGTATTAATCTTTACATCGGTCCATAAAGACAAACCCTAACGATTCAAATAGATTCCGGTCTGTGATTGATTTTGTGATGCTCTCAGGTATACTTTTGAACTGAATTCATTGATTTTTTGTGTTTGCTTCAATTAGGTGTTAGTTATGGAGATTTGTGATATTATAGTGCGACATAGGTGAATTAGGTGTGTTACGTGAGGCTATGGTTTGAAGCTCGGGTTTAGGTTGTGCACGAAAGGTGTTTGATGAAATGTCCATTAGAGAATGATACTTGGGTAATATTTATCGTTAGATTTTGACATGCAAAATTGTTTACGCGGTCGCTTAGAATGAAATAATAAGTTTTAGTCATTAGTATGATAATCAACTCCGAAAACATTTTTAGTCATTGGATAAAACAGTTTTAGGTTTAGTTTTCTGCCAATTGCGTAAATGGGAAGTTTTGTCAAGCACGCTGTAGTTTATCACTTTCACCGCTTGAAATCACATATGTTGTTTTTTAAATTGCCCTTGTGTATTTCGGAGCAAAAGGGCATTTTTTGTGCTGTTCTTTGAGTAACCATTGCAAATTTAGCAACATTGTTACATTAGTTTTCATGTGATTTGTAGTCACAAAAACTTTACCATGGCAGGCGCATAACACAATGTGGGCTAATAGATGCTTAAAGTTAGCAAAATGGTTGGGTTGGGTAAATTCTGATAACATGAAATTATATTGTGTGTGAAAACTTTTCTATAAACATATGAGTACTTTAATATGTGTAAAACCAAAGACCTAATATACAGATTACTAGAAATATTGTTCGACATTGACAATATAAAAGAATCTTACAGCACAAAATGAATTAGTATTAAGTTTGCATATAGGTAAGTCTAGCTTAATGGAGATAAGAATGTTATAGTTTTCATGTGATTTTGGATAATCAAATTAGGCGAAGTACCACAATACATACCAAATCATTACATACTTTTTACCAATGTTGCAAAAATCGGTCAACTCGGCCGATTAATCACCGATTAATCGTTAATCGGCCGAGTACCTTGTCGATTTTTGAAAATCGGCAAAAAATCAGATAGGAAAAAAACGACTACTGGCGGCAAAAATCGGCGAATCGCCGATTAATCTGGCCGAATCGGTAAAATCTGACGAATCGGTAAAAATCTACAGAATCGGGCAAATCGGTCATTCTAAAAATAATAATAATTTAGGCATTATACTTAATTTGGGGATCGATATTTCACTTTGCACGCAATGGGCATCATAATCAATGGAGTCTTTTATTGAGGTTTGGAAACATATAGCAAGCTTGGAATCGATAAGATTTTAGTTTGGTCCCGTAAATACCAAAATTGCGTGAAATGCCAATCCGATAAATCACCGATTAATCCCGACTTGACCGATTACTCGCTGCAGGGTGGTCGACCGCCCGACTACCGATTCACGATTTTTTAAACATTGCTTTTTACTATTTTCATTCATTTTAGCGTGTAGAAAGGATATATAGTTCAATGCACCTTTTGCCTTTACGCTATGCTAAAAATATCGTTCAAAGAATGTTAAAAGTTGATAGCAGTTGTAATGGTGAATAAGGATGTTAAAAATGGCTGCAGCTAAGAAATGTTTTTCATCCGGATAACTGCATTATTTACCTCGATTTTTCTAATTTGTGAGCTAGTCATCCGCTTATTCTTGCATCAACCTGACCGATGTACTACTGTTTGATAACATAAAGTGTATATATATCAATTATCAAGTAAGATACTAGAGTAGTTATTATGTGTGAAACCGATCCAGCTTACCAATATGGACTGCATGTACTACATTAGGCGCTAAAGAGCCATTTGTGTGAGAGATTAGTTCATGAAACACAATTTCTCCTAGAAATTTTCCATGTTTAGTTTTACTTGTCAAATGTTTTTTATGAGTTTGTAGTGGGTATTGGAAGTGAAGGATACTCACAATTGGACTGACATTACTAGTTTTTTTCATCTTTTTTAAATTTGTAAAACGAATTTGAGGGAAAAGGAATGAGTTAGTTTTTAAGGAAACAATTTGAATGTGTCGAAAGTCACACTTTGGGTGATTTAGACATATTGAGATGCAGGAAGGCTTTGAATTATATGGATAGAATCATCATACTGCTGCCTTCTTGTGAATGATAGTTGCTACTGTAATGTAATATGATGACTTATATTTAATATTCCATAGAAATCGAACAAAAGACCACCACATTATGTTTAGAGCTCTCTTTGAGACTTTACAAAACAATGTAAGGATCTTAAGTTCAAGATGCATCAAGAGATCTCGTGAAGTAGGTGCTACTTGTATTAAACCTCATATAAAGTCAGGTTTAATTTTAAATAATTGTTCGAATTACATTTAAGATGTGCTCTAATTATGCAATTAATTGGCACATAATGCTAACCTATATTTAATTATGTTATGCGATCGATATTAACTAACAGCTTGAATTAATTCTTTACTAAAACTTTATGGCCATTCTCAAGTGGTTGCTGCACGAAATTGTCAAGTTTATACCATTCTTTCGCTTTTGTTTCGCTTTTAAATTTATCTTGTTTTCTTTTGGCTAGGGTTTTATTTCATAATAACGTGTACATTAACAATTTGGTAGCATGCTTGAAACTTTTTTCTTACTTAATGATGTGGCTACATGTAATATGTGAATAGTGTCATTTCAAGCATCATGTGTGTCCTTGCTTGTTGTATGTATCTTAAAATGGATTTATTGGACTGAAAAACTTGCATCAATGTCCTGCAACTAAGGATGAAATGGACAAAGGCAAGTAGTCAACTCTACTTCTTGCTTGGTCTATTTATGCAGAAATTGTCTATTCGTTGTATCTTATTTGTATCCAAGTAATGGCTTGTAATTTTTTTGCATCATGGCAATGCGCACAACAAATAAATACTGTTTAATTGTTTATGATTGTCAATGAAGATAATATTATATCATTTATGCAGCCGAACACTTTGTCATAACTTTTGCTATGAACCAACTAATAGGACCTGATCGCTCAGGTGCATGACAATCTGGTTTTCGATTCCTACTTATTAATCACATTATATGCTGTTTATTTTTATAGGCAGAAGTTACTCAGAGGATGAGTCATGTAAATTAGGTGGCTGGTAGAGCTTCTGGCTATAATAGGCATGAGGAACTGGCAAAGAAACTTCATTTATGAAATATATAACCCAAAAAGTAATACATATGAAATGTGCTACTGCTGCTACAATATATGCATATTGTGAGTTGTGACTCCCCCTCTCTTATCAGCCAAACTATTAATTGCAATCAACACACCATTCGATTATCTAGTTGTATTTTTGGTACACAAAAAAATGGAACTATTGTCCTAACTTAGATATTGATACCTTGTCGGACTCATGGGTCGAAATGGGTCAAATGGAAAAACAGGTCAAACGGGTCGGGTCAACTGGTTCGGTTGGGTCAAGATTGCCAAGTTTATGTTGTATTCAAAATAGCAAGAAACACTTTAAGAATGGGCTTATTAGGTTTTTTGTTTGAAGGTCACTGTAGTAGTCAAAAGTATGGAATTAACATGGCACTTTTTAATACGATTTAGTTTTGTTGTATATACAAACACTTTCTAATAATGCTCTATCTGCAATTTTCTTTTGGATGATTTGGAAATGAAATGATCATTAATTTGGATGGTTATAGATAAAAGGCTTGCAGACCGACATGCCATGAAATTGTTTGCTAGAATAATCGCCGAGTGATTAACTGCTAGATTTGGAAATATCCGGTTATTAACAACCATCTCCGCAATACCACCTCCAAACACCTAAATTCTCAATTTAAAGAAAATCCCCAAATTATAAAATTAAAAACCCAACCCTCTTATATAACTTCAAAACTGTTTGAGGGAAGAAGATGGGTTTTTGGGTATAAAAAATGTACAAAGCTTATTGAAGATGTTTGGGTAAGCTCATGTCAAAGTTCTTTATACATTGGGATGTATTTGTATTTTTCCTAATTATGCAATCTAACAATAATCACAAAAACAAATCTAAAAACCCTCTGGCGACTTTTTTCCCTAACCCTATTCTAATCGTTTTTTATCTTAATTCTCCTGTTTTCCATTAATTCGTGTATCAAAGTGAACATCCTTGTGTTTAATCTTTCTTGATTATTGGGTTGTTTAATTTGCTGCTTGTTTTTTCTGGATTATTGGTTTTTCAATCGCCGGTTAGTTTCGCCAGACGTTAGTTTTTGATCATACCTCACCATATATCATTCTGTAAGTGGTTCATCCCCGCTTTAGGTCGACATCTTCCTATCCTATCATTCGCTAACGCTTTTGTATTATGGGATAGGTTCATTTCTTTAGGTTTAAACCCTAACGCCGCTTAGGGTTTTCTTGGTGTTCATTGGTTGATTGGTAACTGGTTGGGGTGATTTGGTTCAAGGTGCCGAGGGTTTAAGAGGGATGGAAAAGGTTTCTTCAACAAGAATAGTGCTCGGCGGCACTAGACAGTGGGTCTCTTTACCGTTTGGCCGATCAAACCAAGTGGTTCGCGAAACTATT
>OU343225.1:35925797-35968916 GCA_910596185.1 Chrysanthemum makinoi | reverse complement strand
GTTCGAGAGATTCACTCCAATCTTCGTAGCTTTTATTCGGCAAGCTCCTCTATAATATCCATGTTTTTTTCTGGATTAAAAGTCCTTTGAGCCTTCCTTGGCGGCTCGATCAATGGATCGTCGAGTGATGAAGTCGGTATGATCATAGAAGATTTGGATTTGAAGCCAAATATCAATGCCATGGTGTGGGAAGTCTGACGATAGTTCCTTAAATCGAGTCCATGCTTTGTAAAGAGACTCACCTTGGATTTGCTGGAATGTCAAGATGTCTCGCCTAAGCTTAGTGGTTCTCCCGTGGGAAAAATTGAGCAAGGCGAGAGGTAAGATCATCCCAACTGGAGATAGAGCGGCGGGGAAGTCGCTCAAGCCAATTACTAGCTTGGTCCGTAGAGAATTGGAAGAGCAGCGCGGCGTGGTCTCCCGGTAGTAGCATCAAGGTCGATGGAATCGACAATTTTGAGAAATCCCTCGAGATGTGATTTGGATCTTCGGATCAAAGTCCATGGAATGCACATCCGTTTTGCACCAACCGGATGGTGTCGGATCGCAGGGCGTAGTTTGGGCTTGGTCGGGAAGCTCAATGGTGTTCCTATAGCCTAGGTGGCTTGGTCTCGATGTCATTCAAGAAGTCACGGGCTCTTGGCGGGTCATCTGGTGGTGGGTTAATGAATGGTAGTGGGTTATCACCTTCCATGATGAAAAGTGATGGAATTACGAACAAAGGTCACGAAGAAGGGGGATAGACTAAGAGAAAGCTAAAAAATGAGAAAAATTTACTTGATAGGAATCAAGCAAAGAACCTAAACGAGGTGGACTACTAACTAGCTATTAGTCCCGGCACGGCGCCAAAAACATGATAACGCTACCGCCTTGGCGTCGTTGAAGTCAAAAACTTCCTTTTCTTCGAGCAAGTTTATAACACCTAGGCGTGAACCTAATGCGTAGTGTAGTAATTATGGTAAGCCACGGGTATTGATATCGTTCTCTAGGGGAATAGGAATGCTAGTAAGGAGTTACTACGCTAAGGTTAAGGTCGAGGAAGATTATTTTTTATCTTTTTATGTTTTATGAAATGGAAAGGTACGAATCTCGGGTATTGGATTTGGGGGTTGGTATTTCTACCGATTACTCTACTATTATCTAATTATCTAAACTAAGGTTGTGGGAGTCTATGTCTAATTAATGTGTGCTCGTATGATAGTTTAAAGATGTGTTTACTTGGTTGTACTACTCCTTAATTATATCCTATTGATGGTTGAGTTGTCACGTCCTTATTCTTAGTTGCGTTGTGTGTCTAAAGTTGTAGGGTATGCGTTTCTCCCTAACTCTTTGAACTTACAAAGGGTCTCATCTACAAACCCACTAGGGATGATAAACTCTTACAAGGCTCTTTTGGATGGTTTAGCTTATAACTACTCAGGTAATTATATTCTAAGGTTCACAAAGATGAATCAAGCATTAAGTACACAACGAATGACCTATCGCATTACTAGATCATTAATCAACTAAGATAAGAAACAACCAATCAATATTCAATAATTAAGTTTCATACTTCCTAAGCAAACACACAAATAAATTAGCCGGACATGGAAAACATGCAAGCGTACACACAAATAATCAAAGACATAATTGAATTAATGAAGTAAATACTTATCTTGATGTAAGATAGGGTTTAAAACCCTAAAATACTGTACAAGACACCTTAGGTCCGGTTTTAGGTTTTCTCTCCAAAAAGACTCTCCTAAAAACTAAAAAATTCGGATTCTATATATAAGATTACATATGCGACGGCATCACCTTATGTTTAGTGACGCCGTCGTGTCGCCGTCGTTAGGGTTTCGTCTTGGCCACGTTAACCTTGTGACGACGTCACCTTATGTAAAACCCTAAAATCTAAATCGCGTGAAATGACAATTTTGCCCTCCAACTTAAAATTATACAAACTCGGGAAATACTTCAACATCGTTAAACAATTATCTAATTAATAATATATGCACATTATGAAATAATAAACTTATGTTATAAATTAAATGAACATGAAAGATTAAATCCTAAGTAACTATTTTAACATATCAAAGTGTACAGATTAAATCCCCCCCCTATGACCGGCCCATAATGAGGCTTTCCATTAATTCTCAATCAATCATATTAATTCCCATTTATCATTCTCTCTTCATTTCAAAAATACAAGAAAACCCTAAAGTTTTTCTCTCCTCTCCATCTTGGCGGCTACCACTTATTTTTCATCATTTGATCCGATTTTCATACAAAACAATGGTTCCTAGGAGGCTCGTGATAGTGTGTGATCGATTGGGGGGCGTGGTGATTTTGTTTGGTTCGAATATAAGCTTGGACGTGGGTGGTGAATTGTAGCCGAGGGTTATACAAAGCCAAGGGGCTTGGTTTTGATTTTGTTGCTTTGATCCTTGTTTCTTTGTTACTCACACGCTACAAGGGTAACGTATAATCATCTCTCGTATCCTTCTCTTTGTTTCCTTTGATCAATTCGTGGCACCTATGATGTTTCTAGGGCTTGTAATATGTTAATGAATCACATAAAATCACATATATGTTATCACATGAAATAATGGAACATGAATACATAAAAGCCTTGAATCTAAATACATGTAATTCGAATAACTTGTGATATATTATATGAATACTGGCGATTTGAGTCTTTCATATATGTCGACACTTATATATTTTATTTAAGGGTTTAATGAGCTTATGAATAATATGATTTAGTATATGATAAATGGAATGGATAGCAAATGTTTCACAAGTGTTTTGATTATATAAAGGGGCGTATAAAATGGATTTGTGGAAGGATGTACCAATTGATTATGATATCAAATAAGGTGTTTTGTAATTTTGTAATAATCAAGCTAAAATGGTTTAGAACGAATGCGTAATCATAATCTAAAACTATGGTTTGTAATTACTTGATTTAATAAAGTTAAAGGGTTATTTTGTAAATTATGAAACTTGATGGATTAACTTGTTAATATTGTAACTAAACGGATTTAGTGAGTAAAATGAGTAAACTTGCTATATTTACACTTTTAACCCTATACTTTACATTATTGACATTTTAAACCCTAAACTTTTGTAACTTGTCATAAATGATCCTTAAACCATATTAATACTCATTTTCATTATTTAAACTATAGATACGTGACTAAAGTTGCTAAATATGGAAACCTGCTAATTATGGAAAGTTACTAAAAATAGAAACCTGCCTAAAATAGAAAGTTTCCTAAAATAGAAAGTTACTTAAATGGAAAGATTACTAAAACGGGAAACTTGCTAAAAATAGAAAGCCGTCTTAAACGAGTAATCTGATTCTTATAGAAGTTATTTAATTCATATAGGTTCCGGGCGACGTGATTGATCTCCTTTTCTTGATTTTACTTTCGTTGTGATTTGCTTCGAATAAGGTACATATATACGACTTATCTCTTAAGGTTTCTCGTGATTCTTATACATCTCTTTCGTATTAGCTTGACTGCGTACGTTGTACTCTAAGCATCATGATTAGGGCTTCCCTATGACTTTGCTATGCTCCCTTTGATATGAACCTTTGATATGAACCTTTGATATGAAACATTGATTGAAACTTTGATATGAAATATGATATGAACCCTTATGATATGTATATGCTTTGACCCTTCAGTCTGATACCCAAGCCAAAATATGTTTCCTAGTCAGGAAGGTAACCTGACCGTGTCATTGATGCACCAATGGCATGACTTTAGTGTGGTTGAGTGATGTTCCACACCGTCCCCATTTGATATGATTATGAGCTCACTATATGTATATGATTTGGCCATTATGTTTCTGGGGGGCGTATGGATGCATCCTAGATTTGATATGTTCGAGGGATTTAATCTGATTGGAGCTTTGTCTGGTGAATGATGTCGGGTGCAATCCTTGTCTTCACATTTCGGGAATTGATCTCCATTATTACTTGAGGTCTCCCCTCTTATATATTGTACGAGGTCAGGATACATGCTGATATGATATGATATGTGTATGATATGATATGGGCTCGTGGTTTGGTGGGCTTTCATTTCTGTTTCTATTCGTTATCCTTTGTTATGCCTTATGATATTCCCATTTGCACCTTATGATTATGCTACCTTCGCTACTTAACCTTCGGTATTAGTTTGTTATATATATCGTTCACTGGGCTTTTTAAGCTCGGCGTTTTCTTTCCATGGTAGGTAATTAAGCTAGATCGGGATTCTTAGCTATGGGTTTGAGTGATGGCGGATATCTTGGACTTATGCCTTTAGTCATCTTAGTTTCTACTTCATTATGTTGGCATCTATTAGACTCGGATTATGTTATTTATGTCTTGAACTATTCCTTTGATTTCTTTTAAATTTATGAAATGTTTAAGCCGTGTTGGCTGGATTTTCCTTTGGTTATTTATTTAAGACTTCCATTTGTTTTGTTATATTTCATATATGTATGCTTTGATATGACACCATTTTGTAATACTTTTACCCTTAGCGGGTTGGGGTGTTTACAATTATGGTATCGAGCCCAGTTTCACGACTTGTAGTCAGGACCTATGACATATGGACCCTAAGCGTTATCCGTAGAGCTTAAGTTTTGACTGGTGAGGTTTGGGTAGATTCTAGGTTCATTATCATCGTTTCCGTTCATCTTATTTTCCTAACCTTTGCTAATCGTTTAATGAACTCTTCAGATGGTTCAAACTCGAAGGGACGGCGACGACAACGGGGATGGAAATCCTGATTTCAAAGCTTTGATTGCACGAGCTCTGGCCTTTCTATGCCGAATCGTTGCTACCATCACTCAGAATGTCCGAAATGGCTAGTTCTTACGGTGGGGGTAATGGTGGGGGTGATAACCCACCTACACCCATTCATGTATGGATCGAGCGCTTCAACAAACTTAAGCCAATCCCTTTTCGCTTCGGCTTCACCTAATGAGAGGGACGGATCACGCACTTGGAAAAACTTTTCAATGTGCTGGGTTGTGGTGATGATGTGAAAACCCGACTTGCTGCCTTCAAACTCGAGGGTGATGCCCTAAATTGGTGGAAGGCCTATCTCTATCCAAAGAAAGAATTTTCTTGATACTTGTGCTTGGGAATACCTTCGGGGCATCTTCTACAAGCGTATTTCCAGTCAAAGCAGCTACGATATGAGAGGGAGTATGAGTCCATTCATCAGTTGGATAAGGAAAATTATCACGAGTACATGCAACGGTTTATGAGGATGGTTGGGTTTGTTGGTACTGTTGTTGCGGGGATGTTAGGTAAATCAGAGGCGCAAATTAAGTTCAAATGGGGGTTGAAAAAGATATCTTGGAAGGAATTGGGCTGCGATTCGCGGATCTTTGCCGCAACATCGAGTTATTGCATGAGGAGAGGGGTACATCAAGAGGAGCGAGGATGGTGATCGTATTCATCGGGGGTAAACGGGACCAGACTCGGGAGTTGAGGGTAGACATGACCGTGGTCACGGCCGTGGGCGTTAGGATACTAGGGCACATGGTTCACGAGGTACGCAGATGGAAGCGGCCAGTCGGGATGGTGGATGGTGAACGTGTCAGGTTAGGGACCAATCTTATCGTGGTGGTCGGCGGGACCGTTCTTCTGTTCGTCATATATGTGGAGGCCGCTGAGGTTTTACCTCCTCCTCACTTTGCAACACTTGTGGTAAGCCCCATCCGGGGCGTTTGCTTCAAGGCCCGCAGTGGTTGCTATGCATGTGGTCTACTGCTCATAGAGTGAAATATTGCACTCGGGGGAAAGTGACTACTCAGGAAACACGGCAAACCAGCTCGGACTAAGGGCCGTGTGTTTTCATTACCGGGACCAGGCGGCGAACACTCGAGGTACCATTAGGCATTATTTTTATTGGTGATATTTCTGCCTTTACTCTATTTGATACCGGCGCTACGCATTCTATGATATCTCTGCCGTTAATAAGGAAGTTAAATATGACACCCACACTGTTAGCCGGTCTCTATTTCCACCCCATGAAAAACCAAGTACTTATTGATGCGTGAGTATGGATTGTCCCTTACTTTTCGATGATGGTATTCGTTCGGCTAATCTTCTTCCTTTGGATATGTTTGATTTCGATATTATCCTGGGAATGGATTGGTTGGCCTTGCATAGGGCTACCATTGACTGCTATGCTCGAATTGTTATCTTTGGTAATATTTACCAACTTGATTTCGCTTATCACGGTGCTCAACCGCCTAAGTCGGTTAAGATCATCTCGGCTATGAAAGCTCGCACTCTCATTTCGCATGGTTGCCTTGGTTTTCTGGCATCCATTAAGGATACTTCTCTTGAAGTTTCGACCATTGAAAGTCTTTATGTTGTCTGCGATTTTCCGAGCGTTTTCCACGATGAACTCTGGTATTGCTCCAGGCTAAGTTGAGTTTGGCATCGATTTGATTCTGGTGCGAACCTATATCTAAAGCTCCTTACCGTATGGCACCGATCGAATTGAAGGAGTTGAAGGAGCGATTTCAAGAACTGTTGGAGAACGGCTTTATTCGGCCCGGTGTTTCACCGGGGGTGTTGTTAAGAAAGAAGGATGGTAGTATGAGGTTGTGTATTAACTACCGTGGTGAACCGTATCACTATCCGTATCCGTTATCCCCTTCCACGCATCGGCCCTTGTTTGATCAATTGCAAGGTGCAAAATTCTTCTCTAAGATCGATTTGAGGTCGGTTATCATCGATTACGTGTGAAGGAACAAGATGTTCCTAAGACGCGTTTCGTACTTTCGCTATGGCCATTATGAGTTCTTGGTTATGCCGTTTGGTTTGACTAATGCACCAGGTTTTCATGGATCCTATGAACCGTGTTTTCCACGAGTACCTCGATAAATTTGTAATCGTCTTCATCGATGACATCCTTGTGTATTCTAAGAGTGGCCGAGCGGCGGCATCTTCGTATAGTATTGGAGACTCTTAGGCAGCAGAAGTTGTATGCAAAATTTTCTAAGTGTGAATTACTTTGAGTCAAGTTGCTTTCCTTGGTCACGTTGTGTATGCTGATGGTATCAAGATGGACACATCTAAAGTCGAGGCTATCACAAAATGGCCGAGACCTACTACCGTGACGGAAGTGAGAAGTTTCTGGGCCTTCTTGGTTATTACCGTCGTTTTGTTGAGGGTTTCTCTCGATTGGCGTTACCTTTGACGCAATTGATGAGAAAAGGGGAAAAGTTTGAATGGGCGGAGGGCGTGAACGAGTTCGAGGAGTTGAAGCGGAGGTTGGTTTCGCGCTGTTTGACACTTCCATCGGGTTCGGAGGTTTTGATTTATAGCGGCGCGTCAAAGAAAGGTTGGGTTGTGTGTTGATGCAGCATGGTAAGGTGATTGCCTATGCTTGAGGCAATTGAAATGTATGAGGAGAATTATCCTACGCATGACTTAGAGTTGGCTGCGGTGGTTTTTGCCTTAAAGATTTGGAGGCATTACTTGTGTGGTGAATCGTGTGATATCTTTACTGACCACAAAAGTTTAAAGTATATATTCACACAAAAGGAGCTCAATATGAGACAGCGGAGATGGCTAGAGCTTCTTAAGGATTATGACACTAACATCCATGATCACCCGGGTAAGGCTAATGTGGTTCTTGATGCACTAAGCGAAAGTGGGGTATGATTACTAGTTTGGAGATTGAACCCAGAGTTCTTCACGATCTTGAGCTGATGGATGTGGAGTTTTGTTTTCGGGGTTATGATGGTTATTGGGCGAGCTTGAAGGTTGAGTCCAACCTTATATTGCGGATTAAGGAAGCTCAGAAGGATGATGGTGAACTTTGGTCTATAGTTCAGAATATCGAGGCGGGTAAGCAGATTGAGTTCAGTGTTGATGGTTTCGGCGTTGTATGGTATGAGGGCCGACTTTGTGTTCCGAATGATCCTGCTTTGCGAGAAACTGTTTTGTCAGAGGCTCATAGTTCCCCATTCACTATTCATCCTGTTTCTACCAAGATGTATCGGGATCTTAAGCAGCATTTCTAGTGGAATGGTATGAAACAGGATGTGGCTTTGTATGTTTCTAAGTGTTTGACATGTCAGCAGGTCAAGATAGAGCATCAGCGGGCTAGTGGTCTACTTCAGCCATTGGAGATTCCTACTTGGAAGTGGGAAGAGATTTCTATGGATTTTGTCACCGGTTTGTCTCTCACTCGTAAAAGACATGATGCGATTTGGGTGGTCGTTGATCGGCTAACCAAGTCTGCTCATTTCTTACCATTTATGACTGATCGTGTTTGTAGATTGGCGAGAGATTTTCACAAGAAATTGTTCGACTTCATGGTACCCCAACATCGATTGTGTGGATAGAGATCCTCGTTTCACGTCTCGTTTTGGAAGAGTTTGCATAAGGCTTGGGGTACTGCGCGCCTAAGTTGATCTGGCGTTCATCCTCAGACAGATGGTCAGTCGGAGAGGACCATCCAGACTCTTGAGGACATGTTGCGTGCTTGTGCTTTAGAGTGGACCGGGAGTTGGGATGAGTATTTATGCTTGGTGGAGTTTGCCTACAACAATAGTTGGCATGCTAGCATCAAGGCTGCACCTTATGGACTATTATATGGGAGGAAGTGTAGAGCACCTATTTGTTGGGGCAAGTAGGTGGCGTTTGATTGAGGACCTGAGTTATTGAGGTCACTAAATGAGAAGGTGGCAGTCGCTAGGGAAAGTTGAAGGACTCGTTCGCGGCAAAGAGTTATCGCAGATAAACATCGTAAGGAGTTTCAGATTGGTGTCGGGTATTTCTGAGAAGTGTCGCGAGGGGTGTGGCGTTTTGGAATCAAGGGCAAACTCGGTCCTCGATTTATTGGGCGTTTGAGATTCTCGTTGGGGAGGTTTCCTATCGTCTAGCTCTACCTCCTCAGTTATCTCATGTTCATGACGTGTTTCATGTATCTCTGCTGCGGGGATACAACTACCATCCGTTACACGTGGTTTCCTATCCTTTGGATGATTCATTGATATGTCCTACCCAGGAAGAACCGAAGCTATTTTAGATCGACGAGATCGAATCACGAGAACCAAAGTAATTCCGTTTGTTAAGATTCTTTGGAAGAATCACCCAGAGCGTGAAGCTACCTGGGAGACCGAGGAATCTATGCGAGCTAGTTATCCACATTTCTTTTCATCATCGGGTATGTCTTCGTTTATTGCTTCGTTTCCTTTTTAATTTTCGGGGACGAAAATTTTCTTTTTAGAGGGGAAGAGTTGTAAAACCCTAAAATCTAAATCGCGTGAAATGACAATTTTGCCCTCCAACTTAAAATTATACAAACTCGGGAAATACTTCAACATCGTTAAACAATTATCTCATTAATAATATATGCACATTATGAAATAATAAACTTATGTTATAAATTAAATGAACATGAAAGATTAAATCCTAAGTAACTATTTTAACATATCAAAGTGTACATATTAACTTGAACTACAAAATAGACTAGATACATGATTTGGAGATAAGAATGGAAGTTACACATTTGGTCTTCTCCCCCCCCCCCTATGACCGACCCCTAATGAGGCTCTCCATTAATTCTCAATCAATCATATTAATTCCCATTTATCATTCTCTCTTCATTTCAAAAATACAAGAAAACCCTAAAGTGTTTCTCTCCTCTCCATCTTGGCGGCCACCACTTATTTTTCATCATTTGATCCGATTTTCATACAAAACAATGGTTCCTAGGAGGCTCGTGATAGTGTGTGATCGATTGGGGGGCGTGGTGATTTTGTTTGGTTCGAATATAAGCTTGGACGTGGGTGGTGAATTGTAGCCGAGGGTTATACAAAGCCAAGGGGCTTGGTTTTGATTTTGTTGCTTTGATCCTTGTTTCTTTGTTACTCACACGCTACAAGGGTAACGTATAATCATCTCTCGTATCCTTCTCTTTGTTTCCTTTGATCAATTCGTGGCACCTATGATGTTTCTAGGGCTTGTAATATGTTAATGAATCACATAAAATCACATATATGTTATCACATGAAATAGTGGAACATGAATACATAAAATCCTTGAATCTAAATACATGTAATTCGAATAACTTGTGATATATTATATGAATACGAAAACTGATTTGAGTCTTTCTTATATGTCGAATTATACATGTTTATTTAAGGGTTTAATGAGCTTATAAATTATATGATTTCGTATATGATAAATGGAATGGATAGCAAATGTTTCACAAGTGTTTTGATTATATAAAGGGGCGTATAAAATGGATTTGTGGAAGGATGTCTCGAATTGATTATGATATCACATAAGGTGTTTTGTAATTTTGTAATAATCAAGCTAAAATGGTTTAGAACGAATGCGTAATCATAATCTAAAACTATGGTTTGTAATTACTTGATTTAATAAAGTTAAAGGGTTATTTTGTAAATTATGAAACTTGATGGATTAACTTGTTAATATTGTAACTAAACGGATTTAATGAGTAAAATGAGTAAACTTGCTATATTTACACTTTTAACCCTATACTTTACATTATTGACATTTTAAACCTTAAACTTTTGTAACTTGTCATAAATGATCCTTAAACCATATTAATACTCATTTTCATTATTTAAACTATAGATACGTAACTAAAGTTGCTAAATATGGAAACCTGCTAATTATGGAAAGTTACTAAAAATAGAAACCTGCCTAAAATAGAAAGTTTCCTAAAATAGAAAGTTACTTAAATGGAAAGATTACTAAAACGGGAAACTTGCTAAAAATAGAAAGCCGTCTTAAACGAGTAATCTGATTCTTATAGAAGTTATTTAATTCATATAGGTTCCGGGCGACGTGATTGATCTCCTTTTCTTGATTTTACTTTCGTTGTGATTTGCTTCGAATAAGGTACAGATATTCTAACCTTATCTCTTAAGGTTTCTCGTGATTCTTATACATCTTTCGATATTAGCTTGAACTGTTACATTGTACTCTAAGCCTCATGATTAGGGCTTCCCTATGACTTTGCTATGCTCTCTTTGATATGAACCTTTGATATGAACCTTTGATATGAAACATTGATTGAAACTTTGATATGAAATATGATATGAACCCTTATGATATGTATATGCTTTGACCCTTCAGTCTGATACCCGAGAAAAAATATGTTTCCTAGTCAGGAAGGTAACCTGACCGTGTCATTGATGCACCAATGGCATGACTTTAGTGTGGTTGAGTGATGTTCCACACCATCCCCATTTTGATATGATTATGAGCTCACTATATGTATATGATTTGGCCATTATGTTTTGGGGTATGGATGCATCCTAGATTTGATATGTTCGAGTTTAATCTGATTGGAGCTTTGTGCGGTGAATGACGTCGGTGCAATCAGCGTCTTCACATTCACGGGAGTTGATCACTCCATGTACTTGAGGTCTCCCCTCTTATATATGGTATTTCGAGGTCACCCTCGGGATACAAGTATGATATGATATGATATGTGTATGATATGATATGGGCTCGTGGTTGAGGACTGACCTTTCATTTCTATTCTATTCGTTATCCTTTGTTATGCCTTATGATATTCCCATTTGCACCTTATGATTATGCTACCTTTGCTACTTAACCTTCGAGTATTCGTTTGTTATATATATCTGTTCACTGGGCTTTTTAAGCTCAGCCGCGTTTTCTTTCCATGCGGCAAGTAATTAAGCTAGATGCGGGGATTCTTAGCTATGGGTTTGAGTGATGAGCGGATATGCGGACTTATGGCTTTAGTCATCTTAGTTTCTACTTCATTATGTTGGCATCTATTAGACTCGGATTATGTTATTTATGTCTTGAACTATTCCTTTGATTTCTTTTGAATTTATGAAATGTTTAAGCCGTGTTGGCTGGATTTTCCTTTGGTTATTTATTTAAGACTTCCGCTGTTTTGTTATGTTCATTATGTATGCTATGATATGACACCATTTTGTAATACTTTTACCCTTAGCGTGTTGGGGTGTTACACCTTATGTCCGTGACGCCGTCCTCTTCAGCTTCTGACGTCGTCTGGATTGCATCTAGGCCGTCTGAGTAGCGACGGCTTACTCTTTTACAACTAGACGTCGTCACTTGAAAATACGAGTTTTGGGTTCTGAACCGTCACAAAAATCTTCGGACGGTGTCGCAATTGCTTTGACGCCGCGCCTTCTATTTTCGCAACTGGAGTGTCTCAATTCTTGAATTTGGCCATTTTCTTCGTATATTCGCGCCTTTTCGTCCAAATAAGTGCCATTCCGGCATTTTGCCTTCAAGAGACCTAAAAAGTGAAAAGGAGCGATATTAAGCAATAACGGATACAAAAGTGATCAAATAAGGGCTAAAACGACCCCTCAAAATGGTACCTTTTAAAACCTTATCACTACTTCACCAACGCAGTCTCCTATCTCTGAGGTATGCTCAAACTGTTAAGAGTTTTATCTAAAATTGCTTAACAATTATGTGATTGAAAGAGATAATTGTATTAGGGCTAGGTCTGAGGTAGCAGGTTATCAAATCACATTAGAGTCTATGGAAGCCAAAATATTAACTCATGAAAATAATGAAATGGCTTGGGCTGAAAAATATGAACAACAGGATTACCAGTTAAAACTTAGTGAATGGAAACTAAACTGTAAAATTACTGAAATTGAGAAATTGACTAAGGAAAGAGATGATCTGTTAGCTAAGTTTGCTGCTTGGGGAGACTCTGGCTTGTCCCATGTTGCTTATGTTGAAAAACAGAGAAGGGCTTACATTAGAACATGCTTAGGATTTGGAATGGACTTTAGTAACATAGATGAAAACCAACCTAGTAATCAGGATGATGGTGTTTTTGAGGACATAACCACTAGTGATGATGAACTCATTAACTATGTAGATACATCTAGTAATGAGGGATCAATAAGTGAACCACCTCCTGAATATAAGAAAGACAATGGTTATCATGCTGTTCCTCATCCCATTAGTCTTCAACCCTCTAGGCCTGATGTTTCTCGTTTTGGAGTAGACAGTCTAGAGTTTAGGAAGAAGCTTGTAGCTCAATCTAGGTCTGAGAAACACAAAGAAGCTGTTGACAATAATGTTCAAAATCAAGCAGTACCTTTAGAACAAAGTACTGCTCAACAAGCAGTACCTTCAGCAAAACCTTTTCAAAACTGTCTTTGCTAAAACTTTTGTGGATAACGTTGGTCAAAACAGATTTTATCAGTCATCAAGAAGGCAAAATAATTTTGGGCATAGACATAGAAGAAATCACTTTGGTCATATGGGTCAAAAACTGTGTTTTGTGTGTTATAGTCCTAATCACTTAATCAAAGATTGTGACAAACACTCAGAATATCTAAGCAAGTTTCCAAGGAATAAGTCTACAAACCAGAAACCTAGAGAGCATAAACAAGTTTGGAATAATTCAAATAGGGTTAATCACAGAAACTTCACACCAGATCATAGATACCCACATCAGAGAAGACCTTCAGTATCTCACAGTACTTTCCAAAGTACTGCTCAGAAACAAGGTACTGATCACACTACTTGGAATAGAAATTATAGGAGATCTCACTATCAACCTAGAAGGTGTTACAATTCACATAGGGGATCTAGATCACAGGAACCACCTGTTAAAACTGAATAGGTTAAGAAGGAAAGTACTGCTGAGGGACAAACAGTACGTTCAACAAAAAGTGAATCAGATGTTTTTGTGATACAAGAAAATGCTAAAAATCTGGTGAAAGAGATTTAAGTTGAAAAACCAGAAAGTTTTGAAAATCAACATGTTAAAGATCAAAAGATAATTTTGGATCATCATTTGAAAGATAGTGGGAATTACATACTCAAAGAATTTGAGTTTGTAACTCCACAAGGGGAACACAAGTCAGTAATGGCTTGGGTTCCTAATAGTTTTTAACTCTTTTCTTTGTGTGCAGGGCAACCCAGAAGAGGAGCTTAAAGATCATCTTATAGTGGATAGTGGTTGCTCTGGAAGTATGACAGGAGACAAAGAGATTCTGTCTGATTTTAGAAATATTAGTGGAGGAAGAGTTGCATTTGGGAATGATCCCAATGGAGGGAAGATTACTGGCAAAGGAACTATCAAAGCAGGGCTTATTGACTTTGAGAATGTTAGATATGTAAAGGAGCTTAAGTTCAACTTGCTCTCAGTCTCTCAAATTTGAGATAAAAAGCATCCTGTTATTATTTGACACAGAATGTCTCATTCTTTCCTCTGACTTTAAACCTATTGATGATGACTTGGTAGTACTTAGAGTACCAAGGACAAATGATGTGTATAGTTTAGACATGAAGAGTCTACATTCTTATGGAAGAGCCACATGTTTGGTGGCTAAAGCAACATCTGAAGAGGCACATCAATGGCATAGAAGATTGGGTCATGTTAATTTCAAGAACATCAACAAACTGGTCCAAGGCAATCTAGTTAGAGGTTTACCTTCAAAGACTTACAAGAATGATCAATCATGTTTGGCATGCAAGAAGGGTAAACAACACAAAGCTTCCTGCAAGAAGCTTGAGGAAAGAACTATTAGAGAACCATTGGACATTACATATGGATTTATTTGGACTGTCTCTGTGGCAAGTTTAAATAAGAAAAAGTACTTGTTTTGTTATTCTGATGATTGTAGTAGATTCAGTTGGGTTTTTTTTTGGGCTTTAAAGATGATACCTTTGATGCTATTCAGACACTAATTATAGCACTTGAAAATCAATTAAGACTCAAGGTTAGAGGTATTAGATGTGACAATGGAACTGAATTCAAGAACAAGCCTATGGATGACTTTTGTGCAACTAAAGGCATAAAGAGGGAGTTTAGTATTGCTAGAACACCACACACAAAATGGTGTTGAAGAGAGGAAGAATAGGACTTTGATTGAAGCAGCAAGGACAATGCTAGCAGATTCCCATCTACCTATTCAATTTTGGAAAACATGAAGTACTTGCATGCTATGTACTAACAGGGTCTCATCACCAAACCCTGAGATGAACACCCTAGGAATTGCTGATGGGCAATAAACCCAACATTTGTTTTATGAATCCTTTTGGATGTCCTCTTACTATTTTGAACACCATTGATAATCTGGGTAAGTTTGATGGCAAGTCTGAAGAAGGTTACCTATTGGGCTATTGTACTAACAGTAAAGGCTTTCGAGTATACAACAGAGTTACTAAGAAGATTCAAGACTGTCTTCATGTTGAGTTTTTAGAAGATCAAGACAATGAGAAAGGTAAAGGTCCTGATTGGATGTTTGATCTTGAAGTTTTGACTCCATCCATGAACTATGTACCTGTAAGAGAAGAGAACAAACCTGTGTATCATGGAGAAGATTCACAATATGTTGTTCATGGAGTTCATATTAGACCTAATGCTGTCACTGATGAAGAACCTAAGAAGAGTACTGTTGCTCCACAGCAAAGTACTGCTGCTGCAACAAAACAAAGTACTGATGAACCCAAATCCTAATTATCTGCTGAGGATCAAGCTATTCAAGAGGAACTTAATCAGATGCTTCTTCAAGATGTATTAGCACATTCTTACGATGAACAAGGAGAGCTTATGAAGAGGCAAAAGAAGACCAAGACTGAGAATACTCTCACGATACTGGGCCGAGTTCTTTCGACCAAAGAAATCTGCTTGAACTGTTGATACTTTAGATGATTTGGATGATCCTACCATGTGCGGTTTAGAAGAAGCTGATGAGCTTGAAGATGAAGGTATTTTCAGGACTCCAATGAAGGTGCTGAGATTATACTAATCTGGATAATGCATATGGAGTTCGGTCTCAATTTTACGAATTCATAAGAATCATCCAACTGATGTCATTGGTCCTTCCTTGTAGTTATGACAAGACACAAAGCTAAGGGTTTCACAAAACCTCATAATGCTTTACTTAGCTTTGTGTATAAACAAAACAGGCTAAATCATAAGGACCATCAAACCTGCTTGTTTACTTGTTTCATCTCTCAAGAGGAACCCAAGAATATTGCTCAAGCTTTGAATAAAGAAAGCTGGGTTGAAGCTATGCAGGAAGAACTTCTTCAATTTAAACTTCAAGAAGTTTGGGTTTTATGTGATCGGATGAGAGTTATTGGAACAAGGTGGGTTTTTAGAGTTAAAAGAGATGAAAGAGGCAATGTTATTAAAAACAAGGCAAGGTTAGTAGCACAAGGCTACAGACAAGAAAAAGGAGTAGATTATGACGAAGTATTTGCTCCTGTAGCAAGGATTGAGGCTATTAGAATATTTCTTGCTTTTGCTTCATACATTGGTTTTCAGGTCTATCAGATGGATGTCAAGAGTGCCTTCTTATATGGTACTATTACTGAAGAGGTGTATGTGAAACAACCTCCAGGTTTTGAAGATCCTAAACATCCAAAAAAAGTCTATAAGGTGGTTAAGGCTCTTTATGGTCTTCATCAGGCACCTAGAGCTTGGTATGAGAGGCTCTCTACATTCTTATTACAACATGGATACAGGAGGGGAGCCATAGATAACACTTTGTTTATCAAGAGAGACAAGAAGGATATCATGTTAGTTCAAGTCTATGTTGATGATATCATCTTTGGGGCTACCAAACAGTCCATGGTTAAGGAGTTTGAGCAGGTGATGCAGAAGGAACTTCAAATGAGTTCAATGGGAGAGTTAACTTTCTTTTGGGACTTGAGTTAGCAGTCAAAGGAAGGAATTTTTATCAGTCAAGACAAGTATGTTGAGACATACTTAAAAAGTTTAACTTTGATGATATGAAGGCTGTTACTACACCTATTAAATCTATCAATTCATTGGGCAAAGATGAAGATGGCGGCTTGTGGTGAAGTCAAGTTATCAGATCAATGATTGGCTCTCTTATGTCTCTTCTGCATCAAGGCTGATATCATGTTTGCAGTTTATCTATGTGCAAGATATCAAGTCACACCAAAGATCTCTCACATGAATGCAGTAAAAGAATTTTACTGTTATTTGAAACAAAAACCTAAGTTGGGGTTGTGGTATCCTAAAGAGTCACCTTTTCACTTGGAAGCTTTTTAAGATAGTGACTATGCAGGTGATAATTATGATAGAAGATCAACAACTGGTGGATGCCAATATCTTGGAAGAAGGTTAGTCTCACGGCAATGCAAGAAGAAGCAGACAATTGCAGCAACATCATCTACTGAAGCTGAATATGTGGCTGCTGCAAGTTGTTGTGGACAAGTTTTGTGGATGCAGAATCAACTCTTGGACTATGGGTTCAATTTCAAAAATACTCCTATCAATATTGATAATGAGTACAATTTGTATTGTGAAGAATCCTGTGTATCATTCCAAGACAAAGCATATTCAGATTAGGCATCACTTTATCAGAGATTGTTGTGAGCACAGGCTCATAAATGTTGTTAAGGTTCACACGGATGACAATGTAGCTGATTTACTCACAAAAGGTTTTGATGTATCCCGATTCAATCACTTGGTCGTGAGCATTGGAATGATTAAATACTAAGCTATGTTTAAGGGGAGGACTATAAGGTGTTCGTATAGTCCTGTGTATTGCTTGAGGGGAGGATATTTGTTAATACTTGGTTTCTATGAAGGAACTTGGCAAAGTACTGTTTTTCCTGAAAGTACTCCTTGGAAAGTACTTGCTTGGAGAAATCTGCATCTGGGAAAGTACTGTTTGTCGTTTCAAATCTCCCCTATAAATAACTACTTCCCGATTTTCCCTCTCATATTATTCCTTAGAACCTTTGCCATACTTATCTCGCAATCACCATTTCTTTATTATTCGATAATATCTTTTCATTGTGCTCAATTATTCATCAATGGCGAATCGATTAACTGTTTCGAAGCACAATATGGTGGCTAATTTGGATAAGACTGAGGCGAATGTGGTTTTTTATGATATCATTGATTATCTTACTGTGTCGCCTATTAGTTATGCTCTTTTAGTTGAGCCGGATATCATTGCACCTTGGATTAAAGAATTTTGGGCGAATGCTAGAGATAATATGGAAGAGGATGAATATTATATTAGATCAACAGTTGTTGGACGAACTATCAAGATTACAGAGGCCTCTATTCGCGAAGATTTATTATTTGGTGATGAAGATGGGGCTATTCGATTTGACAAGCAACTGATTTGGGATACTTTTAGGGATCTTGGTTATGAAGGATCTTTGACAGAACAAACATTCAAGAAACCATTATTCTGTCCTCAATGGAAGTTCTTGATTCATGTACTGCTTCATTGCATAAGCTCTAAGAGTACTTCTTGGGAGCAGTTTGGGTCAAATATAGCATCTGCAGTGGTTGGATTAGCTACCAACAGAGTGTTTAATTTTTCAAAGCTTATTTTGGATGGGATGCTGATAAGGTTTTAAAAGGTACCATTTTGAGGGGTCGTTTTAGCCCTTATTTGATCACTTATGTATCCGTTATTTCTTAATATCGTTCCTTTTCACTTTTTAGGTCTCTTGAAGGCAAAATGTTGGAATGGCACTTATTTGGAAAGGCGAATATATGAAGAAAATGGCCAAATTCAAAATTGAGACACTCACATTCTTTGAAAATAGAAGGCAACGGCGTCGGGTGCTAATTGCGACGCCGTCCGAAGATTTTGACGGTTGAGAACCCAAAACTCGTATTTTCAAGTGCGGCGTCTAGTTGTGAAAGAGTAGGCATTCGCTACTCGAGGCGGCCTAGATGCAATCCAGAAGGCGTCGAAGCTGAAGAGCGGCGTCACGGACATAAGGTGACGCCGTCGCAAGGTTAACGTGGCCAAGCGAAACCTAATGGCGGCGACACGACGGCGTCACTAAACATAAGGTGACAGTAAAACATATATGTCTTATATATAGAATCCGAATTTTTCAGTTTTAGGAGAGTCTTTTGGAGTGAAAACCTAAAACCGAACCTAAGGTGTCTTGTACAGTATTTTATGGTTTTAAACCCTATCTTACATCAAGATACGTATTTACTTCATTAATTCAATTATGTCTTTGATTATTTGTGTGTATGCTTGCATGTTCTCCATCTCCGGCTAATTTATTTGTGTGTTTGCTTAGGAAGTATGAAACTTAATTATTGAATATTGATTGGTTGTTTCTTATCTTAGTTAATTAATGATCTAGTAATGCGATAGGTCATTCGTTGTGTACTTAATGCTTGATTCATCTTTGTGAACCTTAGAATATAATTACGAGTAGTTGTAAGCTAAATCATCCAAAGAGTGCCTTAGAGTAAGAGTTTATCATCCCTAGTGGGTTTGTAGACGAGACCCTTTGATAAGTTCAAAGAGTTAGGGAGAAACGCATACCCTACAACTTTAGACACACAACGCAACTAAGAATAAGGCGTGACAACTCAACCATCAATAGGGAGATAATTGGGAGTAGTACAACCTAAGTAAACACATCTTTAAACTATCATACGAGCACACATTAACTAGACATAGACTCCCACAACCTTAGTTTAGATAATTAGATAATAGTAGAGTAATCGGTAGAAATACAAAACCCCCAATCCAATACCCGAGATTCGTACCTTTCCATTCCATAAAATATAAAAATACAAAAATAATCTTCCTCAACCTTAACCTTAGCGTAGTAACTCCTTACTAGCATTCCTATTCCCCTAGAGAACGATATCAATACCCTTGGCTTACCCTAATTACTACACTACAACGATTAGGTTCACTGCCTAGGGTGTTATAGAACTTGCTCGAAGAAAAGGAAGTTTCCTTAACCCCGAACGACGCGTGTAGCGTTATCAAGTTTTGGCGCCGCTGCCGGGGAATAGAATAGCTAGTTAGTAGTCCACCTCGTTTAGGTTCTTTGCTTGATTCCTATCAAGTAAACTTTTTTTTCTCATTTTTAGCTTCCTCTTAGTCTATCCCCCTTCTTCGTGACCTTTGTTCGTAATCCCATCACTTTTCATCATGGAAGGCGATAACCAACCACCACTTGATAACCCAACACACAAAATTTCAATGTCACTCAAAACCCAACCCAATAACCAACCTAACCGTCGAAGCCGCTATGTGAGTAGAACACCGACCTTGAGTTTGAGAAAATATTGATAGTACAATTAGGGAAGCTGTTGAGAAAGTAGTCAGTATTTGCTATAGTTGGCTCTATGATTAGCAGTAATTCGGAAAATGGCATGATAAACAACAACGTGGATGTGGAAAATAGTGCTTACATCAATCTTTACCCACTAAGGAAGGATGCGTACCATCAATACATAATCGATAATCCACGATCACCTATCATTAGGATATGCCCAAAGATTAGGAGGAGAAATCCCTGGAACCTAAAAATCCCTTGTATGATCGGATATAGGAGTGTCGACCACGCTTACATAGATGCGGAATCCCCCATCAATGTAATGTCTTCTGTTGTCTACAATGACATTATGAATGAGCGACTCAATATTAGGAGAGACCCTAAGTATCCGGGAGGAGTTTGCAACTTTGTGGGAAGAGTCAAGGACGTGCATGTCTTTATAGGGAATTTCACCTACCTAGTTGATTTTATGGTCCTAGAAGATGTAGGATGCGTCATTGACTATAGCTTATACCAAGTAGTGCTAGGGAAACCGTTTGTTGAAACATCTAGAATGAGCCATAACAAGCATGATGGGCGGTTAGGTTCAAGGAGCCGATGAGATCACCTATAGGATGCCTTGGAAAACAAATGAGTATGGCCACTTGTCCATTTATGATCGAGACAACATCAAAGCTTTTGAGGACAAAAGCAAGGAAGATGTTGAGAAAGGTTATAAATTCATGTGGGAAAGAAGGAGGCATTATTATAAGGATTGCTTGACTCTAGGGCCTAAGTATAGAGTCGATGAAGATTTTGTCAACACGATAGAATTCTCATTGAGGATGCGTGAGGAAACGTAGAGAACACGATTACGAGTCTACCTACAAGACTCTTAAATAATGAAAAGCGCTTCGTGGGAGGCAACCCATGCTTAATTGTTTGCTTGTTAGTGTCATATATCTTTTATTAATTGTTTATCCTCATGTTTAAATTTGTAAAATGCTTTATTTTGTTTTTAACCTCGTCTTAATTGCATATAAAGGTATTTTACATAAGGGATAAGTGTAGGGAGGATTACACCGCGTTTTCAAAAGCGTAAACATGAGAATACCAATTAACTAAAAGATATTTATGTTTGTTTGTTCGAGTCAAATGCTTGTATCGAGTCATAATAAATGTTTTGCAGAATTTTTCAGATTCTAAAGATGTAAATTTTCAGAATTTTTGAGAAAATCGAGACCAGTTTTTGTCGGGATAACCTGGCGTTGTCAGGATACAACCTTACGGTCGGGAAGGAGTAAAACATCAGATCACTTTTTTTGTTTTTCGAGATACTTATAAATTTTTAGAATTTTCCAGGTCTTAATTTTCTTAGAAATTCTGTAAACATCCATTCCACAAACATTATATCTTAGTTTAAATCGAGTCTTATATATATTATTACCGCCGATTTTACGCGAAGGTTTAGTTTGTTTTCTTGGTGTGCGAGGTTTAGTTTGTCAAGAGGAAGTTACATAAGATTGGAAGGAGCTTTTCACACAATAATTCTTCTTGAAAAGAATTTAACCACCACTTTACACGGATCCTACCCGCTAATCGGGGAGTACTAGTTTCTTTCATTTTTGATTACCTTCTTTTATCATAACTTTGATACTTTTGGGGAACATTGGGGACAATGTTAAGTTTAAGTGTAGGGAGGGAAAATAAGACGGGAACTTTGAAACTATGCTTATCCTTGACTATTTCGTTGTCAATTGTGATTGTGTAATACACCATGAGAAAATGTCGGTTAGGGTAATTTTGGCACCAAATTTAAAATTTTTCATGACATATAGGAGTGGGCCATTAGTCTTAACAAAAGCGTCTCATGGATAGGAAGTTGTATGACTAGCACAAAACCCTTTACCACCCAAATTCCACCAAAATGTGAGGATCGCCCTTAGATTAGTAGGAATTAAAGCATTCATCTTCAATGCTTAGAGTGTGAACCGGTAGTATATTAGATTCTAGAACTTGTTTTGTGATGCATTCGAGAGATGAAGTGAGGCTACACTTATGTAGTTAGGAATAACTAAATGATAAGAGGCATTAGGATAACCCTTGTTTGATACCGTAATATAATTACTTCTTCCACATCGGTTGAGTAATTCCCCACACCCTTTGCGTTGTACTCATCTTTAGTACACGATACCCTAGTTAACCCCTCAGAGCCTATCCTTTTCGCGGTTCTCGTGATTTTTTCGGTTTTTCGGAATATCAATGAAGAGCATTGTTTACACCCCACCTCCAAATATACACCCAAATCGCCTTAGCCTACCCCTTATGCACTCACTTTTAGTGCAAATGTTTGTTATCACCCTAAACCCTTAGTTCAATTATCTAGTTGCTTGCATAAGTTGCTAAGTCAAGTCATATCCTTTGTATACAGTTTTGGGACGATTGGGATTCATGGGAAAAGTTAAAGTTTATGAAATGACGGGAAGGAACGTTAAATTGATTCCCTTTGTTTGCTTAATAATGTACTCCAAGTGTTTTGATCTTTTCAATTCGGTCAAATTAGTGTTAGAGTAATAAAAACTCAAGTGTAGGGATATGCCTATAAATCCCTAGTATTTTGATGTTATCGTAGAGGATGGTAGAGTAAAAGTGTATAAAAAAAAAAAAAAAATAGTAAAAAGAAAAAAAAAAATAGAGTAAAAAAAAAAAAACATCACAGACTACCATCCTACATCTATCTTTGAATTTATGTTTATTTATTTCAGTTATCTAGAGTTTAGAGTGTCGAGTCTTGGCTTAGCAGCGCATTCTTCATATGCATGTAACATAGAGATTTTTGACTTGCCACCACTAAATAGCCTATCCCACCAAACCCTTGTTTCCTACCGTAAGCCTAACATTACAACCCTTTAAAGACCTCTTTGATAGTCTTTCCTAGGTGCTTACGCCAAAGCGATGGAGGTTTGATCTATTCTCAAGCCTATGGTAATCTATGTACTAGGACGGGTTAATGAGTGTTTATCTTCCATTTCCTATTTGTTATATTTCATATATACACCCGAGAGAGATGTGAGTATCAAAACACCCCATGTGAGGTGCTAGTATGTGATTTCCATGCATGTTATGACTTTTCTTGGGCTTATATGTGTTATGGACCGTTTTGAATTAATGCTTCATGACCCCTAACTTATAAATTAATTGGTTAAAAGCACATTTGCTTGAGGACAAGCAAATAACAAGTGTAGGGATATTTGATAAGGTTTTAAAGGGTACCATTTTGAGAGGTCGTTTTAGCCCTTATTTGATCACTTTTGTATCCGTTATTGCTTAATATCGTTTCTTTTCACTTTTTAGGTCTCTTGAAGGCAAAATGCTGGAATGGCACTTATTTTTGAAAAGCGAATATATGAAGAAAATGGCCAAAGTCAATCGAGACACTACGGTTCTTGCTGAAAATAGAAGGCAACGGCGTCGAGGTGCTAATTGCGACGCCGTCAAAGATTTTGTGACGGTTGAACCCAAAACTCGTATTTTCAAGTGACGACGTCTAGTTGTGAAAGTAGGCGTCGCTACTCGGGCGGCCTAGATGCAATCGAGACGACATCGAAGCTGAAGAAGGCGGCGTCACGGACATAAGGTGGCGTCGCCAAAGGTTAATGGCCAGCGAAAGCGATAATGGCGAACCGCGGCGTCACTAAACATAAGGTAGCGCCAAATGCATATATCTTATATATATAATCCGAATTTTTCAGTTTTAGGAGAGTCTTTTGGAGTGAAAACCTAAAACCGAACCTAAGGTGTCTTATGCATTATTTAGGGGTTTAAACCCTATCTTACATCAAGATAAGTATTTACTTCATTAATTCAATTATGTCTTTGATTATTTGTGTATGCTTGCATGTTCTCCATGTCCGGCTAATTTATTTGTGTGTTTGCTTAGGAAGTATGAAACTTAATTATTGAATATTGATTGGTTGTTTCTTATCTTAGTTGATTAATGATCTAGTATCGATAGGTCATTAGATTTATGTACTTAATGCTTGATTCATCTTTGTGAACCTTAGAATATAATTACAGGTAGTTGTAAGCTAAACCATCCAAAGAGTGCCTTAGAGAGTAGGTTTATCATCCTAGTGGGTTTTGTAGACGAGACCCTTTGGTAAGTTCAAAGAGTTAGGGAGAAACGCATACCCTACAACTTTAGACACACAAGACTAAGAATAAGGCGTGACAACTCAACCATCAATAGGAGATAATTAAGGAGTAGTACAACCTAAGTAAACACATCTTTAAACTATCATACGAGCACACATTAATTAGACATAGACTCACACAACCTTAGTTTAGATAATTAGATAATAGTAGAGTAATCGGTAGAAATACCAAAACCCCCAATCAAATACCCAAGATTCGTACCTTTCCATTTCATAAAATATAAAAATACAAAAATAATCTTCCTCAACCTTAACCTTAGCATAGTAACTCCTTACTAGCATTCCTATTCCCCTAGAGAACGATATCAATACCCGTGGCTTACCCTAATTACTACACTACAACGATTAGGTTCATTTCCTAGGGTGTTATAAAACTTGCTCGAAGAAAAGGAAGTTTCCTTGACCCCGAACGACGCGTGTAGCTTTATCAGATGCTTTCACATATATCATCTGGGTCAAAATGGTTGATGTACCCAAGATTTGTACAGGTTTTCTTAAACAAGCAATTGGCTGATGTTCCAAAACCTGTGATTTGTTACACTCATTGTGCAACAAGCCAAAATATTTACATTTATGGCTAGAAGTGATTTGTTGAGAGGTGAAGATACTCCATTGACTCCTACAATGCTGGAAGTTGTTCAAGTTATGCGTGATGGCGGAGGATGAGGGGAGAGTGAAGGTCGCGATTACGTACAGATACGCTTCACAGATGCTGCATGCAGAATCGCTTCTTGAAGTCTTGCATCTTTTCTGAGGTAATGTTTCTCCAAGTCCTGAGGTTCAAGAAGAGATTGTTAGAACACCTACTCCATCTCCACCACGTTCTGTTCCTATTTCATTGGAGGCACATTCACATATTCAAAGTGAAGATCCTTATACTATACCTCGTGAAGGTTTGTCTTTGGATAATTATGCTTTGACAAGGGAGCTTGTTAGGTTGAACAAGACTACTAAGTTTCAAGCTAAGCAGATAAAGAAATTGAAGAAAAAGTTTAGAAGGCTAAAAGTTTTTGTCTGGCCTTTGGTTAAAAATTTAAGTATCGGCTTAAATCAAAAGCGCCAAAAGCGTGTCATCACCGTACAACTAAGAAGGTTCCTCAACCATCTTGTCAAACAGGAGGAATTTAGAAAAGAAAATTTGAAAAGAAGATGTTATGCGAGAAGAAAGAATCTGAAGGTGAAGATAAGATTATTGAATCTTGAGGAACAAGAAGAACAAGTTCAAGTTCAAAGTGCTGATGTTCAAAGTCTTGACCATCAAAGTGCTGCTTTTCAAGATATTTCTAGGCAAGAGGTAATAACACCAAGAGTATTGAATTTTAAAGAATAGCTTGTCCTTCTTGCCAATTCGGTTATACAAAGAAGTTATGAGTGAAGCTACATTCAAACCTATTCATTCTTAAGTGATGAGGAATTAATTAAGCTACAATTTTAGATTTGTCAAACTAAAGAGGAGTTACTATTAGAGATATACAAGAAGAAGAACAACAAAGAACTTCTCAACCTGCAATTGATCCTAAGGATAAAGTGGAAAGGTGTTCTCGCTTGAAACTAAGAAAAGGAAATTAACTTTGAGGCACTTAGAGCAATCAAGTTGGTTAGGAATGAAGCTGCAGCCAGAAAGCTTCAAGAAGAGTTAAATGCTAAAGATAGAAAAGCTCAGAAGCTCAAGAAGCCATAATAGAGAAGTACCGGTTGCATGAGGAATTGAAATGATGTCAACCACATAATCAATTGCTCCGCTAGATTTATGCCAAGACTTAATAGCTAAAGACGTAAATACTATGATGGTTTATCCGAAAAGTCAAGGGTATAAAGGATTTAAGTTTAATTATTTGAGATGAAAAGACTCTATGATGTCACAGAGGCTTATAAGAAGAATGTTGCATTAAAGATTTTAGAGAAGAAACTACCCGGACTAAGTCGAAAAGAGTTAAGAGTTTAAAAAGCATGAAAAGGAAACTGAAGTTACATGTTCAGCTCTCAAAGAAAGAAAATAATTAAGATCCAGAGACTAGTGATGAATTGAAGAATTATCTCAGAGTGGTAGATTTTGATTATACAAAGGAAGATGATGACACGAAGATGGAAAGATCAAAGATTTGTTTTAAAGTAAGAACTAAGGATGGAGATTACATGATTTTTCATAAAGAAGATGAAAGCTTCAAGTTTTCAAAAGGGCTATGGAGATCGCACTTTATAGATGAGTAGATCTATTCTACTTATATCATGTTGTGAAGGCTTACTTTGAAAATAATCCATTGTAAGGATTGGTTTGATTTTACATGGTGATTCTCATAAACTATATGGGAAACTCAAGAGAAAGACCGATGATATCCTTGTGTAATCAAGAAAGTCGGGAAATTGTTTCACAGGAGATTCTTTTGAAGAATCCGGAGTTCATGTTTTGTAGAGTGGAAAATGGAACAATGATACACATGTTTGCGTAAGAAGATATCCTTACAACAGCTCATGAGTATGAATGCTAGAGCACATAAGAGAAGAGGATAATGAAACCGCTTGCATGGTTATCAACTTATTTATCAACCGACTACCATTGCCAAGATGATCAATAATCGTATGAATTTTATTTGAATAAATATTTTGATATATCAAGACTTTTATTCAAAGTATCGTCGACGTATTTTCAAATTTCTTCATCAAAAGCATCGCTTGCATGTAAATAAACCGCTTAAATGAATTTTCTAAGAAACCTTTGCTAAGTAATAAATATTTTGAACTAAAGGTTGAATAAATGGATTTTGTGATGATAACATCAATAGGTTATCAATCCACCATGGTTACAAAAGGATTGATTAATCCATGAGCAAACTACGGTAAAGATATATCAAATCCGCTTTTTAGTTGACAACTTGCTAATAAGTTGGATGGTAATCAAACTCACCATATCAGAATGTGAAGAGTTACTAGCCCTGCATAAGAAAATGGCTTGTGGTAAAGGTCAGAAAAACCATTGGTAATTAGTTCACCATTAGATAGAAGAACTAACTAGTCCGAATGGCAGCTTTTGGTAAAGACACATCAAATCATGATAGTGGTGGTTTGCTAAAAATCATATGGTTATCAATGTACCATGGTCTTACACACCAAACATTTATTACTCCAGAGATAATGGCTTTGGTAAAGAGATGTAAATCCATTAATTTTTCAATGATTCACTTGAAAGTGATGAGAATAGTATGCAACTTAAACTGAATTAATGTACAATTTGTTATATACGTCGTCAATGAAAAGATGGAGCCAATAATGATGTCAGAAAAGAACAATTTAAGAGATACTTTGACAAGCACAGATACAATCTAAAGACTAAGAAACAATCTGCTTAAAGATGAAGTCAAGAGATATATTCACAAAGGAACTTGAAGTCAAGCAAGTAGAATTCGTTGTGGGGAGGATTGTTGGGATATGAATGGGTGAAGATATGAAAGTACTGAAGACATGAGTACCTGTTTAAAGTACCGAAGAAGTCAAAGAGTCAAAGTAATCAAGCTAAAGACAAAGTCAAAGTACTGCACTATGAAGTCAGCATCAAGCAAGAACAAAAGAACTCAAGATATTCGCTATGGAAAGAATTGATTCTATGTTTAGATTACTGTCGCATAAGGTTACAAATTGTAAACCTAACTAGGATATCCTTTGAGCCTATAAAAGGACTCCTAGATTGGCATTAGAGGTACTTTCGAAAAGAGTTTTAGAGTTTATGAATTAGTGTTTTAGAGAAAAGTTCAATTATCTTAGAGTTGTATTAGATATCTGATAATAAGCGATGTAGAGTTTATAATAAAAGTATCTTTTCTTAGCTTTGTTAAGTAAATTCACAGACTTAATAAAGATTGCTCATTGTTTCTTTGTTAATAACTTAGGATTTATCCGAGGTTATTAAACCTTAACAAGCTAGTTAAGTTAGTTTGATTAAAGTATATCGATCCAACAGTAGGGATATTTGATAACGATTTAAAAGGTAACTTTTTCAGGGGTCATTTAAGCCCTTAATTGATCACTTTTGTATCCGTTATACTTAATTGCCTTTTCACTTTTAGGCTCTTGAAGGCAAATTGGAATGACACTTATTCGTAAGAAAATGGCCAAGTCAAGAATCGAGACACCAAGTCAATCAAACGGTGGCGACTATGCCGTTCTAATCAGACTGCCGCCGACACTAGCTATTGTGACGAATTCAAGAGCCAAATTATGTTGCGGACATAAGGTTTTAAAGAGTAGCGCCGCGTAGCGTGGACGCTAGATTTGATCCGCACGGCTGCCGTAGACCGGGCGCTTAGCGGCGTCAGCGGTATAAGCATCACGCATCACAATGATAACGTCCAAGATGAAACTTAGTAACGCACCATCGACGCCAAATTAAAGGGTGACGCGTCGAAAGTTGTAACATTATATATAGAATCCGAATTTTTTAGTTTTTAGGGAGGTAGTTTTGTGGAGTAAAACCAACCACCCAAGGCTGTCTTGTACAATATTTTAGGTTCTATACCCTATCTTACATCAAGATAACTGCTTTTACTTCATTAATTCAATTATATCACAATTGATTGTGTGTATGCTTGCATGTTCTCCATGTCGCTAATTTACTTGTGTGTTTGCTTAGGTAATATGAAACTTAGTTATTGAATATTGATTGGTTGTCTCTTATCTTAATTGTGATTGACCTAGTATTGCGATAGGTCATTCGTTGTGTTATTAATACTTGATTAATATTTGTTGAACCTTAGTTTATAATCACCTAGAGTAATTGTAGGCTATACATCCAAAGAATACCTTAGTGTTAATGTTTATAAATGCTAGAGATTTTGTAGTCATTAACCTTTGGTAGCTTCAAAGAGTTAGGGATAAACGCATACCCTACGACCTTAGAAACACAACGCGTTAAGAATAAGGAAGTGACAATTCAACCATCAATAGGAGATAACTAGGGAGTAATAAAGCCTAAGCAAATACATTTTAATCATCATAATGAAAGCACACAACAATAGACATAAACTACACTCACCTTAGCTTAGTTAATTAGAATAGAGAAGTAATCGGTAGAAATACCAACCCCAAATCCAAACCCGAGATTCGCACCTTTTCATTTCTAAAAAATATAAAAAGATAAAAAATAATCTTCCTCAAACCAACCTTAGCGTAGTAACTTCTCACTAGCATTCCTATTCCCCTAGAGAATGATATCAATTCCTGAGGCTTACCCTAATACCACGTTACAACGATTAGGTTCACTTCCTGGGGTGTTGAAAAACTTGCTCGACGAAAAGGAGTCTTTGACCTAACGTGGTGTTGCATCAATTATGAATTTAGATGTTGGTACCAAATTTAAGATCTCTACGCATGTGTTTGTATAAGGATGCATGTTTGTATGCGTTAAGTAGTTAACATCTCTCATTACTTTTAATTTAAAGAAATTGCTCAAGTGTTTTTAAGTTATAGTTTAGTGTTTCCAAATAGCTACATGTTGCAAATTGATGCTAGTGTCAAATTGAAATTCTTGATCCGGGATAAAAGTGGCTAATCTTAGTCTTTTTATAGCGTATATATGGTCCGAACTAGTTTTATAAATACTAGAAAAATAAAAGATTTTGGATTCATTGATATAAATCAGATAAATAATCTATAGATCGATAACTCCATCCTATGAAGGTAAAGAGATTGATTTGGTGATGTAACACCTAGATTCATTGTCGACGCGTTTGTTGTCTACACAGTCTCTTCTTTAAGTAGTGTATTAAGGTTACAACTCTGTTGATTATAAATGTTCCTATTTATCATGGTATATATGACACTCTTTTCATTAAATTTGTATGACGCCTTAAACACATGTGAAACTGATTTGAAATCTAGAAGGACTCTTCTTTTCTCAAACTCATGACTGATGCTTCCCTTTCTTGACTGTGCATTGCATTAGTGTTTATGTTATTTACCTTATTTTGTAGAGGCTCGCGAGTTTTTTTGGGCAAATATAGTGTTTTTTTGTGTATAAAATACGAACATGTGTCTTGTTAATATGATGACCTTTGCAACCTGTTATATTGATGATTTTTGGTTGTTTTGTAACCTCTGATATTGGCATTTTCATCAAGTATCATTTTCTTCATAATCTATGTCTTGGTCTTAATAATGATTTGTTTGACCCAAGAACAAAATACGACAATGATCGAAAATTTCAGACTAATGAAAATGTATGTTGGTGTTTCATGCTAATAATCAGTAATATAACCGATAAGAACATAGATTCTCATTCAATAAGGTACATAAGGTTTGATTGAAATTAGGAATTTTGGATTATTCCTTTACGTTAGGGATGCATTGAATTGATGCCTCATTTGGGCTTCGAGGAATATGCATTGTGGAACATTTGATGGTCATGGTCAACAAATAAGCAGTTGGAGACTAATATGAATAACTGGGTAGTGTAGTTTTTTTGAAGTTACACTGCATGATGAAAACGCTAAACTAGGAAATGCAAAGTAACTATGTTAAGGCGTCCGAGAAGCACTACGAACATTACAAAACTCCAAATGCCCCACCGCAATGCGCGGAAGCCTAATCCTCGGTTGAGTACATAAGAAAATACATTTAAATCCAAATTCAACATAAAAATCAAGTTGTATAATTTATTTGTTTAAGACTTGCATACTTAAACGGGTTCACAGGGTTGTTAATTCAATACTTGCTCAATTAAAACACAACTCATTTATTAAATGGGTTAAACGGGTTAACCTGTTTTTGAACCAAACTTGTTTATCCTCAATCGAAAACCTGTTTAATTTCGTGTCGGATTCATATCGTTTATCGTGACGTGTCGAGAATTGCCACCGCAACTTTAAATCACATAAAAAAAACACAGTTTAAATAGCATAAGAAAACACCCTTACTTTTTTGATCCTTCGTCTTATTTAAATTTACACTCTTACCTCTTCAACTTTCATTTTAAAAACAAAAAAACTCCCTTCATAATCACATAAAAAACATTTTCACCATCTCTATTTAGAAGTGTGCTTGTTTACATCTCACCTCCTTATAACTCGCTTCGACGTGATTAGGTATTGTTGTTGTATGTTGTAATGTTCATTATGTTTTATCTTATCACAATTTTACACTTTTAACCCTTCAACTTATATAAAATGAATAAAAGCACCCTAAATTAACTACAATATATAATTAAAACATCAACTTTACCAATCAATTCATATGGTTTCCTCAACAACCACCATCTCCGCCACCACCACCCATCCGCCATCACCACCCTGCTGCTCTAACCCTTTAATAAATTCCTTCAATTTAAACAAAATCCCCAAATTTAACTTCAAAATTGTTTGGTAGTCAAATTTTGAAGAAATGAGAGATTTGGTGAGAAGGGTTTTTTGTTGCTTCTAATCACCGATTATTTGGGGAATAAGGGGTTTTTTCGATAATGAATAAATGCATAAGTTAAGCATAAGGTTATCCTGATACTACATCATCTTAATATCCACAATATAATGTATGTAGCCTTGTTATTGAATCATAATTATTCAGAGCAATTTGATTTTGTGTGAGAGATAGCTGCCATGGGAATCATTGGGATTTAGGGGGTGTTTCGATGAGCTTAGTTAAAGAGCTTAATAGTTTATTGTGTTTTAATAAAGCAAAAAAGCTTATTGAATTTTTTCTTATTTTTAAGGGCTTATGTATTTTTGAGGGGAGGATTAAGCTAATAAGCTGATTCCATTAGTTTGGGGTATTTCGAAAATGCATAAGTTTTATTTACTCTTACGCCAAGAGGCGGCAAAACGGGATGGCCGGGCGGGCACGGGCTACGGGCCAAACGGGCAATGGGCCAAACAGGCAAGGGCTAAACGGGCACGGGCTAAACGGGCACGGGCAAAACGGGCTCATGTTATAGGAATCGCTTTTAAAAGGACCCAAAACGATGAAAAAAATTCCTCGAACGTAACACCTCATTTATATTTAAAAAATTAAAAACAAACTAATGTTTTTAACTTCTAAATGGGCAATACATGCCCATTTCAAAAAAAGGAGGGGGCCCAAATGTGCCCAAATCTTTTAAAAGTTTTCCCATTTAGCCTATTTTTTTGATTTTGGGCACAAATTGCCACCTCTACTCTTACCTTACCTAAACATCCCCCTAGTATATTGTGAGCATGATTGGAGGCAAATACTGTCTGTTGTTTTGCTTGTAGTGAGTTATCGGCCTAGGCGGGGAGTACTCATAGTCTTACATAGGAATTTTTATATATAAGCTTCGAAGCTATTTGTAAGGGTATGACATGTTTAAAGGACTATATAAATGTTCATGGACCCTAGAAGTATATGTTTAGAAACTTTAACACACTTGTTAAAATACAGCAAGCCGAGTTTTTCTGAGTTAGCACCGAAATGACTAACTTGTAACCAAATTGAATCTTTTGGCGATTCTGCTCCAACTCAGCCTGGTCCACTGGCCTTGTAGCTAGTAATGGTTGATCACTTTGTGATCCGAGTTTTACTACTATGTGTAGGCTTATTTTAAGAGGTTAATAAGTTATTGGGTATAAAAAAAGTTAAAAAGCTTATTGAAGGTGTTTGGGTAAAGCTTATGTCAAAGTGCGTTATACATTGGAATGTATTTCTTTTTTCCCTAATTATCATGTGTAAAGCAGCGTGCGTTTGTGCGAGGGATACCTGTCATGAGAATATGGGATTTAGGGGTGTTTGGGTAAGCTTGTATAAAGAACTTACAAGCTTATGCCAAAGTGCTTATTAGTTATTTGGGGAATAAGGGGTTTTTCGATAAAAATAACTAGATAAGTTAAGCATATGGTTATCCATATACGTGCGTCGTTAGTATCTTTTAGGCATGATTGAAGCTAATATGATGTAATGTGCCTTGTTCTGCATCAAGGTTCATTAGTTTTTCTGGTGTACACTCTACTTATGTCCTATCTTAAGTTTGATCTAATTGTGAGATGTTTTTTAATGTTGCAGAAAGTATCACTGAAGAAGAACAATCTGCTGGATATGCTTCTACCTCACATTCAGAGGTAACATGGATGTTTGAGATAATGTTTTTAATCTTGTTAACATGTTGAAATTTTTGTATCTGCAACTGGCAATCAAAGTTGTATTTTGCGTATGAATGTTATCTCAGATATGCACCCCATACCTGATACTGAGTCTGTACTCCGATGTTGCAGCGTGTTAATCCTTCGTCTAGAAGTTCCATAAGTGGTGATCATCGGCGTTGTAGGTGTGATTCACCAGAATATGATAGGCGTGAAGGTAGGGTGGTCTCAAGGAGATATAGTGATGATAAGGATTATCGAGACCGTTGAGAACCGTGACCTCGTCATGGTATTATGTGCAAGTTCAAGGTGAACTCCTGGTATAGCTCAGTAGCCTTAATGATGAAAAGCTTATAAGATTGATATGAATTTGATCAGAAAAGTTGTTATATGCCTAACCGGTGTTTGGAATAAAGGTTTAAACAGATGGCTATTTATCATGGTTTTGAAAACCTTTGCTTCACAAGCTTTTCTATCGTCTGATACAGTGTGTTTGGGATAAGCTATCTATCTTCATAAGGACAGCTTCCTGTTTGGCAGTAAATGAAATGATCATCTGGCGAGACAGAACAGTGGGTTCAGCAGCAAATATTATGCAGTTCTACTTCTGTGGTTTAGCAGTGGTCTAGCAGGTCTGCAAGTTTTGGTCTCCTTTTGTAGTTTGGCAATTCAAGTCTTTCATTTTGCTGTTATGTTATTAGTTGGGTCTGCACTGCTATATTTTTATACCTGGTATACATACGGCAACATGGATTTAATTTATGGGTCAGGCTTGGTTTTGTGACGTGGGGCTGCTATGCTAGCTTGTCATCCTTACGCTTTAATTTGTGGATTTAATATCCGAACTTATGGGGTATGTTTTTGCACTGGTCTTCTTTTTGTTTTAGATTGAAGTTTGTTTGTAATTGTTTTGGGTCCACTTCAATCAATCATCTTGGTTCCTTTTGTTTGTATTTGGTTGCGTTTTCTATTCTTCTGATACAGTGTGTTTGGGATAGGCAACTGTATTGTCTCTTGATGTCTTTGGCTAGTAGAAATCATATGGATAGATTTGGAAATCTCTGGTTATTGAATAGCAGTTATTTTTAAAGGAGTGTTTGGGTTTGAATATTGGTACTGAAATTCTTTGACTCATACTCTCTTTTCCCACACTACTACAAAGGCATGAAGCCCGGTCATGAAATTTCAATTGGTAAAGCTTTTGTATTTGAGTTCAAGTTTGTAGTTGAAGATCTTATTGAAACTTAGGGTTTAATTGTAAATTTCAATTGTATATGTATTGTTTTATGTTTAGATCTGCTAGTGGAGTAAATTTAGCATTGTAGGCATTTCATCTCTCAACACTTGCTTGCCATTCTCACAGAACATGAGGGCTTGTATATAAGGTGGACCAAAGAGAACATGAAAGCCTATATATACACTGAATACAAGGGTACTTTTCAAATTACGGCTCGATTTTTTGTCACTATAGATTCAGGTTTACATCGGTATCACTGTCACATGTTTCTTATAAATAAAGACATGGATATAGAAAGTTGTTATTTTTCATTTAGACATGAGACTTAGATACATGAAATGTGTTCGTGGAATTACAGATTCGTAGAAGAATGGCTGCACATAAACTAAAATACCCTGATGAACAAATGATATAACTGAGCCCATTCCAGAAGTTATTACTTCGGGTCCACAAGAAAATTATGTGTTTAAACATTATTGATATGTTTGACTTTTGTTGCAAGATCCCCAATTTTGCTACTGTAAATGGTTGTTTTTGACATAGACACTTCAGTCCTTACCAACGTAAATTGATTAATGAATGTTTTCAGCCTGTTTAACACATTAAATATAACATAACGTAAATTGATCCATTTATAAGTAAAATGCTTGAAATTGCGACATCTGTATTTGACAGTTAGTTTCTTAACAACGTAAATATTTTCTTCCCTTTGAAAGAGCAAAAAATTACTGGAATGGGCTCAGTGATATCACCAATGCCAAGGCTTAACATTTACTGCCATTTATATATTTGAAGCTCGAAAGAATGATAAAGTGTGTTTGTTTTAGTTAGTGCAGGTGGTCAATGTGGTGTATTGCTAGTTATATTAGTGTTATTTGGAGCTTGTACTTGGATGGATAAAGTCAAGATTTATTATGTATTTGTCATATGGCCTGATTCTCAATTCTAAAGGCAGATTGGAGACGACATTAACTTCATCAAACCCCATCTGTTTTTCTCGAGTTATTCAAAGGCAGTGACGATAACAATACTTACAGTGACGTCTATGGTGTATGTTTTAGTTTCATTTCTGCTCTAGCAGTTAATAAGGTTGGCGTGTGTCTTTTTAGATGTGTTGTTTGCAAGAGTAGTCATACAGTAGGCAAGCTCAATGTATCAAACTATCAACTCATTTGTAATGCCAGTGGATCTCCTTATTTGAATAAATACTATGTTCATTTCGGAAAAGAAGAGCAACAAATTCATTCATGGCTGAAATTATCTCAGAAACTGTAGTGGTTGCCTTGTAGGTTTAACATTGTAAGGCTAATGCACTGAACAAGGCTACTAGTAATGGTATCTGACAAATTATTATAAGATAAATCGAGATGGTTCAACATCTTGAGGTCTTCAATATCTGATGGAATGGAACAAAATAATGACACGTTCAGTTAAAAATATTTTTTCAGTCTACCCATTTGACGCATTTTAGTTTTCGATATTCTTTGGTTTGTTTCACAAGAGTGGGTGTACAGTTACATGTTTCCACATTACACTAGTAAGTAGATACAAGACTCGTATTTTGTAATTTAACTGTTTGACCTAGTTCAGTTTTATCTATATTTTTCGGACAATCCATAACTACACCTTTTTTGTTAATTAAACTTCCATTAAGTAGTAACTTTGGCAACACTCTCAAATCTCAAGTTTTAAGTCTCTAATGTGAATGTACGTGTGTTGGACCAACTGTATATCAAAATATTCGAGCTGATTTATGTATCAGAAATCCACTTTGGTCATTGTTGACACATTTTTAATACAATATACTTGCAGTAATAATACAGTATACCAAACATGAGGTTAACTTTCTATAAAATTGAACCATACACTGCTCGAAACCAGAAGAGGGGGAAGCCTCGAGCTTTCTCATTCAGATATTCAAGAAAAAGTCAAATTTATGAAATTGAAAGTCAAAGAACACGAATAACATTAGCGTGTTAATTAAGGAACCGAACACCAAGTAGAACTTAAGTAGAATTCAATACAACAAATTGGATTGATGGAAATTAAACGACACTTACAAACATGTTTGATACATATGATACGTCACCAGGAATGTAAACGTACTCTTATGTCTCGTACACTTATGCAACAAGAAAATTAAACCACAATTACAAACATCTTTAACAACTTAACATTTAATTAACTACGACATGCACCGCTCCCTGTTGTAGTTACTCTCAACTTCACCATACAAGCTTGATGATAGACCTGAAAGAGTTCAAAAATAAAACCATTTTAGTGAAGATTTATTAACAAACTCATGTAAAATCAGATTCTACAAAATGGGACAACATAGTACCTTATATATTTTGAAGCACAATGAGAATCTGCTGCAACTCGTTGACAACAATTTCAATTTTCATCCGTTGTGGTGGGGGATCCACAGAGCACAATACTCCAATCTTGATAATTGCAACCAAACATTCTTCCACTTTCTTTGCATTCGCTTCCGTACTTTGCAACTCAATTGCATCATTATCAATAACATCGATTACATGATCCGGTAATGCCATGTAAGCAAATTTATGAAGGCTAAGACCTTCAATAAACATGCCGTGTGTTGGCTTTTTACCGGTCATCACCTCTAGTAATAATATTCCAAAACTGTAGACATCCCCACAACTTGTCATCTCGCTCCCGATACCATACTCTACAAATGAAAAACAATTAATTAATTTAAAAACTTTAACCTGTAAATAAATATAAGCATCATGGAATAAAAGTGGAATTACCTGGAGGTGCATAACCAATTGTTCCTTTAACCCCGGTTGAGCTGTTTTGGTTTAAGTTTGTACCAAGTAGTTGAGCTAAACCAAAGTCTCCAACATGAGCCACCATATCATCATCAAGTAGAATGTTACTTGGCTTCAAGTCACCGTGAACAATCGTTGTTTGGCAGCGATTGTGAAGATAATCAAGTGCCTTGGCAACATCTCTAAGAATATTTATTCTTTGAAGAAGGTTGAGTTTCGATGTATTTTCACTTGAATGAAGCCAATCGTGTACACTTTCATTCGGCATAAACTCATAAACCAGAGCTTTAAAATCATTTCCTTGAAAATCAGCACTTGAACATGAAGTTATTATCTTCAACAAATTACGGTGCCGAATATTCTGCCAAGCTTCACATTCTGCTAGAAAACTTTTGTGAGCTCCTGGATTTTCAAGACATAGAACTTTGATTGCAACAAATTTGCCATCATCGGAATCGAGGATCCCTTTATAAACACAACTGAATGCACCTTCTCCAATCAAATTTGCTGCAGAGAAGCCATCAGTAGCCTTGAGAAGTTGATTGTAAGAAACCTTAATGAACTGTTCACTACCTGATGACTCGGATAGTTGACTATTGCGTTTCTTCTTACACAAAAGATATACACAACATAATATTATGAGCAACGTCGGTGCAATCACGATGACTAATATGAAGAAACGAAACCTTTTTTTCTTACTACCCGTCTCCTTGCATTTGGGTAACTTAAGTGTAACCAAACCACCACAAAGCTTATGGTTCCCCAAAACCGAAAATGCGCTTGCATTGGCAAACACTCCTACAGTCGGTACTTCACCCTCAAAATCATTAAAGGATAGGTTCAAATACTCTAAGGATTTCCATTTGCCTAAAAATTGTGGAATTCTACCTGATAAATTATTTTCAGAAATGTCGAAAACCCCAATCCTCCCAAGGAACTGAATGAAGATGGTATTACGCCTTGAAATCTGTTGCCACTTAAGTTTAACCATACAAGGCTAATGCACTCACCAAGGCTACTAGTAATGTTGCCTGATAAATTATTGTAAGATAAATCGAGATAGCTCAACGTCTTAAGGTTTTTAATCTCTGGAGGAATTGAACCAGATAGGCTATTTTGAGAGAGAGAAAAAAAATAATTTAGTGATGGAAGTTGAAAAAGTTGTTTGGGTATGTTTCCACTGAGTCTATTGTATGCAAAGTTTAACCCATTAAGTTCTTTACAATTCCCGAGGCTTGATGGAACATGACCTTCTAATTTGTTGTAATCTAAGTAAAGTACAGTCAACAGTGATAAGTTCCCAATAGCATCAGGGATAGGCCCTGAAAATTGATTCTTATATAGATCAAGAACTTGTAGCTTTTGTAGTTTACCAATGGTGGTGGGGATATTTCCTTTGAATAAATTATGCCCTAAATCTAAATAGGTCAAGCCAACTAGACTACCTATACTTGATGGGGGGCTTCCAAATAAGTGATTGTCTCCTAAACCTAGATAGCTGAGTTGATGAGAGAGATTACCTATTGACATATATAGGAAGCACTCCTTCAAAGCCGCAATTTGAAAGATCCAACCATTCTAATTTGGTGCAGTTTTTCAAAGAATCAATAAACCTCATGTCATCAGCTTCTCCGCGTCCATGGAAGTTGTTACCATATAATCTAATTATATTAATATCTCTTAATTTTGAAAATTCGATTGTCAACTTCCCACTAAAAGTGTTGTTACTCATTTCAAGAAGTCCTAATTTAGAACAATTAGAAAGAGAAGGTGGAAGAACTCCGGTCAGTTCGTTATCCCTTAACTGAAGGATCTCAAGATTTGGTAGCTGATTACCAATTTCTGAAGGAAGACTACCAGTGAGGTGATTTTCAGGTAAGGAAAAATTAACTAGGAGTGAGAGGTTGAAAAGGGACTGAGGGATGCTTCCATATAAGTTGCAGCCACCAGAGAGAAATGCCGTCAAGCTTTTCCAATGACCCAAGGTTTCTGGAATGCTCCCACCAAACGAGTTAAAGGCAGCAGAGAACACTTCCATTGATGTAATGTTCCCCAAGAAAGGTGGGATTCCACCTGTTAAATTATTTGTGCGAATTTTAAGAATTTTAAGTTTCGAGAGTAAACTAATCTCCTTGGGTATGCTTCCAACTAGATTATTTCGAGCAAGCCAAAGCTCTTCGAGGTTAGAACAACTAGATAACTTTGTTGGAATGACTCCACTGAAGTTGTTTTCAGAAAGAAAAAGACGATGTAGCCTAAATAGATGACCAAGTTCATGAGGAATGTTTCCTTGAAAGTTGTTGTCTCCGAGATAAAGCACACGTAGGAAGCTGAGGTTTCCTACATGAGGAGACAACGAGCCTTCTAAGCCTTGCGAAACCAGTCGTAAAACAGTCACTCGTTTGTGCCGTTTTCCACATGAAATACCACTCCAGTCACAGAAATGAAAAGAATGGTTCCACGAGGTTAGAACTTTGTATGGATCATGGGTAATCTTTGACTTAAATGACAACAACGCAAGATAATCTGTCTCATTACCGCCATAGGAAGCAGAGACGGTGGCAGAAGTAAAACACATAATCGCGAGACCATGAAAGAGAATTAAAATATGAGAAGAAGATGAAAAGAAACTTAATGCTTGTGGAGACTTCATTTTTGGAAATTTACTTAAAATCATATGAATAAGTATTGGCTTTTTATTCAGAATATACTAGCAAGACAAAATTTTGTATAATCAGCGAAAACATTTCAGAAGATTTATAACACTAATTATGCAGCCTATGGTCCACACACTCCATATCAGCTTGACCAAGAAAATTTGACTTATAACAACTATTTTCCATGTATGACTTTTAAGAAGACTTAGGGATATAGAAGACTACACTTATATTGCATATATCATAAACAAGTAACTACCGAGTGTCATTCGTAGCCGCACTTTGTTGCGTACTTCTAATGTTGTAAACATAATTGTAAGTGAAACGAGGAATTAGGCTGCGCTTCTTGAAGAGCCAATTTATATTCAAAGAGTTTTCAGTAAGTGGCTAAATTATATGCTCGATCTCAACTCTGTTGTCGGAATAAAACTTTTACTAACAATACTAATCAATGTATTCTTAGACAATGAGATAATGACATAGCACACACTAATTCCAAATTGATGTTTAATTTAAGACCCGGCGACCATATAAGCGATGCACACACTAACTTCCAAAATCAGTTGTTAGTTACATACTTCTGGTTATCGATACAACTCACAAATCCAAACAGTAAATGCAATTATAAACATTAACTTAATGACATATCAATGTTTGATCGGATTTGGTCAAAATATTAACTTCACAAATACCGGTCCACAATCAAAGTTTAACAACCTCATTTGACTTTCTATACAATTCAAGATCAACCAATGACCTACTCATTTGAGTCTGTCATGGTCTTTTGACAATATCTTATGGGTCTTGACTTAACAATTGAGAATGCGTGATATTCACATATTTTTTTAGCTTTTAGGATAATTTTATCGAATTAATTTTCCTAAAGAAAATTAGAAGTCTTAACATGATTTTTTCTTTTAAGGAACCATTTGCTGGTGGTGCAAGCATCACCAATGACTTCCCATCCAAATACTTAGCAACTTCTGTCCATATGTCCTCTTCATGCCTACATCACAGTATCGTTAGAACTCGCAGACACACAAACTAATACACTGGCGATACATTTGATTCCAGTTCGTAAATCGACATGTATTTAAATAATAGTTTCAAACAGAACCCATGGCTAAGTGATCTGTACAATGTATACTCACTCAAGACTACAAATTATTGGTAGTGCTCAAGTTTAATTGGTAACTATATGGCTAGAAATACGTGACCCTATTGGGGCATACACGTATGCACCGATGCTATGCTTTTAATTAATGTAAGTAATATATTTATAGTATTGTATTAATTATATAAATTAATACTTCACGGAGATATTGACTTCACAAATACCGGTCACAATCAAAGTTTAACAACCTCATTTGACTTTCTATACATTTATAAACACTAACTTAATTACATATCAATGTTTGATCAGATTTGGTCAAAATATTAACTTCACAAATACCAGTCCACATCAAAGTTTAACAACCTCATTTGACTTTCAATTCAATAGCAGCCAATGACCTACTCATTTGAGTCTGTCATGGTCTTTTGACAATATCTTATGGGTCTTGACTTAACAATTGAGAATGTGTGATATTCACATATTTTTCTAGCTTATAGGATAATATTACGGGTTAAGTCCATAGATAGACAACGAATTTTCCTAAATGTCCTCGTCTAGGTAACTGACTTAGGAATATCTCATTACCATCGGTATAACTTTTGAATTTGTTCCAAAGTTACCAGTTCCGTCCTCTTTCTTGATGGGTTACCTATTCATAAGGTAAAATACATGGCATGTCGTTTTTTATTTTATTTTAAAATGAATTATCTTTTTCCACCTCACCCTTACGACTTTTTCCATATTTTGACTTTTTCAAAATAAATTACTTTTGCATATTACTCGTCACTTTTCTTTAAATTTGCCATTTTTCTTCAACTCACATTCAAGAATACATAGCTCAAAAATAAAATTTCTCAACTATAACAATTTTGAATCTTAACATCCACGGTTCAAATGAAAAAAAAAAAGAAAAAAAGTACAATATTCGTATCTTATCATCGATCGTATAATCATTAGAAAAAATTAAACCCACTTCATGAGAAATCTAACCACAAGGACATCTCATCAATTTACCCGTTTAATATGTACATGTAACAAAAGTATTATACTATTGGATTTCTAGAGCACTTTACAAGTTCAGGAATTTTGTACCTAAATGGTACAAACATCATCAGCACTTGGATCATTGTAGCTATCCATTGTATTGTCTTCCTTAACATTTGCTAAAACATGAAGAAACTTGGGAGGAATAGCTGCAGGGTCCAGGTCTAGACAACCCTTTGGAGCGTTTGCAGATTCTTAACGCGTGAGCTGCCATGAAGATATTTGATGCGATATTTCAAGAAAGTCTTTTTCCTGGATAACTTTTGTTTCTTTGCTGTCGAGATGTCGGTGAAACACTGTTTTAAACCCCGCAACTTTGACTAGTGGTGTGACGGTAATGCGTGTTTCTTCAGTGGACTCGTCAACCTCCACAATTTCATATGCACGCAGTGTTTTATCGTTTTTATATGAAGAACATATACTTCTCTTTTCAGGGAAAACACCGTTTGAAAAGCTACCTTTGTGTGAGAAATAGTTTGGGGAGGTAACGGTTTCTTGTTTTCCTGAATGATACTCACCGCATGCTTCCAGGAACCCGGAAAAATGAAGTGGTTTCTTGTTAGGTTTTGAGCTAAGCCAACATACTTTCATCTTAAACGCTTACCATTTGTATTATTTTAATATGTTAGTGTTACGTTTATTCTTGTTGTTTGATAATTCTCCGGATTATATTTGACCGAAATTGGTGATAAATATACAATTTAGTGTTTACTTTAAAAAATTTATGGCATTGATTAATCGAATAAAGCATTATTCTGTTTACTTGAGATGATGTGATTGAATATTTAAATCTTAATTATTCACAAGTTTATGTAGCAATACTTTGTCGGTTGTTATTCACGTTGACTCTAATAAAATAACGTTAATAATGTATTTTCAACAGTTTAATAATGTTCAACTATTTATGTCCGTGTGTTTTAAGATTGGATTGGGACCACTTTATGAACTAATGATC
>OU343225.1:35876139-35925697 GCA_910596185.1 Chrysanthemum makinoi | reverse complement strand
TTTGTTATCACTGAAAAAGATTGACATGGAGATTGATATCTACTTTTAGATCTTTTAAGATTTTTTGAATCCAAATAATTTCCATGACGTGATAGACATTGATATATACTGCTTCGTGGAAGGTTTTGAAAGAGTGTTTTGTTTTTTACTTTTCCATGAGATCAGACAATCATTAAAGAAAACCTGATAACTTGACAAATTTTGGTTTTCTTGCATTTAGCCCGATCGCATCACTATATCCTTAAGATGATTTTGATTCTTTGAATTGTACCTTAAAACCTTTTCACGGGAGCTCCTTTTTAGATATCTCATAACATTGAGGGGCACATTCTAGATGAGATTTCAAGGAGAATGCATATATTGTGCCGGAACAATGGTAGGTATGAGATGTGTCGAGGTCTTGTATGGGTGAGATAGATAAGTTTCCCAAGTAACTTCTGATAACCAGTGAAGTTGACAAGTAAGGGTATCATATTGCGGGAATGTATGAGAAGAACAGAGTTGGGTTCCATAGGAGTGGACACAGGTTTGCACCCAATAAGACCAAATTCTTTGAGGAGTTCAAGACAATATTTTCTTTGGGTGAGACATCACAAAAAAAAAATCTAAAAACCCTCTGGCGACTTTTTTCCCTAACCCTATTCTAATCATTTTTTATCTTAATTCTCCTGTTTTCCATTAATTCGTGTATCAAAGTGAACATCCTTGTGTTTAATCTTCTTGATTATCTTTGGGTTGTTTAATTTGCTTTTGCTTGTTTAGGATTATAGGTTTTTGGGTTAATATTTGGTTGGGTTTTCGTTGCATTGGTTTTGATGGTACCTCACCATATATTATTCTAAGTTGGTTCATCCTGCTTCTTTTATTAGGTCGATCATCTTTACTATCCTATCATTCTCGTTAACGTTTTTGTATTATGGGATCGGTTCGATTTCTTTGTGGTTTAAAACCTAACAGCTTAGGAGGGTTTTCTTGGTGTTCACTTGGTTGATTGGTAATTGGTTGGGGTGATTTGTGGACTGGTAGGTTGAGGGTTTAAGAGGGATGGGGAAAAGGTTTCTTCAACAAGAATAGTGCTTTCGTGGGAGCCTAGAGATGTGAGACATTCTACTTGGTTTGGCGATCAAACTAGTGGTTTATAGAAACTATTGATGCACCATCTAACTTGCCCGATCAAGTTAGGTTGCTAAAGGATGATGCACTTGATGCCGGTTGAATACTGAGGAAATGATGATGGGAGAGCTCTTGGGTGACGTGATTCTTACTAATCATATTGAATGTGATGGGGGTGATCCACGTGAATATGGATTGAGGTAAAGGTTGTTTTGGATAATTTGGACAAAGCCATGATACACATACGATTGGATTCCTCTAATGTTTCAAAACAGCCTAATGTGGAACAATTGATTGCTAATGCGCATCAGAAATTTGATGAAGCAATGATAAAATTAGCCAGTGATATTGCTAAGATGGCTTCCTCTTCCGATGTGAACAATTGAATGGGATTGGGCTTGATTTAATGAATGGTACTAAAGTTTATTAAAGCTAATACTCCTCCATCGAGTTTTGATGTCGCTATGCAATCCCAGATGTTTGGTATTAATCATAGTGTTACTTCTGATCCTAATGCACCAAAGGTTGCTACTAATTGTGTTAATGGAGTTAAGTCGGTTTCTTACCTTGGTGTTGCTTAATGAATCCAGAATGTGTCTAATTTTTTGGAGGTTAGAATGCGGCAAAAAGAATGATGATGTTGACCTTTGAGTCCCAATGAAAGTGGTGGAAGAGGTGAACATGAGGTTTGAGAATACTCTCTCTCGGATACTTCCTTGGTCAGCGCCTTGCTTTTCGGTTGTTGACTATTATGTTATAATGCATTGGTATGGTTTACAAAGGTTATGATGAGCGCTAAAGAGTTCTTCTTCTTCAAGTTTAATTCAAAAAGGCGATGAGGTTCTTGATAATGGTCCTTGGTTGTTAAGTAATGTTCCTATTATTCTTAAACCATGGACATGAACTAAACTTGCTTAAAGAGGTTTGACTAACATTAGGTGTCGGTTAAATTCCATGATGTTCCTTGCTATGTTTTTCACGATGTGGGCTTAGTCTTCTTGCTACATTGATTGGTGCGCCAAAGGTTAGATGCTTTTACTAGGTCAAATGTGCAGAATCTTGGGGCGTAAAGTAGTTTTGCTAGGTGTATGATTGATGTGAAATTGGATGAGGTTCTTAGGGACGACCTCACTTGTCAAGATTCCTTTACTTGATAGTGCAGGTTCGACTATTGAGAATATCGTGTTGAATATGAATGAAGCCTAGATGTGTGAAATGTCGGGTATTTGGACATACTTTGGTGGATTGTCCTAAGGTTGTGATTCCGATACTCAACCTCATATGAGCGTCGATGATGGTTTAGGCTGACAACAATAGAAGAAGGGAAAAGCAAGTTGGGCCGAATCCGGATAGAGGATGTTCTACTAAATCTGTGGTGGGAAAGCATTTTGAATATCGGAAAAGCCTCCTCTCGAACCCAAGTAAATGTCAGTAAGAAGATGGTTTACGATGTGGCTGAATACAGTGGAACCGAGTCACTCACGTCTAATCGGTTTGATGCTCTTAATATGGGACGTCTGAGATGTGAATCTTGGGTACAATGGAGGTTAATGAGGATGAGTTGACTAGGCTTGAACATACATCATGTACGCTTGTGAGTGATTCAATAGGATCAATGGATGTTGGTTCTACTCCCATAGTTGAGAAATTGGTACAGCTTGAAAAGCTAATTATTGATGGGAAAGCTACTCTTGTGGATGATGATGGTCAACCTATTCGTCGCACTTCTTCTACTAAGAGAGTTAACCCTTTTTCTAAAGTGGGAGAGATTGAGGTGTCTGATTCTGAAAATGAGGTTGTTGCGAACCCATTTGATGAGTCTGCTAATATATTTGGTGGTGGACAAGAGTTTGAAGATGAGTGTGATGACTATGACTTCGATGACTATGCGAAACAGGTTCGTGATCTTCCAGGAAAATTGGATGCCTTTAATGCCATGTATGGCACAAAGTTTCAAGGTCCTAGGAAGTAATTTTATTTCGTTGCGGCATATGTTATCATTTGAGTAGTGGTTTGTTTTCTAGTTTAGAAAATAGGAAGCATCTTGTTATGTAAGCTTTATGCCTATGTAACGTGAGATATGGGATTTCACTCATATCCATTGTACTTAAACGTTTATTTGGTTAATATATTTACCAGGGTGCAGGATTACTCCCCTTTACCCAACAAAAAAATGTCATTCCCAGTTTTTAAAACCTCAATGCCAAGAAAATATTTTAAGTTTCCCAAGTCTTTGATATGAAATTTTGATTTTAGAAACTCTTTGAATAGGTTTATCTCATCAATACAGTTTCCAGTATGGACAATATCATCCACATAAACAAGTAGAGCAATAAACTTGTTATTCTCTGTTTTGGTGAACAAGGAATGCTCATTGACAGATTGAACAAAGTTATTTTCTTTTAAAACACTAACAAGTTTTTCATTCCATTTCCTAGGAGCTTATTTTAGGCCATATAGAGACTTGACAAGTTTGCAAACTTTATTCTTATTATTCTCATTACAGAACCCCTTAGGGATGGTCATATAGATATCCTCATCAAGATCTCCATACAAGAAAGCATTGTTAACATCAAGTTGGAAAAGAGGACATTTGTTTTTTCCGCATTTAAGGCAATAAGACATCTAACAGTAGACATTTTCTACAAGGAGAGAAAAGTTTCATCATAGTCTATTCCTTCCATTTGGTTATAACCTTTAACAACTAATCTAGCCTTGTATCTATCAACTTCACCATTGGCTTTATATTTGATTTTAAAGATCCATTTGTAACCAATGGGAGTTCTATTAGGAGGCAGATCAGTTATATCTCAAGCATGATTTTAATTTAAGGCCTCAATTTCAGAGTTCATAGCATCAACCCAATTACTATCAAGGATAGCTTCTTCATAGTAGGTAGGTTCAATACTTTTATTAAGACTAGAAGCAAAGCAATAATTTTCTTTGTTAAGGTTAGAGTAATTAACAACCTTTTCAACACCATATTTGACTTTACCTTCTACAATAAAATCATTAAGATTACTGGGCAACTTAGAAACTCTGGTTGACCTTCTAGCAGCGATGGTATGAAACTTTCTTGTTGAGTTCTGTTTGAATCGAGATGATGTATCAGAGAATCGGAAGGTGCATCAGCGGGATGTGATTCATGTGATATGGTGCCCTCAGGGGTGTATTATCATCTATAGATGTTGCAACATGGTTCATCATCCCTAGTAGGATGACTCAACAACATTGCCATCATCATAGGATGTCACTCTCCCTTCATCATTGGGACTTAGTTATGAGTCAAAGAAATTTTTGTGATTTAAATCTTTAGGCACATAAGTTTCAACAAAAGGTTTTGACAAAGTATTTTTCATTTTGAAGGGAAAAAGAGTTTCATAAAATTTGACATCTCTGGAATAAAAGATATTTTTTTGTTTCTAAGCTCAAAAGTTTATAACCTTTTTTCTCATTTGAATAACCAATAAAGACACTTTCTCAGACCTACTACCAAATTTATGAGAGATGTTGAGAATGGTGGCATAGCATAAGCAGCCAAAGACTCTAAGGAGAGAGAGTGAAGGGTCATGCCCATACACAAAGGAGAAGGAGACTTGCCAGGACAACACTTGAATAGGGTAACTTGTTTATGACATAAGTAGCAGTTAGAACACATTCAGGGCCAAAGATATAGAGGTAATTCCCACGAAACATAAGGGATCTAGCAACATTAAGGAGATGCCTATGTTTCCCTTCTGCAATACCATTTTGTTGTGGTGTATAAACACAAGAGGTTTGATGTAAAATTCCCTTTTCATGAAAGAAGTGTTGAAGTTTGTTATTGACAAATTCTGTCCCATTATCACTTTTGAATATCTTAACATTGTGTTCAAATTGATTTGATAGCATATGAGTAAAGTTAACAATGGAAACATAAACATCATCCTTTCCCTTAAGCATATAAACCCAGACAGCCCTAGAATAGTCATCAACAATGGTTAAAAAATATTTGTAACCATCTCTGCTAGTGACTTTATATTGTCCCCATACATCTAGATGAACAAGTTGACCAATTTTAGTTGACTTGTGTTCACTTAGAGGGAATGGTTCCCTGGTTTGTTTAGCTTTATTGCAAGTGTCACAAGGATGGTCGTTCAATGTACTATCAAGTTTAGAGTGAGTTTAAGTATATGTAGGACTTGGTCGAGGGATGACCAAGTCTTTGATGCCGAAGATTTCTAGAAACATGATAGACAAAATAGGTTATTAGAGGTAATCTTACATGTAGAATCAATATCAAACATATATAACCCATTGCATTGTTTACCAATCCCCACAATCCTTTTTGATGTAAATCCTGTATATAGCAATTAGATTCATTAAACCCATCAAACATCTTATTGTCTCTAGCAATCTTATGAGCAGACGAAACCCGACATTATACTCGGGAACAACGAGAACATCAAAAGAGTTAGGTCATTATTGACCTTTAAATCACCAATTTTAGTAATTAAGGCACAGTACCATTGGGATGTCCAGTTAGACCAAGATTTGAAATGTCAGCATTAATTAAAATTTTGCAGACACAGTCATGTCTTTGATTTACCGAGTCAACAACCCACCAAGTGATATTTCCAGATAAGGTTTTTGTGTTGTTGTTAAAAAATCTGCTAAAGTTTATGTTAAACTTGACACTGCCATTAAAGAAAGTTCACGAAAAATTTTACCGCCATGTTGGCATTAGCAAGACACATTGTTGTCATTAAGAAGACTCATAAGTATGGAGCTGTTCATTAGACAAGAGACATGAGAGTTGTTAGCTCTATTATCGATGACATGATTAGTATCGGTGGAAACATTGTTACTGGCGGCGGGTTTTAGCATTAAAGTTCCTTTTGACATATCCAGCAGGGATAGCCAACAAGATCATAACATCTATGAGCAGTGTGACCGGTTTTTCGGTTGGTACATTTGAGATTCATGTTTGGTCCTCTCATTATTAGTTTTTGCCAGCATTAAAACCCGAACCTTTATTAAAATTGTTGTTGTTAGATCCTTTTTGTTATCAAAAATTTTCCACTATCAAAAGTTTTGCGACAAGCATTGGCATTGGGTTTAGCGAACTATTCACAGATGACACATTTACGTGAGATTCTTCTCGAGACAACGAGCGGTTTTGACATTAGGCAAAGTGCGGTTAAAATATTACTTCGATCTGAGCATAAGTGTCATCAAGACCCATAAGAAATTGCATTAATTTGATTAGCTGATTGTGTTTTTCAAGATGTTTTGCGACCTTACAAGTGCATGGGGGCAAGCTAATCATACAATCAAATTGTTTCCATAAAGAGTTAAGGTTGTTGTAATAATCAACAAGAGAAGACCCACTTTGACTAAGAGAGTTTATATTTTTATGCAAATTAAAAATAGTTGAATCATCAACATCATAAGTATCTTTAAGATCATTCCACATTTCATAAGCGGTTTAGCATAGATAACACCGACAAATAATTCAGTGAGAGAGTTAAGAATCTAGGTAACCACAACAGAGTTACAAGTATCCCATTGATTAGCAAGACTAGGGTTTGAGTCATCTCTTATGCAAGTACCATCAATAAACCCTAACTTATTATGATTCCTTAAGGCAAAGGTCATGCCATATTCCATATTTTATAATTTTTAGTTCCAGTGAGTTTGATAGAAATAATGGGAGTACCATTGGTGTTATTGGGATGTAAATACAAAGCATCACCAAAGGATAATCCTTTCTCAGTGGAAGAACCACCGCCACTACCAATATTATCATCACCAACAGCCATAATGCAAACAGTAAGACAGATAAAAACACAGACAGAAATAATAGCAAGAGCAGATAGACAAATAAATAAGACTTTGTAATTAAGAAACAACAAGCACCAAGCACGTTGATGGGGTAAACCGAGCGGTATTCATACCACTGGAGGTGTGAGATCAAGATGTTAGTCTACCCGTTTGCACCCACAAAGACTTAAGTATTGTTTGTTTGAAGAAGAGATTAGACTTAGACTTACAGAGCAATATGCAGTGGAAAGAACAAATCACAATAGAAATAACCAGTTGATTATGCCAATAGCAATAAACCCAAACCACCAACTTGTTCTTAAGAGATGTCCCAAGTTTCTATGAAGAAACCCTTGGATGGTGAATCAATAGTGATAATGAGCGATGCTCACGATACCATATACGAAAGTATCGGCAACAATAAATAAACAGTAGAACTTTTATTCAAACCTAAGCCTCAATAGTCGGCTTAGATTATATCAATAGTATCAAGTGTTACAAGATCAGATTAATGTCAATGAGACAATAACCATACAAATACAAAGAAGAGACAAGATGAGTGAAATGATCTGAGAAAGAGAAAAGTGTGAGACAATGATGCACACTCAAGTGTTTAACCCTAGATTAGGGGACTTATTAAATAGGAGATTAAGATACACAAAGACCCTCTACTGACTATAAATGACCCATCGTAGAAATGAGAAATGCTTCGGAAGAGCTTCTTGGAACTTTAAACCATTTATGCTTTGTCCATGATTAACCCCTGTAGTAAACCTGCAATGAACATAACTTGAAGACCATTAGAAATTGATAGAATGACATGTTTGCCACAGATTAATACCCCAAAATTTAACATGATCTAAACTAGATGTGTTCCATAACGGGCAGCTAGTCAGGTAACTGGAAATTTTTGGCTGGATTGGATCAGGTTGACCACCAAGCGTTAATTACGTCCTTTTAAACTTGTTTAAACATAATGATTAATGAATGTTGTCAGCCTGTTGAACCCATTAAATATAACATAACGTAAATTGATCCATTTACAAGTAAAATGCTTGAAATTGCGACCTCGTATTCGACGGTTAGTTTAACAACGTAAATAATTTCTTCCCTTTGAAGAGCAACAAATTCTTGGAATGGGCTCGTGATATCACCAATGTCAAGGCTTAACATTTCTTGCCATCCATATGTTTGAAGCTGGAAAGAATGATAAAGTATGTTTGTTTTAGTTTGTGCGGTGGGTCAATGTGGTGTATTGCTAGTTATTAGTGTTATTTGGAGCTTGTACTTGGATGGGTAAAGTCAAGATTTATTCTGTATTGGTCATATGGCCTGATTCTCAATTCTAAAGGCGGTTGGAGATGACATCAACTTCGTATGCGAGATTATCTCATAAAAGTTTTTTTTTTAATTCACATAAAGCAATGTTTAAGTAGAAAACCAGGCTCTTTAACCACTAATAGAGCCCGTTTTTAATTCACTTGTACCCCTACACATTTGTAATGTCAATGGATCTTCCTTATTTGAATCGATACAATGTTCATTTGTATCGATACACTTGTACCCTACACTATATTAGGTTTCGAATGACCCCTTAAGTTCACTTATTGTCAATCAATCCATACTGAGATAAAGAGTGTTTGAGACGCATTTCAAAACAGGTTACATGTTATCCAAGAAGCATGTCTCAAGCCTACTTTTTCATAACTACTAATAAACACTTAAGGATATTATTTTCAAAACTAGCGGTAGTTGTAGTACCAATTATTAACAGTTATTAGCAGTGGTTGTTTGTTTTTTCATAGTGTTTGGTAACATAATAGCCACTGTAAGTATGTACACACTGTAAAGTGATGTAAAAGCTAAAGTCTCCGTTTATTATCGTTTCAAATGGGAGAGACAACATCCAAAAGCTAAACGGTTGTACTTGTAGAAATATGGTTAAAACAACAATGATTACCTTAAAGCTGCACATTAAGTGCTAAAGGGCTATTTGGGCTTGCTTAGACTAAACGACAATATCTTCAGTAATAATAATAATTTTGTACTAGCCGAATGCATGGTACAAGCGTATAACCAAACATGATGTTAACTTTCTATGAAATTGAACCGTACCTTCGCTGAAACTGAAGAGGGGAAGCCTTGAGCATTCTCATTCAGATATTCAAGAAAAACTCAAATTTATGAAACTGAAAGTCAAAGAACATGAATAACATTTTTTTGGGTAAAGGGAGTAATCGCACCAGGTAAATATATTAACCAAAAAGCGTTTAAGTACAATGGATATGAGTGAAGTTTCATATCTCTCCCCGTTACATAGGCATAAAGCTTACATAACAAGATACTTCCTATTTTCTAAACAAGAAAACAAACCACTACTCAAATGATAACATATGACATAACGAAAAGAAAATTACTTCCTAGGACCTTGAAGCTTGGTGCCATACATGGCATTAAAGGCATCCAAATTCCTTGGAAGATCATGAACCCGATTAGCATAGTCAACGTAGTCATAGTCATCATACTCATCCTCAAACTCTTGGCCACCACCGAATAGATTAGCAGACTCATCAAATGGGTTAGCAACTACATCATCTTGAATTAGAAACCCGATCTCTCCCACTTTAGAAAAAGGGTTAACTCTCTTAGTAGAAGAGGGGATTACAAGAATCACTGCGTTATAGGAGCCACTTCGACTCCATCTCTTTCAAATCACTCACAAGGGGTTCTTGTGATGCAGATTGTCTTAGTAGACTTATCTTCATTAACTTCCATTTATCGACCAGAATTCACATCCTTGTTGGTGTCATTAATTGGAGTACCAAGCATCCATTATGTTCCATATTAAGAGCATCAAAGCGGTTAGATGTAGAGATCTTTGTTCCGCTCGAACTAGCCACCTCAAAAGCATTCTTCTTAGTGACTTCCACTTTCTTGGAGTTCGGAGTCTTTTGGGTTGATATTAAACTGCTTACCCACAATAGGTTTAGTAAACCCTCCTTGACCCGGAATAGTATAACCACCTTGCTTTCCTTCTCTTGTTATTAATCTTGAAACCCTCATTAACATGCTTAGTAGGTGAGGTTCAACAACTTTAGGACATTCAATAAGAGTATGACAAAAAATCTTACATTTATCACAATGAGGTGGTTTCCACTCATATTCAACCCGTATCTTCTCAATATTCGAACCCGACCCATCAAGTAATGGTACTCAACGGTATCTCAACAGCCTAATGTTTTCCATATCCTTTTTAGGATTACTCCCCTTTACCCAAAAAAGATATGTTTACAAAACGTGAAATGACATTGGTTAGCGTCTAGCAACACGCCAATGCCCCCGGTACAACTCGTGTATGGTTTTCTAGAGAAAAACCAAGTTTTGATGATTCATCATCATATTCATCCTTTTGTTTCTAATACCATGTTAATAAGAATATGGATCTCACTCATTTCTTAATTAACTATTATGTTTCTCGCTTTATGTGTTTTGATTAAGATTACCAATTCTTGAACATATTCCGAAGACCTTGGGCATGGCCATGCAAACATCTTACAACCTACAGAGGGGCCCAATGATATTATAATTCAAAATAAAATTTGAAGGAAACAAATCCTATTTTGACTAGCGGAGATTCACAGATTTAACACTTAGAAACAACCCTTATAACTACCAGTTACATTATAGCATTAGATTGCTTCACGGAAATGCACTACATCCATGACATATCTCTGGTATCTCAAGTCAGAGGATAAATATTCATGATATACTTAATGACAAAGATCCATAAAGTATTATCATGTGGGTGGGATAAGTCCTATACTCAATCCATTGAATATCATCTGAAATTAGTCATGCTACACATCAATACACTTTCAAGTATATTCTAACTAATACTCAGATTTGTCTTAATTCAGTATCATTCCCATGTTATTGATCGACAACGGACTATTTAGAATAACTGTTATTCAAGGATGTAAACATGCAAATACACGACACAATATTATAAATGAAATTAAACGTATACCGTACTTTAATTCATTATAAATAATAATTGTTTAACATCCTTTATCCAAATACTAAATAGATCAATGCATGATAATACTAGTTAATGAATTTTTTGCCACAAGTCATGAAAATCATACTTGTTGACAAGGCATAATTTCAATTAACTTTGATCTATAGGAATTTGGAGAATACTTATTTCAAGAATTCAATAAGTGAATTTCTTGTATATGTTTACACATATCTTGATATTGTCATATCATTCCATAAGGTACGTGATATGAACCACCCTTTTATGACAATTATCTTTCAAAACTTTAAAGTTTTAAAGTATTCTTTATTCTTTAATATATAATGCAACTATGCTCTTAGTTGAGCATAACTACTACAACATGGTCATCATCAAGGATACCATGACTAGAATTGAGTGTCATCTCAATTATACCAACATCATTGTGTACAACAATATGCTCTTTAAACATCCGTAAACTTTGAATATTTATTTTGTTTGGTGTCATCCAAACCTCAAGTTTGTTGACTATGACCATTACACAACAATTGTTGTATAGAATCTGGGCAACTCGGTGAGGAATGCAATTCTAAATCCAAACATAAATATTACAATGTTGTTAAATCATCTTGTAATCAAGCATAATACAACAACCTTATACACAACATGATGTTCATGATGAATCTTCAAGTTAGACTTTAAGATCTCATTCATATACTATCTTGTCAAAGATATGTACTCATCATGTTCTATTAGACTCATTTATTTACCACATATGTTTATAATAATAAACATATATTCAAAGGTTGTATGTCTTATTTCCAAATCTTACAAATGAAGTTTCATTCCCAACTAAAACTTAATTTAAGTGGAATGTAGTTGCCCATACAACATATAAGATTTAAAAAATAACACTCCCACTAGCTTTCAGGAATTTTTATGAGCAATCTTATTTTAACTATTAAATCAAACATGGATATAATTTTAAACATAAGAATCATCTCCTAGATGCATGCATATATCCATTCATGAATCCTTGCAGTCTGTACATATTTAAAGATTATTTGAATTCATAAAACTACTTTGTATTACTTATCGTCCTCGCAAAAGTAATTCCAAAATAAAGAGTTTTTTATATTCATTGTCAAAATTTCATATCAATGAAACTAAGTATGACAATTATAATCTTTATACTTCTATTTAATGTATCTAGGAAAGAATATTCAATCATAGTTAATTGCTTATGTATGATTAATATTATTATCACTAGACATGAATTAAATACGTGAACAATATTGTCCATATGATTTTTACACAAAGATTTAAACCACTAGGGTTTTCATCATTTGAAGAAAATTATTTTCATTTAGATAAACCAAGTATCTAAATTGATTATATTTATGGACAGCATCTCAACATTCATAATATGATTGATTTACCATAATTTACCATTTGGTAAATTCATCATTATGATTAACAAGCTTACCATGATCCTGTAGCTCATATTCCCAGCATATTAAATATCTGAGATATCCTTACGGATCTATGAATGACAATTCCATCATCTTGAGATTTATCATTTACATGTTTAGCCTCATCATGATATTTGCTAGTGCATTTTAGAAGATTGTGTATTTTGTAATTCAATCTTTCAAGATCTAAACAAAATTCCCACTTGCCTTTAACAATTTAAAGATTACCTTTAAATAGCTTTAGCAAGTAGAGCAACAATACATTGTTCTCTTTTGGGATATTACAAAACCTTGACAGTTCTTGACTTTAGTTTGTTACAACTCACTTTACAAGTAGTTTAACAAATTCAGAACTTCATTATAAGACTTAATGTGATTCATCACATTCCATAAACAAATGGTGTCTTATCAATCTTCTAGGTTGGAGTCTTATTGAGTATATTCAATCTATACTCAATCTACTAACCTTGATAACATTTTGGAAGAAACTATAGTTATCTTGAATCAAACAATGCCAATAAATTTTGATTCTTCTAACATACCATAAGACTATGGTATTTCATTAGAATTAATATTGTAAGATTAATCTAACAATATTTAAGATAACCATCCACTCTTTGGTTTATCCTATTGTACAATAGAATTACCAAATCAATTGCATGCATTATAACTCAAGTATTTTTGACCAAGTCAAAAGACATTATAATCCCACTATACGTTATAAGTCATTGATCAACTCATTGACTTCATTCATATGTCTTAAAACATAGCAAGTTAACGTCTTACTTTATATTGTAAGTCTCGTATTAAAAGACTTCATGTTTGTGACTTTACAAAGAAGTCATAAACATGTATAATTAAAGTAATTATGAACACCACATCAGGTTTCATTTAATAATTTCAAGTTAATATTTACTACATATATTTAAGTCATTCAACGAATACTTAAAATAAAAGTAGTATTAGATTACTTCATTTAATTATGTCATTCCATGAAATGTTCAACGTAAGAAACTGCAAAATCATCCATGCTCGTTCTCAAGACACGTGGATATTTTACCTTGGTCTATAATCTAGTTCACGTTCTTACGTAACATAAATTGCAACAACAAGTGTTTCTTAAATATTGAACGACATAAATATTTAAAATAAAGTAGTCTTTGTTATCATCTTGACACATGTTCTTAATGGGGCAATCATACACATTTAAATGTATAACTCCTATTGGAACATTACTCTCTTGCCTTGCGGTCATAAGAATCCATTTAAATCATATTTATATGTGTTGTACCTTGCACACAATAAAGATTTATCCCACTTGTGCGTGGAACAACATCATGTAGCAGATAAACAACACGATACATGTTCGTTTATTTGATTAATATGATTTGTGTCATAGATATAACTAGTAGATATAGGACTATATATATTTGTAAGGAAACGCACATGACAATCCTTAAAAAAAATATATAAGTGCCTACAATTGGAAAGTAATTATCTACATGATATTCAAGAGATAATTTGGATTACTACACAGGAAACAAAGCTTGTAGCTCCCACTGAATTAGAAATCATTATAACACCTTCTTATTCAGTAATGCAACACAAATGCTCCTACTGAATCAGACAACATTGTAAGTGTTGTATAACCCGTGAAAACAACTTGCTTGTTTTTTACTTTCCTACACCTTTGAAGAACCATACGTAATCATCACTTTGGTACTAAAAGGTGTATTCTACTATGTGAATGATGGGTTATCCATCAATGCTATTAACTCAAAAAATTGGGTATGCAATTTCTTCCTTAACAGGCATACCATGCCCATAATGGTATGTAGCACCTTTAAAGGTTAAAGCAAAACAACTAGATAAAATGCTAGTTTGCCTTTTACCAATTTTCGCGGTAAATAGTCTAACTTCTAATTTTAGTAACTCATATACATGTTTTCCAGTTAACCAACATTCATGTTGTTACAAAGGATTCATTCACCAAATGAAGGTAATGAAATCTTTATGGAAAATAAGATGTGCAATTCATTGCTATGAGTTACATTAAATTTAGACAATTCAAATGTTCCTATTATACCTTTCTCATTCATGAAAAGGAATAGGATTGAGTCTCATGCTTCTCCCATGGAAAGGAGACTTCATGTTTGTCTTTTCGGTAAATTATTCTCGATCAAACATTTGTTTGGCGAGAATTGATCAATTTACTAATCAAAGACTAAACTTAGTTTATGGTTAAATGTTGCATTTATACATTCAAAAGAATTACAAAATTCAATTTTAGTATTTTCGATAATTAACCTTTTCAAGAAAATTAAATACCCATGGTTCATAATCATATAACCATTTAATTTTCACTGAAAACTAGGATCCAAATTGACATAGTTTCATCACATCGGTTGATCTGTTAGTCTTGAAATTATTCAAGATGGTATGAGTCGAACCTCAATTGCCAATTTTCAAATTGCAATTCCTAGATTTATGGGATTTACATTTAGCCAATTTCAATTGCCATGTAAACATGTTTTATCCCCATCTTATGCCTTGAGTTACCAGTTCTCACTACAAAACTCAATTAAGTTGTCCAACTTAAGAAGCTGCAAAATCGTCCATGCCCGTTCTCACGACACGTGGACATTTTACCCTTTGATTATGATCTAAGTCACGATCTCACGCAAATAAAAAGTAATCTTAGGTGTTTCCGTTTCATTGGATGGCATATAACTTAAATTAAAGGGTAATAATTTTGATGTCAAATCAAATATGTACAATGATGTCATGCATTCATTTTAAGTAACATAGTTTTTTTTAAAACATTTATATCTTGTTTTAATGTATAAGCTTTTCATCATCAAACTTTAATTGAGGTATTGGATTCACCAATCAAGGAATTTAGTATTAATTATCATCCATTATACCGTACTTTTGCATAATTGTAAACATTTAGTGTTTGGGTAATTACCATCAAAGTGGCACATGGAATTAAAACTAATTCGCCCTTAAGATGAGCTTGCACATTTAATGGCTTACTAAGTAGCTCCATTCGAACTTACAGGGGGCAAAGGACCACGTAAAGCATAAAGCATAACCTTAGACATCCTTTGTATTTGTGCACTTCTTTATTAACCCTTTATAGTTCATTCTAATGGGTGAGCCGTTCAGACCATTTGTACCAAAGTCACCAATCAATTAAACGATTATGATTACTAAGCTTAAAAATACATGTTTCACCATTGTTTAGGTGGTTTATTTTCCTTGTAAAATACCCTTGTTACACATAACAAACAAGCAAGTATTTATAAAATAAACAAATAAACAATGAATGCATAACAAATAAAAGTCATGCATATCAAATAGCCACATGCAAACGGTTTTGATAAATTAATAACCAATTCTAGATACAGCCATATGCATATATTTAATTAAGACTTTCACCCATTTTCATCTATGTACAAGGTGAGCCACATGCATCGATTCATCGATTACGTAAGTCAAAATTAAATATATACCACATAGCACATTATTGATTAAATTAATAATGATTGAGGTCATCCCCAATTTTAGATCTATCATAATTTAGTGTATATCACTTAAACAAGTAGAACATACAATAAAAGCAAATCCATGATAAAACATCAGAGATAATTATCATGGACATAAAATTACACTTAACAATTAATGCAATTAAAACAGAGTTACGCAATACACATAAAGTTGCATGCATCCTAGGGTTTCTAATCAAATTAAAACTTTACTTTACAAAACCCTAATTAGGGCACCAAAAAAACGGCCCCCTAAAATTAGGGTTTAGGTTTTGCAAACCCTAGATCTACACATACAAATCATAACACAATCATGTTTATTTTATTTATGTGTTTCAGTAATTAATTGCTTGTTATACAAGGCTCGATACCCTTGTTGAGTTTATAATATATATAACATACAATAAACATGTAAACATCAAGAGTACACAGTGGAAGACTAAAGATCATAACAAATAAATAATTAACGAAAAGTATGCGTAGCATTACCTCTTGAATGTCGGATCTCTTGAGCAAAACAAAGAAGTGGTTTGAAGAGTTGTCACCGCTCTACAACTCAAACCAATATGGTGTAAGAATAGTGTCTTACTACCACTTTCTTGTACACACGAATTAACCAACGAATCAAGCGATTGCTAGATCTAACATGAGTCCTCGTTATAAGGAAAAACGAAACCAAACTCCCTTACAAGGGGTGTTCGGCCGAATAGGGACAAGAGAGAGGAGAGATCTAGGGTTAATTCAATGCACAAAGATATAAAAAAAACCCTAGAACCTAACCTTGTTTATATAGTAGATGGAAAACTTTGGGAACAAGTTAAGGATTAGGGCTTGGTGAAGCCCCCTTGGCCGGCCATGATGAAAGCCCAAGGGAAAACCCATAACTATTCACTTTCAAGATTTTCCATTACTAGTCCTTCCCTTTTCATTTAACGGTCGTTAGTCATTTTTCCGTTAAATACTTAACGATCGTTAACCGGACTTAATGTGCATTAATTAATCGTAAACATAAACATTTATTATTAACTTTAATTCTCATTCGCTAATGTGTGCAATCCCGTGGTCACGAGTTCGAATCCGGACATTCACATGTTTGTAAATATATACATTTCCAACACTATGCTAATAGTAACCCGTTGGGTGGGAGCATTCCAGATACCTTGGGTCATTGGAAAAGCTTGACGGTATTTTCTTGTTATGACTGCAACTTATATGGAAGCATCCCACATTCCATTTTCAACCTCTCACTCCTAGCTAATTTTTCCTTAGCTGATAATCACCTCACTGGTAGTCTTCCTTCAAAAATGGGTAACCCACTCCAAATCTTGAGTTCCTTCAGTTATGGGGTAACGAACTGACTGGAGTTCTTCCACCTTCTCTTTCTAATTGTTCTAAATTAGGATTTCTTGAAATGATGTTCAACAATTTTAGTGGGAAGTTGACAATTGATTTTTCAAAACTAAGAGATATTTATAAAATTAAATTAAGTTTTAACAACTTCCATGGACGTGAAGAAGCTCATGACATGAGGTTCGTAGATTCCCTAAAAAACTGCACCAGATTGCAACCTTATAGGAGTGCTTCCAGTATCAATAGGTAATCTTTCTTATCAACTCAACATTATAGATTTAGGAGACAATAAATTATTTGGAAGCCTCCCTTCAAGTTTAGGTAGTCTAGTTGGCTTGACCTATTTAGATTTAGGACCTAATTTATTTAAAGGAAAAATTCCAACTTCCATTGGTAAACTTCAAAAGCTACAAGTTCTTGATCTAGATAGCAATCAATTTTCAGGGCTATCCCCTGATGCTATTGGGAACTTATCACTATTGACAGTACTTTACTTAGATTACAACAAATTAGAAGGTCATGTTCCATCAAGCCTCGGGAATTGTAAAGCACTTAATGGGTTACACCTAGCAGACAATAGACTCACAGGAAACATACCCAAAGAACTTTTTCAACTTCCATCACTAAATTACTTTTTAATTTTCTCTCAAAATAGCCTATCTGGTTCAATTCCATCAGAGATTAAAAACCTCAAGTCATTGAGCTATCTCGATTTATCTTACAATGATTTATCAGGCAACATTACTAGTAGCCTTGGTGACTGCATCAGCCTTACAACGTTAAACCTAAGTGGCAACAGATTTCAAGGTGTAATACCATCTTCATTCAGTTCATTGGGAGGATTGGGGGTACTCGACATATCTGAAAATAATTTATCAGGTAGAATTCCACAATTTTTAGGCAAATGGAAATCCTTAGAGTATTTGAACCTATCCTTTAATGATTTTGAGGGTGAAGTACCGACTGTAGGAGTATTTGCCAATGGAAGTGCATTTTCAGTTTTGGGGAACGATAAGCTTTGTGGTGGTTTGGTTACACTTGAGTTACCCAAATGCAAGGAGACGGGTAGTAAGAAAAAAAGGTTTCCTTTCTTCATATTAGTCATCGTGATTTCAGTCACGTTGCTCGCCGTATTATGTTGTGTATATCTTTTGTGTAAGAAGAAACGCAATAGTCAACCATCTAAGTTATCGGGTAGTGAACGGTTCATGAAAGTTTCTTACAGTCAACTTCTCAAGGCTAGTGATGGCTTCTCTGCAGCAAATTTGATTTTGGAAGGTGCATTCAGCTGTGTTTATAAAGGGATCCTGGATTCCGATGATGGCAAATTTGTTGCAATCAAATTTCTACGTCTTGAAAATCCAGGAGCTCACAAATGTTTTCTAGTAGAATGTGAAGCTTGGCGGAATATTCGGCACCATAATTTGTTGAAGATAATAACTTCATGTTCAAGTGCTGATTTCAAAGGAAATGATTTTAAAGCTCTGGTTTATGAGTTTATGCCGAATGGAAGTGTACACGATTGGCTTCATTCAAGTGAAAATACATCGAAACTGAACCTTCTTCAAAGAATAAATATTCTTAGAGATGTTGCCACTGCACTTGATTATCTTCACAATCGATGCCAAATAACAATTGTTCACGGTGACTTGAAGCCAAGTAACATTCTACTTGATGATGATATGGTGGCTCATGTTGGAGACTTTGGTTTAGCTCGCCTACTTGGTACAAATTTAAACCAACACAGCTCAACCGGGGTTAAGGGAACAATTGGTTATGCACCTCTAGGTAATTCCACTTTTATTCCATGATGCCTATATTTATTTACAGGTTAAACTTTGTAAATTAATTAATTGTTCACACAATAAAATCACAAGTGATGTGGATAAAACTTTAAAGTTCTGACATGTTTTTCCAGTATGTGAAATTGGTTATCATATTGTTTTGGAGATTTTAGTTTTAAACGGTTGACATGTTTTGTTTATATTGTAATGTTGTTACACAAATGGAAATCAAACTCGGTTGGGTGACATATCTTGGTATCCACAATAGTTCCTGAAAATTTACAATGAATGTTACTGGTGGCCTGTAGTTTTCTTCCAATGAAAGACAAGTCTGGGTGACTGGGTGTCCAACAAAAAATTAGAATAGGATATGAAAAGAAATGCCACCTATAGAATATTACGCGGTGAGGCTTATGGCCAGTTGACTTCTTAAAAGATATCAAACGTTCCCTACAAACGAGTAAAATAAGAATCCAGTTATCATAAACATAATATAAGACCAAATCGAAATTATTTTTAAATAGTTTAACTGATTACCTAATCCAGTTATCAGTTAAGGTTGTGTATAAATCATTGATGATCTCCTGTCTGTGTAGCTGTGCAGATGATACTAGTGCCTTGTACCTCGTCACTTGTAGTCAGTCCATTGAAGCAACCACCAATAAAATAAAATAGAAAAACAAGCTTCTAAGAACTTAAACAGTACACGGATCTTATAAAATACATGACAGTGGCAAATGGGTCAAATTGGGTCGGTCTGATACAAGTTTAAACAGTTAGGCTGGCAAACAAACTTTTTGTGTAACTTATTTTACCTTCAATAGTTAAATATTTAGAAACATTATGGGGGACTTTATTAGCTGTCTGAACTGGCCTACCCAGTTACCCGTTTGACCCGCTTGGGATAAGATACACCAATATTAATCAATATATTTTGAATAAAACTACTTTGGGAACCTTGAAGTTTCATCACTAAACTATGCCCCGTTTGGCTCATTTTGAAAGGGAGTGTTTGTCTAAGCAGTGATCTTATGAAAATTCCCTTATATAAGCTGATAATCCCAAGCTTACAAGCCTATCTAAACACTAAAATAGGCTTATTTAAGTTATAAAATTTACTTGAATAAACCCAGATCAACCAATAAGCTTATTTCAGTCAAACGGTCAAATAACCTTTAAAAATACAAATAAAGTACCCAAAAACAACTGAACCGATAGTAGAGCATATCCAATATCATATAACCTTATTCATCTGGCGAACACGGTCGAGCCGTCACCATCACACCAGAAGTATTTTTTTTTAATAACTAAGAAACTGTTATTTATACTTTCTTACAAAATATGAAAATTTTCCATACTCTTCATTTAAATATATTAATTCTTCTTCATAAAATGTTTGAGTTTTGAGTGTTATTTTATAATGTTATACGTTGTATTTCATTTACAGTTACTTGTCTACGATACATGCAATATAAGTAGTGTACGTAGTCTTCCATATCCCAAGTCTTCTCTGTGTACATGTAGAAAATACTACATCCGTCCCATTTTTATTGTCTCATTTGACTTTGACCAGTCTTTCTTATTCAACTTTGACCATTAATATATTTATTTGTGTGATATAATACTTGATGAAAATTATACCAAATGAAAATACATTTAAAACATAATATATTCATATATTTTTCATCAAGTATTATATAACACAAACAAAAATAATTATGGTCAAAGTTGAAGAAGAAAGACTAAAAAAGTCAATATGAGACAATAATTTTAGGACGGAGGGAGTAGCTGTTTATCAGTCAAATTGTCTTTGTCAAGTTGAGAAGGAATGTGTGGATGATAGACTATAGGTGATGCTACTTGGGTTGCATGATTGATATAATAAACCACCCTTTACCTTTGACCCAGGCCACCCACGATGTGACAGGCCAAATGAGACAAACAACCACTTCCCTCCAAAATTAATACCAACCCTACAATATCCTGCACAAATTAGAAGTTACCACACAAAGGTCCCAACTCCACAATATCTTGTCTTGAATTTTTTAACATCAAACAAAGCAAACCAAGTCTCACATTTTCAAAAACATATTTACATCTCAAATTACCTTCCAAACACCACGATTAAACATCGCAAAACTCTTTACAGGGTCTTCAAATTCCACTTCTGAGTTAGACTACTGAAATCCAAACACCATGCGTTCCATGATCTGCCAAGCACTCTTCAAAGTAGCCAAAATGAAATCCAACCATCTTAACAAGATTTTTAACAGCAAAGAAATAACCAAAACCCAACATAAATATCATTCCTTATGACATCATTTTTGACCTTCCAAACATAAATTCCAACCAGCCTAAGTGCCCATACCAAAATAATGGCAACCAACAAATTCCAAAATTACTAGTACCCAAGACCACCAACAGATTTCTATCCCACAAAGAACATATAGTAGGAACATACATGTATCATATTATTATTTCAAGATTTTGACTTCATATATCTAAAGAGCAACAAATAGTTACTATTGAAAACACTTAAATACATATTTTAGCAAAACCTTCTCATTTTCACCCATCATGTATGTTTACACCACTGAAATTAAAGTGTCCACGTAAAACAGTGTAATCATTTTAGAAAGTCCAATTTTGTATGTGTTGTTTGAACCTCCATTAGCATAAGCTTTGTTGCTCAAGTTTTAACCTGGAAGTTAATCTTATTAGCTGAAATCTCAATTTCATTGTTATTTTGAATCTAATCAAGCTGTCAAATATCAACTTTTTATGTGTCACCAAGATTCATAGAACCAAAGGATTTATGCTAAAATGAGTTATCTTGTAAGTATTTCATTGAGACATTTTATCAAACGGCTTATATGCAAATGAACTCGAATAAATAAATGCAATACCTTCAAATTATAATTTACCCCCAATCCCAAGTCTTCTTAAAAGTTTTCTCTGAGTACACGTAGAAAATAGATATTATGAATCAAATTTGTTTTCATTCACCAGTTGCATGTCACATACGTTACCATGCAAAACATTAATATTTGATATTTGTGGATGCCATTCTCTTCACAATTTAAGTGTGGTGAACGTTAAACATTAATATTTGATAAGATATTTGTGGAAGCTATTCATTCACCAGTTGCATGTCACATACGTTACCATGCAAAACTAAGTATAAAAAACCAATGCTTGTTCTTATAATTTTAACAAAAATTCCAAAAATGAAGTCACCACAAGCAATAATTCACTTATCATCTTCCTCTCTTATTTCTTTTCTCTTTTTCGGTCTCGCGATAACATGTCTTACTTTCGCTACCATCTCCACTTCATATGGCGGTAATGAGACTGATTATCAGGCGTTGTTGTCATTTAAGTCAATGATCACCCAAGATCCATACCAAGTTCTAACCTCGTGGAACCATTCCTTTCATTTCTGTGACTGGAGTGGCATTTCATGTGGAAAGCGCACAACGAAAGTGACTGCTTTACGACTGTTTTCGAAAGGCTTAGAAGGCTCGTTGTCTCCTCATGTAGGAAACCTCAGCTTCCTACGTGTGCTTTATCTCAGGAACAACAGCTTTCAAGGAACCATTCCTCATGAACTTGGTCGTCTATCTAGGCTACGTATTCTTTATCTTAATAGAAACAAAGTCAGTGGAGTCATTCCAACAAACTTGTCTGGTTCTTCTAACCTCGAAGACCTTTGGCTCAATCAAAATGAGCTAACTGGAAGCATACCCAAGGAGATGAGTTTACTCTCGAAACTTTCTCGTCTTATAATTAGCAAAATAAGTTAACAGGTGGAATCCCACCTTTCTTGGGGAATATTACATCAATGGAAGTGTTCTCAGCTGTCGCTAACCCATTGGGTGGGAGAATTCCAGATACCTTGGGTCATTGGAAAAGCTTGATGTCATTTTACTCCGGTGGCTGCAACTTATATGGAAGCATCCCTCATTCCATTTTCAACCTCTCACTCCTAGTTAATTTTTCCTTAGCTGAAAATCACCTCACTGGTAGTCTTCCTTCAGAAATTTGTAATGAGCTCCCAAATCTTGAGGAGCTTCAGTTAAGGGATAACGAACTGACAGGAGTTCTTCCACCTTCTCTTTCTAATTGTTCTAAATTATGGTATCTTGAAATGTATGCCAACAATTTTAGTGGCAAGTTGACTATCGACTTTTCAAAACTAACAGATATTAAAATAATTAGATTAGATCATAGCAACTTCCATGTACGCGGAGAAGCTGATGACATGAGGTTTATTGATTCTTTGAAAAACTGCACCAGATTAGTATGGTTGAGTCTTTCAAATTGCGACTTTGTAGGAGTGCTTCCTATGTCAATAGGTAATCTCTCTCATCAACTCAGCTATCTAAATTTAGAAGGCAATAAATTATTTGGAAGCCTCCCTTCAAGTATAGGTAGTCTACTTGGTTTGACCACTTTAGGTTTAGGACAAAATCAATTCAAAGGAAAAACCCCCAATACCATTGGTAAACTTCAAAAGCTACAAGTTCTTAGTCTATCTAGAAATCAATTTTCAGCGCCCATCCCTGGCGCCATAGGAAACTTATCACTGTTGACTAAACTTTTTTTATATTCCAACGAAATAGAAGGCCATATTCCATCAAGTCTTGGGAATTGTAAAGAACTTAACTTTTTAGACCTTGCGGACAATAGACTTACTGGAAACATTCCCAAGCAACTTCTTCAACTTCCATCATTAAATTATTTTTTAGATCTTTCTCAAAACCGCTTGTCTGGTTCCATTCCATCAGAGATTAAAAACCTCAATAAGTTGAGCGAGCTCGATTTATCTTATAATAATTTTTCAGGCACCATTACTAGTAGCCTTGGTGAGTGCATTAGCCTTACAACGTTAAACCTAAGAGGCAACATATTTCAAGGCATAATACCATCTTCATTCAGTTCCTTGGGAGGATTGGGGGTACTTGACATTTCTGAAAATAATTTATCCGGTAGAATTCCACAATTTTTAGGCAAATGGAAATCCTTAGAGTATTTGAACCTATCCTTTAATGATTTTGAGGGTGAAGTACCGACTCTAGGAGTGTTTGCCAATGCAAGTGCATTTTCGGTTTTGGGGAACGAGAAGCTTTGTGGTGGTTTGGTTACACTTGAGTTACCCAAATGCAAGGAGACGGGTAGTAAGAAAAAAGGTTTCCTTTCTTCATATTAGTCATCGTGATTGCAGTCACGTTGCTCGTCGGATATATGTTGTGTCTATCTTTTGTGTGAGAAGAAACGCAAAGTCAACCATCTCAATCATCAGGGAGTGAACGGTTCATGAAAGTTTCGTACCATCAACTTCTCAAGGCTACCGATGGGTTCTCTACAGCAAATTTGATTGGAGAGTGGCTTGGTTCTGTTTATAAAGGATCCTCGATCCGATGATGACAAATTTGTTGCAATCAAAGTTCTGCATCTTCGTACTAGAGGAGCTCACAAAAGTTTTAAGCGAGAATGTGAAGCATGGCGGAATATTCGACACCGTAATTTGTTGAAGATAATAACTTCTTGTTCAAGTACTGATTTCCAAGGCAATGACTTTAAAGCTTTGGTTTACGAGTTTATGCCGAATGGAAGTGTACACAACTGCCTTCATTCAAGTGCAAATCGTCGTGAACCTTCTTCAAAGAATAAGCATTCTCAGAGATGTTGCAACAGCACTTAATTATCTTCACAATCGCTGCCAAACAACGATTGTTCACGGTGACTTGAAGCCAAGTAACATTCTACTTGTTGATGATATGGTGGCTCATGTTGGAGACTTTGGTTTAGCCCGACTACTTGGTATTGACTTAAACCGAAATAGCTCAACCGGGGTTAAAGGAACAATTGGTTATGCGCCTCCAGGTAGTATTCCATGATGCTTATATTTACTTACAAATTACAGTTTGTAAATTAACCTACTGTTTTTAATTACGCGAGTATGGTCTCGGAGGCGAGATGACAAGTCTTGGGGATGTCTGGTTTTGGAATATTATTACTAGAGGTGATGACCGGGAAAAAGCCGACAGATGACATGTTCAACGATGATCTTAGCCTTCCTAAATTTGCTTACATGGCATTACCGGATCATGTGATCGATGTTATTGATGGTGATGCAATTGTGTTGCAAAGTACAGCAGCGAATGCAAAGAAAGTGGAAGAATGTTTGGTTGCAATTATCAAGATTGGAGTATCATGCTCTGTGGATTCCCCACCACAACGGATGAAAATTGAAATTGTTGTCAACGAGTTGCAGCGCATTCTTGATGTGCTTCAAAATATATAAGGTACTCTGTTCTCCCATTTTGTAGAATCTGATTTTACACGAGTTTGTTAATAAATCATCACTAACTTGGTTTTATTTTTGAACGCTTTCAGGTCTAATACCAAGCTTTCTTGGTGAAATTTGAAAGTAACTGCAGCAAGGAGCAGTGAATGTCGTAGTTACATAAATGTTACTTTGTCAAATATGTTTGTAAGTGTGTTTTAAATTTCTTGTTGCATAAGTACTGTAAGAGATGTAAGAGTGCATTTACACTCCTGATGACTTATCATATGTATCAAAAGTGTTTCACTGTTTCGTTAGGCATAATGAATTTTGTAGTTTGTTTACTATTTGGCCCAGTACCTGTTACCGTCCTTTTACAGAAAACGTGTACAAAAAAGAAATGCTTCGACAACTCCATCCTAGAAATCCAGAGGGCGAATCTGGGGAACGTACTTTTGCTTCTGAAGTCATCAAAATTGACAATTTACTTGATTTCGAGTACATGGATCCGCCACCTAAACTTAATGATCTTAACTACATGTCGACCTGTATCAACTATGGATATTGGGCTAAAAATGACTGAGTTTCCATTGGACCCACTGCTCGCTAAACTGCTTTTAATATGTGAAGAATTTAGTTGTGTAAACGAAGTTTTAACGATTGTATTTATGATCTCAGTCCCGTCTGTATTCTTTAGTTCGTAAGCCCAGTCAAAAAGCGATGATGCACATGGAAAGTTAACAAATACTGTGGAGACTGGTGTAGCACTCATTACTTACAAGTGAAAGCTCTCCGAAAGGCTTGGGAAGTGAGTTCTCAGTTACTCAACATCTTGAGAAAGCTCATGATCCGGCTGACATCATGTGGGTCGAATTGGAACGTCATCAGAAAAGTGATATGCTCAGTTTCTTCCATAACGCTGCAAAACCTAACGGGATCATGAATATGTAAGTATTAGGAACCGGATGCCGTGCCATTTGCACCGGACCTCAGCTTTATGTTGCAATATCTTGGATGTTATGGCTGCTCTTTGAATAAATATTTGTAAGGGTGGGAAAATGGGCAGGTCTAGCTTATGTAAGGGGTCAAAATGAGAACATATTTGGTATGGATCAGGTTGCCCCAGAATGTAATTTTCCCAGTTTTATTAGAATCCCCTACAGATATTAGCGTGCTAAATTTGATTACAAAAGTTATGGTTTAGTTTTTTGAATAAAACTATTTAGGAGCTTATAAGCATTAGGTATTCATTTTTGCCACGTAGGACACATTAAGGTAGTTATTATGATTCTGGTATTCATGTTAGCTTGCCATATGGAGAATATTGGCAAGAAATCACTCATCTTGCTACCGGAAGGACTCCGACAAATAGACTGTAGCAACCAAAGCTACAAGTCTTCTTGAAAAGTTATTTGATCATGTTGCAACATCTTGGATGGTATGGCTGCTCTTTGAATAAATATTCGTAAGGGTGGGAAAATGGGCGTGTTTGGCGGCTTGTGTAGCGGGTCAAAGCGAGAACATTTTTATAAGGATCAGGCTGGCCGGAATGTTTTTAGCCCAATATGATTACAAAAGCATGCCTGATATTATATAAGCTGTTTTGGTCACACATTCAAACTCAAAAAATCATCTCGCGCACAACTCAACGATTAGACATAGACCAACAATCGCTAACTGGATGAAAAAGTAGCACATTCTTCATGTTGTCATCGGACATGATTAGCTGATTCTAGTGTTCTACATTGTAAATTCACACCATAAATAGGCTCAAAAAACAACCAGACTTGAAACTGAAACTAATAAAAAGGATTTACAAGCACGTCATTGTCAAAGCATCATGTTGGATTCATCTTCCTCCCCTGTTGCTGCTTCATAGAACATGTACTGGCTTTGATACTCGATCAAGTATTGTGTAGATCTTCACACATCCCAAAACAGCTCATAAACTTCGGCACGTCTTCCATTTCCACAACCTTCCCTTTCCTCTTCTGGCAAGCCAATGCAACTGATGTGATCAAGTTTATGGCGTATCTCAGATGTCTTGACCCCTTGTATCAAGAATCTTGCGAATGTCATCTTCAATGTACGGTTGTGTTGAGATGATGAGAAGGCGATCCAGGAAATCGATTGTAATCCCGTGTGGGGATTTGTAATTTGTGCCTAAAATAGTTGTGATTCATCAGTTGGCGACCACAAGAAGTATTGGTGCCATGTCGCTTTCAAGGCCGGTTTAGGAATGAAAACACTCGATATCAAGCATGTGGACTTCATCTATGAACAGAGCACCATGAATGATCTCTATTCTCTACCTTTCCTTCCTCTCGTCACTCTGCAACCTTTGTATCGATTTGTTCCCTCACTTCAGCTCGTATTTCTCCAGTGTCACCGGTGAAAAGAGCAAGAAAAACTTGTGTTCTGCATTTCACAACAAAAATAATTAAGTCTTCAGAAAGATCAAGTACCATAGTTACTTTTACATTTCCTAGTTTCTGCGTTTTTTTCTCATCATAATCCAAGTTATTTCATCATGTAAAAGAGCAAGAAAACCGGTGAAAAGAGCAAGAAAACCTTGTGTTCTGCATTTCACAACATAGACAACAGAAACAACCACTGACAATTGCACAAAAAGACCATCTTTGTTCAATTATCAGAAAGTGTAACTTCAAAAACAACACAACTTCATTAACAAGACACATGTTCGTATTTTATACACAAAAAAAAACCCCTCGAGCCTCTACAAAATAAGGTAAAGAACAGAAACACTAATGCAATGCACAATCAAGAAAGGGAAGCATTAGTCATGACTTTGAGAAAATGGCACTTTTGTTCCTAGCAAAAAAAGTCCTTTTAGATTTCAAATCAGTTTAAATTATAAATTTTAAGTCACGCGTGTTTAAGGCGTCATACCAAATTAATGAAAAAAGAGTGACATATATACCATGATAAATAGGAACACAGTTGTAACCTTAATACACTACTTAAAAGAAAGGGACTGAGACAACAAACGTCAGCAATGAATCTAGGTGTTACATCTCCTGTATTAACTAGCAAGATACCACAATCACCAAATCAATCTCTTTTCCTTCATTGGGATTTAGAGTATCTGATCTATCGTTATTTGTACAGCAATATATCAATGGATCCAAAATTCTTTCATTTTTCTAGTATTTATAAGCATAGTTTCAGACCATATATCCCTGATCAAGAATTTGCAGGTATCACAACACTAGCATCAACTGCAAATATATGGCTAATTTGAAATAGTCAACCATAACTTTAAAAATGCAGAGCAATTTCTTTAAAATAAAACTAATGAGAGATGTTGACAACTTAACGCATACAAACATGCATCCTTATACAAACACACCGCACGTAGATATCTTAAATTTGTAGCTGTAACATCTAAATTCATAATTACGTCATGTTATTTTAAAAAAACATAATACACCTCATTTGAGCTCACAAAACGGGTATTAAACTAGGGTAGTTACACCATCACTTATTGTCGAATACTAACTAGCCACAAACATCAAAAGCAATCTCAAATCAATATCCTAACAACTTACTCCTATATAAAAAAAAGCATCCAAACTCAAAATCTCAAAACCGAAAAGCTAAACTTCATAACTCAACAATAAAAACTAAACCCAGTTCATATCCGAAATCCATACCACATTTTCTCAAAACACAAAGATTCACCCCATTTACACACGCAACATATACACTACTACATAACAGGTCTTTAGCGATGGACGGTTCTGTCAGAAATCCGTCGGTAACAACAGTTTCCGACAGATTTGTGATGGAAATAGTCTGTCGGTGAATCCTGGTCGCTAATTTATGTCTGTCGGAATTTTGTTGGAAACACCGACGAAAAACATGCGTTGGAAATCTGTTGGTAGATTTTCCGGTCGGAAGTCTCTCGCTAAAATATCTGTCAGAAAATCGTCGCAAAAAAATCTGTCAGAAATCCGTCAGTAAGTTGTAGTCGGTAATGGGCCACAATTCTGTCACAAAAAGATGCATATATTGTTATAGCTTAAAGCTCACATTTATGTAATCATGTATCTTAAATACCCCAAAAGAAACTAATAAATAAAAGGAACAATTCAAAACTAAATAGATCAATTATGAAAAATTAGCATTCAAATCACAAAAGTTGTAGTCACATCAAAATCCAAATCGACCCATTCAAAACCTTCAAGATATAAGTATAGTTCCAGATACTCAAATTGATATGACATAATCGAACTAAGGAGAGGGGTTGTGAATCAGTAAACTTCTTTAACACCGAGTTACTGTCATTCATCCTTTGTTGACATTCTTTTATTTCGAGCTTGTTCATGAGCATTCGCCTCCAATTCCCGTTGTTGCATATGTTCTAGCACATGACGTTCCACTTCTCGTTGTAACTGCCCATGCATATCTCTTTCGAATCGTGATCTCATTTGTGCATTGTCCTCTTGCAATCTTTTTATTATCTCTTCCAAAGTTTGTACCTGCATTGTATTCAGTCCCATTACATACTGCTTCTCCACAGAAAACTAAAAAATCACGCGAAACTAAGCAACCACAAACACCTCAATGAAGTATGTAAGCGAGTAGGGTGCAATTAACTTCTGGAAAATAGCTAAACTAAGCTATTAACTTCTGTAAGTGAGTAGGATGCATGTAATGCAAGTTTTGTAAATGTAGCCCAATCACTAGTCACGAAAAGCATGCAATTTCAAGATCCAAAAATCTTAAACTAATATAATCCATCATGTGTACTACAGATATGATAAAATGCAAATTATGCACAATGTATGGTTATGAGGGTGTTTGGATAACTCATTATAAGTACTCTATCCATCATGTGTAATACAGATATGATAAAATGCAAAAAAGAAAAAAGGGTCTAGTTATATGTCTTCACCTCAAGAGAACAATCTTCTAAAGATAATAATGTACCTTGTTATCTTTTTATAATGTCGATATGCACCCACGTTTCCGTATTTTTTATCTCATGACTCCTATATCCAATCCATGTATCGACAAATGTGATCAACTTATGTAGGGACACGATAATAATGCGTCAATTATAATAAGGAAAAAGATATGAAAACAAACCTCAAGCAATGGTATCCCCACTAACGAAAAGAAGCAATAATGTTTAAAAAATTGGCCCGAGTACAAAGAGCCATTCAGCACCTTCAACTCTTCAAGTACAGGTGTAGACGCCACAAAGATTCCCCGCCATATGAAGATCTGCAACCACACGTAGCAGATCCCATTAGTGTCTGGTTTAAACTGTGTACATAAAAGTTGGAACTCATGACATTAAATGATAAAAATATCTCTCAATTCAACCACTAACCTTGCCAAAGTAGTTTACAGGCGAATATTTGGAGATTAGCTTTTGTTGTCAGCAGTAGCCTCGATTGAGATACCCATAGACCACATAATCTACCCGATTATATCCTGTGCTTGAAGAACAGGATCTGAGTAACTTGCATTGACAACTGTCAAGGGTAAACTTGCTGTTCAGACCCAAACAAGTAACGGAAAAAAAAATAAACATGGGTATATAAAAGTAAGACAGGAACCTGAAAGATCCAGAAAACGGCTAATTTTCCCAAATTAGCACGCATCTCAGCAAATTTTCTCATATCGAATCTTTATTTGGTCCTCACAGTCGAAAACTAATTGAATAAACAAAATTCATGAATTATGTTAGCTAATGGTTACACTAAAAAATGCACTTTCAGTTCTAATAACTCGAACACAGTTACAAAGATTATTTTATTCAAAAAAGACATATCAGAAAGCTAAGAGCCTTACTTCACCAATATCATCTTCTCTAACACCACCAAAAGGTGCGATTTTGGCTCCAAATCTAGCAGCCATCCTCACAAACTGAGACTACTCGGGCCAGAATAACTTATACTCCTTATCCTCTTATGTTAGAAACTCCAATCATTTCTGAAAAGAGCTGTAAACTATTTTCAAATATTAGAATACATATTGTTACCTTTCTGTGAAGAGCCTCGAGCATGCCACCTGGATACAACAAGATATGGGACTTTGTCTTGAAGAGTTTAAAGAGATTAGTGGGTGATACGGGAACTGCCTCCATAATTAAAGGTGCCAATTCAAGTCCCATAATCATGTGATACCCAACAAATAAAACCGGACCCTCTGAAGGTATCCCCATAAAGAGTAATCAAGTCATGATTTTTATCCTGCGATATTTAGACAAAGTATATGACATTGGGTGGTAATTATACATATATACCTGTGTACAATTTAATATTTGATGACTACTATATGAAATCCATACCATAAAGAGCATGTGGCTACTGTCATCAAAGATACGAATTTCAGAATTTGGTAGTAGGCGGTGAAGTCTTTCACCTTCTTCTCAACTAGGTAATAACTGATCTCTGCCACTGCAGAGATGTGCAATAGCCGTTAGTAGTCGATGGCTAACAGCATTACTATAAATAGTGGCCGGTTGTAATAGAAGAGATATACCTAGCCAAAAGGACAGTCAGCACCAGTGATGCTACTGAGTCCACATTCCATATTTATTCCCACGCTAGTGACCTGAGAAAGAGTTATTACACCAAGCGTATAAATGTTACCGGAAGTTCATCACTTTAAACTCACCATGTTTCATAATTTATACAGTATATGGTACCAGATACTTAAATTTTGAACCAGCGAAAAAGGTTAACAATAGGTTAGTTACCAGCATAGTTCCAGCAACATCTAATACCTTGCAGCCGGAAGGTGCTTTTGGATCCTTGTGTACCTAAAAGATGATTTAATCTTAAAGAAAGAAGTTTAATTATTGTATTTAATATAGCAAAAAGTATTATCCGGCTTACAATCTTGCTTTCGCCGGTCATGCTTGATTTTTCAATATATAGAGTGACCCTTAACTAGAAGAACATCAGCAGGGACTTGGGCGTGGCATACCAACAAGAGATCGGGATGGTAAGTTAAAATGAAGTGTGACTAAATTATAAGTAATACAAAATAATGAAATATCGTAACCTACCTGATCACCTATATTAAGAGGTATTACATCACCGACAACTACGTCATTACCACCTCTAGTTATCTTATTGAATCGTTAAGTTCGCTTAGCTTATTAGTCGAGTGAAAATGACTACATCACCATAAGAAGATCTGCACCCACAGTAGCAGATGCCATTAGTGTCTGGTTCAAACTGTGTACATAAAACAAGACCAGGATCTGAGTAACTTGCATTGACAACTGTCATAACAAAACATTAAACAACTACAAATAAAATAAAGCATAAATAAACATAAACATAGGTACATAAAAGTAAGACAGGAACCTGAAAGACCCAGAAAACGGCTAATTTCCCCAAATTATGCACGCATCTCATCAAAGGTTTTTATTAAAGTTTCTCATGCATTAATATTCGACGACTACTATATGAAATCCATACCATAAATATTGTTGGTGTATATTTACAGAGGTGTAGACATGATAATACAGTCAAGTGGATACCTTCTGCACAATGGTATTACCGTTATGCTTTTGCTTCAAACCTACCGGCATTGCCAGAAAGTTATGATGGCTGGAAACATTAGCCTGATATACATTATTTGTGAATTAGAGAAAAGTGAAAATAAATAAGGTACATACTAGTAAAACCGTGCAGACTAAATCGAAATTTTATTAAGCATCTTATGATTATAACCATGTTATTCAAGCTTGTGAGATGCATATACCTGCTAGTATGCACACACTATGACCACTAAGTTTGCAAGTAATGACCATATATAAAACAGAAGACTACACGATAAGTTAAGTCGTATCGTGCCTATATCTTGTGTCAAAACAGCAGGAGGTCATGATTTACCAAATTGAAAGCTTTTTCGATCAGTGTCCCACCATCTTTCAATGTCACTACTACAAATTTAGCTTATATTGTTGTTCAATTGATACTTTATCAACTTTAACTTATTTAAACGAAAGCAAAGCCTATGCTAGTTCAAAATAGCTTAATTTCGCTTATTTTCTAAACTAAACTAAACAATCAACATTATCTACAAGTTAACTAGCAAAACAAATTATATTAAGTAGATGTAGCTCACATAAACTCATAAGACTCAAAGAAACAAACCATTACGAGTTACAAGTAGTAATATATCTATTACAACTAGTGAGACAATCAGTTTTAGCTCTTAACACAAGTGATTCTATTTGTCCAGTTAGTTGAAAGTCAGTTTTACACATATATTCTAAGATAATCAAATCAGTCCAACACTCAATGATCCGTTTTAGTGCGAACGAAACTAATTAGAACAAAACGCTCATGTCAGGCAAACACTTTGAAACTATTTGATAAATACAACTACTTATCACAAAAAAATACTCATGTCATCCAAGCACTCCGAAAGAGCTACTTATCACAACAAACACTCACATCAAATTAGGGCAAACTAACTCAGTCATATTAGGAAAAAATATCAAAATTAAACAATAACTTATCATAAACGAAACAAACACAACTGGAAAAGAGGAATTAAACCTTGATGAAAATGATTTGAACGGTGGAGAACGGTGGCAAAGTGGTTGATGCCAGACGAACGGCAAACGGTGGTGATGCGATCGACGGCGAACGGTGGTGATGCGATCGACGGAGAACGGTACGTGGTGATGTTGTCGACGGCGAACGGTGGTGATGTTGTCGACGGCGAACGGTTGCGATGCGACTGACGGCGGACGGGCAAGGAACGGTGGCGATGCAATGCGATGGAGGGAAAAATGATATCTAAAATGTGTTTATTTTTTTCTCTGATGTGAAAAAGTGAAAGTGTGGGAGTGGTTGGGGATTATTTATGTTTAAAGTGAAAAGTTAAAATGGAGATTGTTGAAATTGTGCATTTATGTTTTGAGATTTTATATCAAAAGTATCATAAAAGCTGAATATTATAGAGGTTAAATAAATTATGCCATAGTATATTATCTTGAAGTATTGTATTAGATAAGCTATGCATTGTAACAAATAAGCTATATATTATAGAAGCTAAATCTATAAAGAGTTATGTTTAAAACTTAGTCATTATACGCTCATATTATTTCATGTACCAAATATTATTTGAAAGTTATCATTTAGATCAAGATAGGTCAACAAGCTACATGTTCTAATATATATGTTGGAATTACGTTAGATATAATATTTATTTGTGACGGATTTCCTACGGAAATAGGAAAAATGTAAAATTAATAATAAGTTAAACCTTTCTGACGCAATAGCGAGGGAAAAATCTGGTTGTCGTTAATAGGTCGGAAAGTCGTTGGTACGTAATATAATTAGTGACAGATTTCCGACAGAAGTCATATCCCTCAGAAATCTGTCAGAACTCTGTCGAAGAAACGTCGCTCTATATAAGCTGCAACATTTGTTGGTGATCTGATGGAACATCGTCGGTAATTTAGCGACGGATAGCTGTCCGTCGGAAATTCTGTCACTGAAAGTCCAATTTCTAGTAGTGATACAAATCCAACAAGGGTAGTTACATAGTTACACTGTCACTTATCGTCAAATACTAACAAGCAGTAAACATCAAAAGCAATCTTAAATCCATATAAAAACAACTCAAAACTTAAAAAACATTCATATACTTGGCAAAATCTAGAAAACCAAAACCGGGAACATCAATCAGTAAACAATTAAAGCTAAATCTAAGCTCGCAAGAGCATCAACAAATCTCACCATTATCTAAACATCATTTACAGAAAAATCAAAATAATCAACCTAAACATAAATTCTAGTTTTTTCTTGTACAAATAATCATAAGAACCTTTTCATCAAACATCTCGTGAAAACTCGGTGAAAAATAAGCTAATCTATGGCTTTTCAAGTATGCAAACCTGTCAAGAAGACACATACTTAAAGAACCATGGATTGACTGATTTCACACATACTGTAAATAATCTTGGACTAAACTTGAAAAGGTTGAAACTTTATGTGAATTTGAGGTGGGGTATGGATGAAAGTTTGCAACTTTAAGCTATCCAAAAAGCAATTGCAATCAAATGACAAAAAAAAAATGCCTTTTCGCAGAGAGTTCAATGATATAGATAAAAGCACTTCATAGACCATCGCTTTTATCTATATCAGTAAGGGTGCATTTGGTTTGTAAGCGGGTTTGGATTAGAATTTGAATTTGGATTTAGATTTGGATTTGGAAAGAGATAATATAATCGCTTTTATCTAAAACGTAGTAGAGTGTAAACCAGAGAAACTAATCCTTATAGCTTTTAAAACTAAACTTAACAAAGATAACACCTTTAGATATGTGGTTCTTATCTCGAGGCGAACAAGGCTACATACATTATATTGGCTTCAATCATGCCCAAAGGATACTAAGATGATATAATGTATCAGGATCACCTTATGCATTTATTCATTATCGAAAAACCCCTATTCCCCCAGATAACTAATAAGCACTTTGGCATAAGCTTGCCCAGCCTATATAAGTAATTTATATAAGCTTAACCAAACAACCCTAAATCCCATATTCTCATGACATGTATATCTCTCTCACAAACTCACACTGCTCTACACATGATAATTAGGAAAAATACAAATACATCACAATGTATAAGCTTTGTACCTTATTTTATACCCAATAGCTTATTAACCAAAAACCCATGTCACCAAATCTCTCATTTCTTCAAACTTCGACTACCAAACAGTTTTGAAGTTAAATAAGAGGGTTAGGGTTTTTATTTTTTATAAAATTTGGGGATTTTGTTTAAATTGATAAAGGGTTTCTGTTTCGTTTGTGTTTGGTGGTGGCTGCCGGAGATGGCGATGGTTGTTGGAAATTGTTTCGGAAAATGAATAATGAGGATAGAGGTTGAAGGTTCGGTGTATTAGTTTACTGTATTTTGTTAGTATCAAAGTACCCCTTACGCTCAGTTCTCGAGTTGAAATGAAAAAGGAAAGTAAAAGAAACAGAAAGTTTTTTGTGTTCTTGAGTCTTTTTTAAAGGAGGAAAGGGAAATGGAAAGAAAATAAGGAGGAAGATTTGTTAAGGAAATCTTCCTCCCACTTTTGGGAGGAAAGGGAAAGGAAACGGAACCGTATGTTGTTTAAAGACTAATATACCCTTTTTAAAATATTTGACATTAATAATTAAAGTGCATATATGTAATTTGACCAAGTTATTTTCCTTTTCTTCTCACTCAAGAACATGATTATTATTACTTTTCTTTTCATTTCCTCTATCTCAAGAACATAACAACTAACGCTTACTTTTCGTTTCCATTTCTTTTCCCTTTCCTATTCTTTTCCATTTCCCTTTCCTAAAAACTCGAGAACTGAGTGTACTTAATTAACGGTTCGGTGTTGTTTACGGTTGTTTAGGTTACTCCATATAGACTAACTATCAAATGAGAAAATCTTTAAAATAAGAAGGATGAGAAATAACTATAACTACACATTAGAGATCCATCAATTTGAATTAGATGCATCCCTAATCTTTTATATGCATCATAATATATTTTTCAACTAAGAATTAGATGCATATACATGTATTATATGCATTTCATCAAGTTAGACGAATCCTATGTATTTTTCGTCCTCTGCGAGTCAAATTTGTTGCTAGTACTACTTTGCATCGTTTTCACTTCAAAATCACTTTCGAAACTAATTGTGATGCATCTAAATGAATAGAGATGCATCTAATTCAAGTCGATGCATCTCACATATGTAGTCATAGTTATTTATCATTCTTCTTATTTTAAGTTTTCTTCTCACCGGGTCCTTACCAACTCCATATATTACAACTTATGATAGCAGGTAAAAAGTTACTAAATGGTCTTTGTGGTTGTCGGATTTAACGGATTTAGCCCTTAGATTTTTTTTCTAGGATCCTCTCCTGTGCGCGACCCGTAACGGGATTTTATTATGTTTTTATCAATTTGGTCAGTTTTCATCCGTTTTTATACGTTTTCGCGTGTTTTTCTTACGTTTTCATCCCTTTTTCTTACATTTTTATCCGTTTTCGTCCATCACTATTATGTTTTTGCCCATTTTTATACATTTTTATACGTTTTTGGATGTTTTTTTACGTTTTCATCTGGTTATATATGTTTTCATCTATTTTTATATGTTTTGACCATTTTTATACGTTTTATCTGTTTTTGTCTGCATCTGATTTAAATAGATAAAACCATATACAAGCAAATAAAAATGTTAAAAAATGGATAAAAATGGACAAAAACGTATAAAAAAGGATAAAGCGCATACAAACAGATAAAAATGTAAGAAAACGGAGAAGACGATATAAAATGGATGAAATGTATAAAAGCGAATACAACTGTAAAAGCAGGATAAAACGGACAAAACGTATACAATTGGATAAAACGTATACAAACATATAAAAATGATGAAACATATAAAACGAATAAAAAGTAAGAAAACGGAGCGTATAAAATTGATAAAAACTTATTGAATTAGACCAAAAGTGAAATATCCAACAAACTACAACGATAAAAAATGCAGTTAACTCTTAAGTGAATAAAAACCCTATGAATTGATTGGTATAGTGGATGTTTTTAATTATAGACCGTATTTAATTTACGGTGCTTTTTAATTTTATATAAGACGGTAAGGAGTCATAACGTGGAACGGGTGTTATGACCTAGTTCCAAGCATTGGCTTGCGTTTTCCACTCCGAGGTTCATTGCGTTACAAAGGCGTTGGTTTAGCAACTTGCGTTGAAACGCAAGATGATGAAAAAAAAGATTCAATTCAGCCCCTCATATTTAAGAGTAACAACTAGTTGCATTTTTTTTTTTTTTTTTTTTTTAATTAATTTATTTATTTATTTGTTTATCTATTTATTTTTATATAAATCAAACCGTTTACAAACGGTAAGATTTCAAAAAGTGACATTTTTTTAAACCCTTATATATACCCGCTTCACTATACTTGTATTCTCACTTCATAATTTATATACTTCTATTCTTACAAAAATAAAAAAAGAAAAAAAAGAAAAAGAAAAACAATGTCGGGACGTGACGTGACGAGAGTTTTTTGAACTTAATGGGTTTTGGAAATCTTTTCCCTAACCTTAAAGTCAGATCTTTTTCAAACCCTTTCCTTTTTTCTCTCTCTAGGTGATTTTGGCGATTTCGCCTATTTTAGCAGAGATTCAATCACCACGTAATTTTGGTGTTGATTTCTGTGTTTCTAATCCGTTATTCCTGTTGTTTAACTTCTAATATTTCACTATTGATATGCCAATTGAATCCCCAAAACCCCCTGACCCAATCCTTGAGGAGTTTCATACTCTTACAAGGATGACGTCATCTGAAATTCGTCATAACCCTAATTCTTTTCCTACTATTAAAATTAACTTACCTAAGGCTGGGGTAGACTAAGTAAGTCTTCTAATACTCATTCTAGGGTTCGTATCAAGATCCAATCACTTGGTTCAACATCTGTGGGTGCAGGTTCAGTCCTCAAAAGACTTCGGTCTTCGAAATTGGTGGGTAAAGGTAGAAATCGCAGTGTTTCTGCTAGTGATGATCATAGTGAAGGTAATCGTTCTATTTCAACCCCTTTAGATGATGTGTTAACTAAGGTTGTTGATAGAATTTCTGCTGATAAGGTTGTGTCTAGGCAAATGGTGTTTAAGGAAGGTTTTGTAGGCGAAAATAATCATTATTCTGGTGCTGTTAAGTATGCTAAGACTATTGTTAATAAGAATAGTACTCATAGTGATTGTTTGATTGAAGGTAATGATGGGTCATTCATTAAGGAACCTCTTGAACCTGTTATGGCTGATGGTAAGATTCATAGGTGTTCTTTGGATAAGAAGGAGGGGTGTGTTGATTTTAATATGATGGATGCTCCTTGTTCAGTTAGTAATGATGCTAGTACTCACAATGTGGCTGGAGTAGAGCATGTTGATGATGCTAGTATTAGGAAAGCTAGAAAGGAAGGGGTGGAGGTGAGAAAGGTGGTTCTGAATTTGTTTTTGGAGTGAATCAGGGTAATAAAGGTATTCTTAAGAAGCCAACTGTGAGTTTTTCTAGTGTTCAATTTGGGCCAAGTTTATTTCATAAGCTGAGTTCTAATGCTTGGTCTAAAGGAGGGGCCGGAGTTAAACCTGTTAATGGAGATGGTTCTCTTAATATAGAATCCTTTGCTGAGAAGATGAAGAAAGGCATAGAGGATAAGGAGTTTGTCAATGACATAAGAGACTGAACTGCCCAACTCAACCAGAGTTAATTCCTCCTTTTTATGTTTCAAGGTATGCTTGAAATCTTTCCAAGAAGGAGGGAGTTTGTCAATGACATAAGAGACTGAAATAGCCTCATCCATGTGCATTTTGTGTTGTGTAAACCTTCCAAGTATTCCAAGAAGTTCATTGTATTGTTTCATAACTGGTCTTGAATCAGTCATTTTGTAATTTGTGAAATTACTAACAAGGAAGTTCTTACTTGATGCATCCTCAGCCATATATTTGGCATCCATGAATCCAACAGTTCTTTGGAAGACTCAAAGTTCGATAAATATCAAACAGAGAATCAGACATACCATTGAGAATAAGACCTCTACATATGTAGTCATCGTTCTCCCATTTGCACCTCCTCCGATCGCTCAACCATAGCATCATCCCTATCTTCGTGAATAGGAGTGGTTAGCACATACACCACACTCATGCTTGGCAGACAAAGAAGTGCATCTTCTTCTGCCATCTCCTAAAGTCCACCCCTTCAAACTTATACAGCTTAGCAAAGTTTGAAGCCATGTGTTTCATTGCAGCAGTTGCCATTGATTATCACAAAAATAGTTTACTTTGATTGTTGGTGTGTATTCTCCCAGAATAGGGTTAGATAATCAAAGATAGTAGCAATACCACTAGGTGGTTACCAGATATCACTTGGAATCGTGTGATCACTTTCCAAAGTAAACTATTCGACCCTAATGAATGGGTTACACGAATATCTACTTGGGATAAGACCAAATATGGTTATAGAATTAGGAACAATTCAATAACCCTTTTGATTAGAAGTGTTAATCATTTTCTATATATTTTCAAGCATGATCAGATATCCTATTTATAGGATAATACTCTTAGCTAGTCAAATGGAATTATGAGAATTAATCGGCCCATTAAATGCCTCATAATTATCCCCATTATAGCCGTTAGTGGTTACATGACCAATTAAACGTGGTCATTTTGCAGTTGAAACTGCCACTTGAATAAGTCAATGCCCGTTACAAGCAGTACTTTAACACTAGCAATACTTTAATACCATTAGCAGTACTTTCATAACACTAGCAGTGGAAACATAGCACTGGCAATGGAAACAATGCCTATCCGCACTGACTTAGCACTAGCAGTGTTTCCACTGCCTATCAGTACCAACTTAGCACTAGCAGTGTAAACACTATCTATCGATACTAATATTGCACTATCGGTATAAACCACTATTTAAGTCGAGGTGTTCAGGGACCTTATGGGTGTACACTTCGTACCTCCTTACCCATTGCCAGGTGTGAACTAATCCCACAAGTGCACTAAATTTTTCAACAATATGTATATCTAAAGTCACAAGAAAACAAAAATTAAAGGCTTTAGAAAAAATGTAAAGTTTTAGGGTGTATTTTGGAGCTCAAACAAATAGAAACTAAACTGGGGCTAAATAAGGGGATGTTTGTTTAAGCTTATTTTTTTGGCTTATGAGCTTATTTGACAATGCTTATATCCCATACGCCCATATTTTCCAGCTTATCTTCAGATTTGTGAGCTTATTATGACTTAAAGATGGATGAGAAGGTCATAAACTAAAGCCAGATAAAGAAGAGCTTATGGAATATAAGAAGAACCAAATAAGACTTGTGGGCCATATTTTCCAGGTTATCATAGGACTTGTGAGCTTATTATGACTTAAAGATGGAAGATAAGCTCTTAAGCTAGAAAAAAGCCGGATAAAGATGAGCTTGTGAGATATAAGCTGAACCAGATAAAATCGTAAGTCCAAAATAAGATTAACAAAATCCCCCTAAGTTCAAAATTTTCACCTGAGTAACCTCCAATTAATATAATTGACAAACCTGTTATTGTTATTATTATTATTATTATTATTATTATTATTATTATTATTATTATTATTATTATTATTATTATTATTATTATTATTATTATTATTTTTATCATTATTATTATTATTATTATTATTATTATTATTTTTATTATTTTTATTATTATTATTATTATTATTATTACTATTATATAAATCTAAATCTTCATCAATTACAAATCCACTAACTATATTATATTCTTCAACTAACCCTTCTTCATCTTCTTCATTTGATATCACCAACAACAATCCCTCTCTAACCATCACTCACTATCAGTCACCGATTTTAATCAAAGTCACCAAAATCTAAGACTTCTTTCTTAAAGAAGAAAAAAACTCATGAACAACTTTCATCGTACTAAAACTCTTCAAAATAACTTCAATCTCATATTATTGTAAACTCTAATTTTCATGTTTTCATCATCCCTGCTTATTTTTATAATCCAAACACGCACCAACAATAAACCTTGAAACCCCATATGTTTTCTTCATCCCCATCTATTTTCTTCATCTCATTAAAGTTTTTCATTAAATTGCCTTCTTACATATCATTTTCCATTTCAACATCTAAAAACACAAATAAACACACACACACCTCTTTTTCCCTCATTAAAGTTCTGGCTAACCCACCGACGACTACCACCACGTCATCTCAACTGAGCCGTGGACTTCACCTCGGGCAACCATTTTTTTTCCTTTTATGGGCATATATGGTGTTTATGTGCTTTATTAATACGGATTATGTTTAGTTTAAGTTTAGCTTTGGCCCATGGATGTTTTTTGGGCCCATGATTCATTTACTTCTCTTTCTATTATATATTTCAACACTGTAATGCGATCATCATTAACTAACAGTTTTATGTGTTTCCAATTTTACGCTAGAAATATGAATTTGGTAGCTATAAATGCATTCTTGTCCATTTCAGAAGGTAGAACATAAAGCTTGCTGATTGATCTTTGATAAAAAAAAAAGTAAACATACCACGTACCTATCTCGTTAGATATGTCAATAGACATATGCAAACAGGTAGAAAAACCATCGTTGACAAGCGAACGAGCAACCAGAATTACATATTTCATCTTTTAGGACCACAATTTCATCCAATAAACATTCACCAGTTTGTCAAAAGAGATATATATATGCCATCTTTGATTCTTTGAATTGTAAGCTCCTTAATGTGCATTCAAATACAAATTTATAGTCAAAGTACAAAGCCTAACTCATACTTTTGATCGTTGTATTTATGGATATTGTGTCACATTGTCGCGTTGAACACGAAAGGTATGAAATTTTGGGTTCTAGTCGAACTACCAGTCAATTTTGTGTTTGTTAAATTTTGAGGTATTAATCTGTGGCAAACATGTCATCTTATCAATTGCTAATGGCTTTCAAGTTATGTTCATTGCAGGCATATTACAGGGGTTAATTATGGTCAAAGCATAAATGGTTTAAAGTTCCTAGAAGTTCATTTCTGCTGAAGCCTTTGTCTCATTCTGCGATCGTTCTTTATAGCCGTTAGAGGGTCTTTGTGTATCTTTATCTCCTATTTAATAAGTCCCTTAATCTAGGGTTAGAGATAAGCTGTGTGTGCGTCATTGTCTCACATTTATCTTCTTTCGATCATTATCTTGATCTTGTTTCTTCTTTGTATTTGTGCGGTTATTGTCATTGACATTAACCTAATATTGTAACACTTTGGATACTATTGCTGGTTTAATCTAAGCCGACTATTGAGGCTTAGTTTGAATAAAGTATTGTTGTGAATCTATTGTTGCTGATACTTTTGAACATGGTATCAGAGCGTCAGGCTCATAATCATTGTTGATTCACCATCCAAGGGTTTCTTTGTAGAAACTTGGGGACATCTCTTCAGCAACAAAACTGGTGGTTTGGGGTTATTGCTACTAGCGTAATCACTGGTTATTTTTTATTCACAATTAGCCCTAGACTAAGTGAATCTAGGGTAATTGTGATTTGTTCTTTCCGCTGCATATTGCTATGTAAGTCTAAGTCTACTCTTTTTTCTTCAAACAAACAGTACTTAAGTCTTTGTGGGTGCAAACGGGTAGACTAACATCTTGATCTGCCACCTCTGAGTGGTATGAATACCTGCTCTGGTTTACCCCAGTCCACATGCTTGGTGCTTGTTATTTCTTAATTACAAAGTCTTATTTATTTCTTTATTTGTCTATCTGCTCTAGTTATTATCTTTGTATGTGTTATTTGTGCTGCTTATTGTTTGCATTATGGCTGTTGGTGATGATAATACTGGTGGTGGTAGTGGTGGTTCTTCAACTGAGAAAAGCTTATCCTTTGGTGATGCTTTGTATTTACACCCTAATAACACCAATGGTACTCCTATTATTTCCATCAAACTCACTGGGCGAAAATTATAAAATATGAATATGGCCATGACCTTTGCCTTAAGGAATCATAATAAGTTAGGGTTTATTGATGGTACTTGCATAAGAGATGACTCAAATCCTAGTCTTGCTAATCAATGGGATACACAGTAACTCTGTTGTGGTTACTTGGATTCTTAACTCTCTCATCTGAACTATTTCTTTGGTGCTATCTATGCTAAAAGCGCTTATGAAATGTGGAATGATCTTAAAGATACTTATGATAAGGTTGATGGTTCAGCCATTTTTAATTTACATAAAAATATAAACTCTCTTAGTCAAAGTGGGTCCTCTATTGCTGATTATTACAACAACCTTAACTCTTTATGGAAACAATTTGATTGTATGATTAGCTTGCCTCCCTACACTTGTGAGGAACAGCAAAACATTTTGAAAAACACAATCAGCTAATCAAATTAATGCAATTTCTTATGGGTCTTGATGACTCCTATGTTCCCATCGAGTAATATTTTAACCGAGATCCTTTGCCTAATGTCAAACGCCTTCTTTGTCTCGGAGAAGAATCTCAAGAAATGTTTCGATGGGAATAGCTCGCTAAACCAATGCTACGACTTTTCTTTGCAAAACTTCGATGGTGGAAAATTTCTTGATAACAAAAAGGATTTAACAACAACACTTTTAATAAAGGTTCGGGTTTAATGGTGGTACACTCTAACAACAGAGGACCAAACATGAATCTCAAATGTACTAACGCAAAAACACTGGTCACATTGTTGATAGATGTTATGATCTTGTTGGTTATCCTGCTGGATATGTCAAAAGGAACTTTAATGCTAAACATCGTGCCATAACAATGTTTCCACTGATGCTAATCATATCACTGATAATAGAGCTAGCAACTCTCTTGTCTCTTTGTCTAATGAACAACTCTCGGACTTATGAGTCTTCTTAATGACAACAATGTGTCTTCTGCTAATGCCAACATGGCAGGTAAAAATTTTCAGGAACTTTCTTTAATGGAAGTGTTAAGTTTAATATAAACTTCAACAAATTTTTAACAACAACACAAAAACCTTATCTGGAAACATCAGTCTTGGTTGGATTGTTGACTCTTGTGCAAATCGACACATGATTGTATCAACAAAATTTTAATTAATGTTGTTGACATTTCAAATCTTGGTCTAACTGTTGGACATCCCATTGTTACTCAGGCTTTAATTACTAAAATTGGTGATTTAAAGGTCAATAATGACCTAACTCTTTTGATGTTACGGTTGTTCACGAGTACAATGTCAGTCTTCTGCATTCATAAGATTGCTAGAGACAACAAGATGTTTGTTGGGTTTAATGAATCTAATTGCTATATACATGATTTACATCAAAAAAGGATTGTGGGGATTGGTAAACAATGCAATGGGTTATATATGTTTGATATTGATTCTACATGTAAGATTATTTCTAATAATTGCATTTCTGTTTGTCATGTTTCTAGAAATCTCATCAAGACTTGGTCATCCCTCTGACCAAGTCCTACATATACTCAAATCCACTCTTAAACTTGATAGTACATCTGAATCTGACCATCTTTGTGATACTTTCAATAAAGCTAAACAAACCAGGGAACCATTCCCTCTAAGTGAACATAAATCAACTAAAATTAGTGAACTTGTTCATCTAGATGTATGGGGACCATATAAAGTCACTAGCAGAGATGGTTACAATTTTTTTTTTAACTATTGTTGATGACTATTCTAGGGTAGTCTGGGTTTATATGCTTAAGGGAAAGGATGATGTTTATGTTTCCATTGTTAACTTTACTCATATGCTATCAAATCAATTTGAACACAATGTTAAGATTTTTAGAAGTGATAATGGGATTTGTCAAAATTGTCAATAACAAACTTCAACACTTCTTTCATAAAAAAGGAATTTTACATCAAACCTCTTGTGTTTACACACCACAACAAAATGGTATTGCAGAAAGGAAACATAGGCATCTCCTTAATGTGGCTAGATCCATTATGTTTCAGGGGGAATTACCTCTATATCTTTGGCCTGAATGTGTTCTAAGCTGCGCATATGTCATAAACAGGTTACCCTCTTCAGTGTTGTCTTGCAAGTCTCCATTCTCCTTTGTGTATGGGCATAACCCTTCACTCTCTCTCTCCTTAGAGTCTTTGGCTGCTTATGCTATGCCACCATTCTCATCATCTCTGATAAATTTGGTAGTAGGTCCGAGAAAAGTGTCTTTATTGGTTATTCAAATGAGAAAAAAGGTTATAAACTTTTAAGTTTAGAAACAAAAAATATCTTTTATTCTAGAGATGTCAAATTTTATGAAACTGTTTTTCCTTTCAAAATGAAAAATTCTTTGTCAAAACCTTTTGTTGAAACTTATATGCCTAAAGATTTAAATCACAAAAATTTCTTTGACTCACAAATAAGCCCCAATGATGAAGGGAGAGTGACATCCTATGAAGATGGCACAGTGTTGGGTCATCCTACTAGGGATGATGAACCTGTTGCAACTTCCATAGATGATAATACACATCCTGAGGGCACTGTATCACATGAATCACATCCTGGCGATGCATCTTGATTCTGCGGGTACATCTTCGATTCACATCATAATTCGAACAAGAAGAAGGCTTGCCACCACTCTTGCTAGAAGGTCAACCAGAGTTTCTAAGTTGCCCAGTAATCTTAATGACTTTATTGTTGAAGGAAAAGTTAAATATGGTGTTGATAAGGTTGTTAATTACTCTAACCTTAACAAAGATAATTACTGCTTTGCTTCTAGTCTTAATAAAAGTATTGAACCTACCTGTTATGAAGAAGCTATCTTTGACAAGAATTGGGTTGATGCTATGAACTCTGAAATTGAGGCCTTAAATGAAAATCATGCTTGGGATATATCTGATCTACCTCCTAATAGAACTCCCATTGGTTACAAATGGATCTTTAAAATCAAATATAAAGCCAATGGTGAAGTTGATAGATACAAGGCTAGATTAGTTGCTAAAGGTTATAACCATAGGGAAGGAATAGACTATGATGAAACTTTTTCTCCTGTTGTAAAATGTCTCTTGTTAGATGTCTTATTGCCTTAGCTGTGAAAAACAAATGGCCTCTTTTTCAACTTGATGTTAACAATGCTTTTTTGTATGGAGATCTTGATGAGGATGTCTATATGACCATCCCTAAGGGGTTCTGTAATGAGAACAATAAGAATAAAGTTTGTAAACTTGTCAAGTCTCTATATGGCCTTAAACAAGCTCCCAGGAAATGGAATGAAAAACTTGTTAGTGTTTTAAAAGAAAATAACTTTGTTCAATCTGTCAATGATCACTCTTTGTTCACCAAAATAGAGAATAACAAGTTTATTGCTCTATTTTTTTATGTGGATGATATTGTTCTTACCTGCATTGATGAGATAAACCTATTCAAAGAGTTTCTAAAATCAAAATTTCATATCAAAGACTTGGGAAGCTTAAAATATTTTCTTGGCATTGAGGTTCTAAAAACTAGGAATGACATATGTCTCACCCAAAGAAAATACTGTCTTGAACTCCTCAAAGAATTTGGTCTCCTTGGGTGCAAACATGTGTCCACTCCTATGGAACCCAACTCTGTTCTTCCATACATACCCATCTGATGATCCCTTACTTGTCAACATCGGTTATCGGTTACTTGGGAAACTTATTTATCTCACCCATACAAGACGACATCTCATACTCAGTTCATTGTGCGGCCCAATATATGCATTCTCCGCTTAAATCTCATTTAGAATGTGCCCTCAATGTTGTGAGATATCTAAAAGGAGCTCCAGGAAAAGGTCTAAGGTACAATTTCAGCAAATCTGAAAACCATCTTGAAGGGTATAGTGATGCAGAATGGGCTAAATGCAAGAAAACCAGGAAATCATTACAGGTTATTGTGTTTTCTTTAATGACTGTTGATCTCATGGAAAAGCAAAAACAAAACACTCTTTCAAAATCTTCCACGAAGCAGTATAGATCTATGTCTACTGCTGCCTGTGAAATTATTTGGATTCAAAAATTCTTAAAAGATCTAAAAGTAGATATCAATCTCCTGTAATCTTTTTGTGATAACAAATCGCTTCGCAACTTTGTGTCAATCTTGTTTTCCATGAAAGATCAAAACACTTTGAAATTGATGTTCACTTCATCAGGGGAAAAATTGCAAGAGGTGTTATAAGTGCCAAAAAGATTGGCTCTTCAAACCAAACTGCTGACATTCTTACAAAAAACCTTCTTGTTTATCAACATAAATTCTTGTGTGAAAAATTGATATTGTTTGATATGTTTGCCCATCAGATTAAGGGGGAATGTTAAATTTTGAGGTATTAATCTGTGGCAAACATGTCATTTTATCAATTGCTAATGGCTTTCAAGTTATGTTCATTGCAGGCATATTACAGGGGTTAATTATGGTCAAAGCATAAATGGTTTAAAGTTCCTAGAAGTTCATTTCTGCTGATGCGTTCTTTATAGCCGTTAGAGGGGTCTTTGTGTATCTTTATCTCCTATTTAATAAGTCCCTTAATCTAGGGTTAGAGATAACTGTGTGTGCAGTCATTGTCTCACATTTCTCTTCTTTCTGATCATTATACTGATCTTGTTTCTTCTTTGTATTTGTCATTGACATTAACCTAATCTTGTAACACTTTGGATACTATTGCTGGTTTAATCTAAGCCGACTATTGAGGCTTAGGTTTGAATAAAGTATTGTTGTGAATCTATTGTTGCTGATACTTTCGAACAGTGTTCCTTATTGTTCAGAAGATACTTACGCATTTAAAGGAATTTATAGTTAGAGGGTACACTAGAAACCTTAAGCTGTAAAAATGTAATGTTTTCTTCAAACATGCCATAACAAGCAAGCATTTAAAAATCGTTGCTCATATAACAGAGTGATGGATTATAGTAATGTTAATGTGTGGATCAAAAAAAAAAAAAAAAAAAAAAGTTGGTTGTGTGTTTGTGTGCATCAACTACACCCAACTTGCAACATATTATATACATTCAAACTTCATTGACTGAGCATGCTCCAATTGATCAAGTCTCACAGCAAGACATTTTAGTTGCCACTTAAAAGCATCGACCAGAGCCTATTTTCTCAATATGTAAAAGTTAAAATGTTTTTTTTTTTATGTTATTATCTCATGTTTACAATATACTGACTTGCATATGTTTTTACTGTACTATATTGTTATTATCTCATGTATACTGACTTGCAAACGTTTTATGTAACTGGGGTAACCAAACGTTTTATGTAAGTTCCAGGCATTGGGCCTATAAAAACTAATAAATAATAAATGGAAAATTGATTTTCGGGTCTAATCGGGTTGACCCGATAACCCGATAGCATTATTTTTTTAACCCTAACCCGACCCAATAACACTATCGGGTTATCGGGTTCGGGTCAAAACAACCCGACAAGATTTTTGACCCTATTTGACCCGACCCGATAAGGCCTTACTGACACCCCGACCCTACTGACACCCCTAGTTAGAGGTACACTAGAAACCTTAAGCTGTAAAAATATAATGTTTTCTTCAAACATGTAACACGCAAGCATTTAAAAATCGTTACTCATATAAATGAGTGATGGATTATAGTAATTTTAGTGAGATACTGGATTTATATTAATGAAATGTTTGTAGATC
>OU343225.1:35788063-35876039 GCA_910596185.1 Chrysanthemum makinoi | reverse complement strand
CAAATACTAACAAGCAGTAAACATCAAAAGCAATCTTAAACCATATAAAACAACTCAAAACTTAAAAACATTCATAGACTTGGCAAAATCTAGAACCAAACCAGGAACATCAATCGTAACAATTAAAGCTAGTAAATCTAAGCTCGCAAGAACATCAACAAATCTCACCATTATCTAAACATCATTTACAAAAAATCAAAATAATCACCTAAACATAAATTTCTAGTTTTTTGTTGTACAAATAATCATAAGAACCTTTTCATCAAACATCTCGTGAAAACTCGGTGAAAAATAAGCTAATCTATGGCTTTTCAAGTATGCCCTTCCAAGAAGACACATACTTAAAGAACCATGGATTGACTGATTTCACACATACTGTAAATAATCTTGGACTAAACTTGAAAAGGTTGAAACTTTATGTGAATTTGAGGTGGGGTATGAATGGAAGTTTGCAACTTTAAGCTATCCAATAAGCAATTGCAATCAAATGACAAAAAAATATGCATTTTTCGCAGAGATTCATGATATAGATAAAAGCACTTCATAGACCATCGCTTTATCTATATCGAAGGTGCATTTGGTTTGTAAGCGGGTTTGGATTAGAATTTGAATTTGGATTTGGATTTGGAAAGAGAAAATATAATCGCTTTTATCTAAAACGTAGTAGAGTGTAAACCAGAGAAACTAATCCTTATAGCTTTTAAAACTAAACTTAACAAAGATAACACCTTTAGATATGTGGTTCTTATCTCGAGGCGAACAAGTCTACATACATTATATTGGCTTCAATCATGCCCAAAGGATACTAAGATGATATAATGTATCAGGATCACCTTATGCATTTATTCATTATCGAAAAACCCCTATTCCCCCAGATAACTAATAAGCACTTTGGCATAAGCTTGCCCAGCCTATATAAGTACTTTATATAAGCTTAACCAAACAACCCTAAATCCCATATTCCCATGAAAGTTATATCTCTCTCACAAACTCACACTGCTCTACACATGATAATTAGGAAAAATACAAATACATCACAATGTATAAGCTTTGTACCTTATTTTATACCCAATAGCTTATTAACCAAAAACCCATGTCACCAAATCTCTCATTTCTTCAAACTTCGACTACCAAACAGTTTTGAAGTTAAATAAGAGGGTTAGGGTTTTTATTTTTTATAAAATTTGGGGATTTTGTTTAAATTGATAAAGGGTTTCTGTTTCGTTTGTGTTTGGTGGTGGCCTGCCTGAGATGCGATGGTTGTTGGAAATGTTTCGAAAATGAATAATGAGGAAAGAGGTTGAAGGTTCGGTGTATTAGTTTACTGTATTTTGTTAGTATCAAAGTACCCCTTACGCTCAGTTCTCGAGTTGAAATGAAAAAGGAAAGTAAAAGAAACAGAAAGTTTTTTGAGTTCTTGAGTCTTTTTTAAAGGAGGAAAGGGAAATGGAAAGGAAATAAGAGGAAGATTTGTTAGAAATCTTCCTCCCACTTTTGGGAGGAAAGGAAAGGAAACGGAACCGTATGTTGTTTAAAGTTAAAGACTATACCATTTTAAAATATTTGACATTAATAATTAAAGTGCATATATGTAATTTGACCAAGTTATTTTCCTTTTCTTCTCACTCAAGAACATGATTATTATTACTTTTCTTTTCATTTCCTCTATCTCAAGAACATAACAACTAACGCTTACTTTTCTTTTCCATTTCTTTTCCCTTTCCTATTCTTTTCCTTTTCCCTTTCCTAAAAACTCGAGAACTGAGTGTTAATTAACGGTTCAGTGTTGTTTACGGTTGTTTAGGTTACTCCATATAGACTAAGGATCAAATGAGAAAATCTTTAAAATAAGAAGGATGAGAAATAACTATAACTACACATTAGAGATCCATCAATTTGAATTAGATGCATCCCTAATCTTTTATATGCATCATAATATATTTTCAACTAAGAATTAGATGCATATACATGTATTATATGCATTTCATCAAGTTAGACGAATCCTATGTATTTTTCGTCCTCTGTGAGTCAAATTTGTTGCTAGTACTACTTTGCATCGTTTTCACTTCAAAATCACTTTCGAAACTAATTGTGATGCATCTAAATGAATAGAGATGCATCTAATTCAAGTCGATGCATCTCACATATGTAGTCATAGTTATTTATCATTCTTCTTATTTTAAGTTTTCTTCTCACCGGGTCCTTACCAACTCCATATATTACAACTTATGATAGCAGGTAAAAAGTTACTAAATGGTCTTTGTGGTTGTCGGATTTAACGGATTTAGCCCTTAGATTTTTTTTCTAGGATCCTCTCCTGTGCGCGACCCGTAACGGGATTTTATTATGTTTTTATCAATTTGGTCAGTTTTCATCCGTTTCTATACGTTTTCGCCTGTTTTTCTTACGTTTTCATCCGTTTTTCTTACATTTTTATCCGTTTTCGTCCATCACTATTATGTTTTTGCCCATTTTTATACATTTTTATACGTTTTTGTATGTTTTTTTACGTTTTCATCTGGTTATATATGTTTTCATCTATTTTTATATGTTTTGACCATTTTTATACGTTTTATCTGATTTAAATAGATAAAACCATATACAAGCAAATAAAAATGTTAAAAAATGGATTAAAATGGACAAAAACGTATAAAAAAGGATAAAGCGCATACAAACAGATAAAAATGTAAGAAAAACGGACGAAGACGTATAAAAATGGATGAAATGTATAAAAGCGAATACAACTGTAAAAACAGATAAAAACGGACGAAAACGTATACAATTGGATAAAAACGTATACAAACATATAAAAAATGATGAAAACATATAAAAACGAATTAAAAAGTAAGAAAAACGGACGAAAACGTATAAAAATGGATAAAAACGTATTGAATTAGACCAAAAGTGAAATATCCAACAAACTACAACGATAAAAAATGCAGTTAACTCTTAACTGAATTAAAACCCTATGAATTGATTGGTATAGTGGATGTTTTTAATTATAGACCGTATTTAATTTAGGGTGCTTTTTAATTTTATATAAGAGGGTAAGGAGTCATAACGTGGAACGGGTGTTATGACCTAGTTCCAAGCGTTGGCTTGCGTTTTTCCCATCGAGGTTCATTGCGTTACAAGGCGTAAGAGGCGTTGGTTTAGCAACTTGCGTTGAAACGCAAGATGATGAAAAAAAAGATTCAATTCAGCCCCTCGTATTTAAGAGTAACAACTAGTTGCAGTTTTTTTTTTTTTTTTTTTTTTTTTTTTATTTATTTATTTGTTTGTACTATTTATTTTTATATAAATCAAACCGTTTACAAACGGTAAGATTTCAAAAAGTGACATTTTTTTAAACCCTTATATATACCCACTTCACTATACTTGTATTCTCACTTCATAATTTATATACTTCTATTCTTACAAAAATAAAAAAAGAAAAAAAAGAAAAAGAAAAACAATGTCGGGACGTGACGTGACGAGAGTTTTTTGAACTTAATGGGTTTTGGAAATCTTTTCCCTAACCTTAATGTCAGATCTTTTTCAAACCCTTTCCTTTTTTCTCTCTCTAGGTGATTTTGGCGATTTCGCCTCTTTTAGCAGAGATTCAATCACCACGTAATTTTGGTGTTGATTTCTGTGTTTCTAATCCGTTATTCCTGTTGTTTAACTTCTAATATTTCACTATTGATATGCCAATTGAATCCCCAAAACCCCCTGACCCAATCCTTGAGGAGTTTCATACTCTTACAAGGATGACGTCATCTGAAATTCGTCATAACCCTAATTCTTTCCTCTATTAAAATTAACTTACCTAAGGCTGGGGTAGACTAAGTAAGTCTTCTAATACTCATTCTAGGGTTCGTATCAAGATCCAATCACTTGGTTCAACATCTGTGGGTGCAGGTTCAGTCCTCAAAAGACTTCGGTCTTCGAAATTGGTGGGTAAAGGTAGAAATCGCAGTGTTTCTGCTAGTGATGATCATAGTGAAGGTAATCGTTCTATTTCAACCCCTTTAGATGATGTGTTAACTAAGGTTGTTGATAGAATTTCTGCTGATAAGGTTGTGTCTAGGCAAATGGTGTTTAAGGAAGGTTTTGTAGGCGAAAATAATCATTATTCTGGTGCTGTTAAGTATGCTAAGACTATTGTTAATAAGAATAGTACTCATAGTGATTGTTTGATTGAAGGTAATGATGGGTCATTCATTAAGGAACCTCTTGAACCTGTTATGGCTGATGGTAAGATTCATAGGTGTTCTTTGGATAAGAAGGAGGGGTGTGTTGATTTTAATATGATGGATGCTCCTTGTTCAGTTAGTAATGATGCTAGTACTCACAATGTGCTGAGTAGAGCATGTGATGATGCTAGTATTAGGAAAGCTAGAAAGGAAGGGGTGGAGGTGAGAAAGGTGGTTCTGAATTTGTTTTTGGAGTGAATCAGGGTAATAAAGGTATTCTTAAGAAGCCAACTATGAGTTTTTCTAGTGTTCAATTTGGGCCAAGTTTATTTCATAAGCTGGGTTCTAATGCTTGGTCTAAAGGAGGGGCCGGAGTTAAACCTGTTAATGGAGATGGTTCTCTTAATATAAAATCCTTTGCTGAGAAGATGAAGAAAGGCATGGAGGATAGGGAGTTTGTCAATGACATAAGAGACTGAACTGCCCAACTCAACCAGATTTAATTCCTCCTTTTTATGTTTCAAGGTATGCTTGAAATCTTTCCAAGAAGGAGGGAGTTTGTCAATGACATAAGAGACTGAAATAGCCTCATCCATGTGCATTTTGTGTTGTGTAAACCTTCCAAGTATTCCAAGAATTTCATTGTATTGTTTCATAACTGGTCTTGAATCTGTCATTTTGTAATTTGTAAAATTACTAACAAGGAAGTTCTTACTTGATGCATCCTCAGCCATATATTTGGCATCCATGAATCCCACAGTTCTTTGGAAGACTCAAAGTTCTGATAAATATCAAACAGAGAATCAGACATACCATTGAGAATAAGACCTCTACATATGTAGTCATCGTTCTCCCATTTGCACCTCCTCCTGATCTGCTCAACCATAGCATCATCCCCATCTTCATGAATAGGAGTGCTTAGCACATACACCATACTCATGCTTGACAGCAAGAAGTGCATCTTCTTCTGCCATCTCCTAAAGTCCACCCCTTCAAACTTATACAGCTTAGCAAAGTTTGAAGCCATGTGTTTCATTGCAGCAGTTGCCATTGATTATCACAAAAATAGTTTACTTTGATTGTTGGTGTGTATTCTCCCAGAATAGGGTTAGATAATCAAAGATAGTAGCAATACCACTAGGTGGTTACCAGATATCACTTGGAATCGTGTGATCACTTTCCAAAGTAAACTATTCGACCCTAATGCCTGGGTTACACGAATATCTATTGGGATAAGATCAAATATGGTTATAGAATTAGGAACAATTCAATAACCCTTTTGCTTAGAAGTGTTAATCATTTTCTATATATTTTCAAGCATGATCGCATTTCCTATTTATAGGATAATATTCTTAGCTAGTCAAATGGAATTATGAGAATTAATCGGCCCATTAAATGCCTCATAATTATCCCCATTATAGCCGTTAGTGGTTACATGACCAATTAACGTGGTCATTTTGCGTTGAAACTGCCACTTGAATAAGTCAATGCCCGTTACAAGCATTACTTTAACACTACAGTACTTTAATACCATTAGCAGTACTTTCATAACACTAGCAGTGGAAACATAGCACTAGCAATGGAAACAATGCCTATCCGCACTGACTTAGCACTAGCAGTGTTTCCACTGCCTATCAGTACCAACTTAGCACTAGCAGTGTAAACACTATCTATCAGTACTAATATTGCACTATCAGTATAAACCACTATTTAAGTCAGGGTGTTCAGGGACCTTATGGGTGTACACTTCGTACCTCCTTACCCATTGCCAGGTGTGAACTAATCCCACAAGTGCACTAAATTTTTCAACAATATGTATATCTAAAGTCACAAGAAAACAAAAATTAAAGGCTTTAGAAAAAATGTAAAGTTTTAGGGTGTATTTTGGAGCTCAAACAAATAGAAACTAAACTGGGGGTAAATATGGGGATGTTTGTTTAAGCTTATTTTTTTGGCTTATGAGCTTATTTGACAATGCTTATATCTCATACGCCCATATTTTCCAGCTTATCTTCAGATTTGTGAGCTTATTATGACTTAAAGATGGATGAGAAGGTCATAAACTAAAGCCAGATAAAGAAGAGCTTATGGAATATAAGAAACCAATAAGACTTGTGGGCCATATTTTCCAGGTTATCATAGGACTTGTGAGCTTATTATGACTTAAAGATGGAAGATAAGCTCTTAAGCTAGAAAAAAGCCGGATAAAGATGAGCTTGTGAGATATAAGCTGAACAGATAAAATCGTAAGTCCAAAATAAGATTAACAAAATCCCCCTAAGTTCAAAATTTTCACCTGAGTAACCTCCAATTAATATAATTGACAAACCTGTTATTGTTATTATTATTATTATTATTATTATTATTATTATTATTATTATTATTATTATTATTATTATTATTTTTATTATTATTTTTTATTTATTTTTATTTCCAACATCCCTTTATTATTATTATTATTATTATTATTATTATTATTATTATTATTATTATTATTATTATTATTATTATTATTATTATATAAATCTAAATCTTCATCAATCACAAATCCACTAACTATATTATATTCTTCAACTAACCCTTCTTCATCTTCTTCATTTGATATCACCAACAACAATCCCTCTCTAACCATCACTCACTATCAGTCACCCGATTCTAATCAAAGTCACCAAAATCTAAGACTTCTTTCTTGAAGAAGAAAAAAGCTCATGAACAACTTTCATCGTACTAAAACTCTTCAAAATAACTTCAATCTCATATTAATGTAAACTCTAATTTTCATGTTTTCATCATCCCTGCTTATTTTTATAATCCAAACACGCACCACAACAATAACCTTGAAACCCCATATATGTTTCTTCATCCCCATCTATTTTCTTCATCTCATTAAAGTTTTTCATTAAATTGCCTTCTTACATATCATTTTCCATTTCAACATCTAAAAACACAAATAAACACACACACACACACACACACCTCTTTTTCCCTCATTAAAGTTCTAGCTAACCCACCGACGACTACCACCACATCATCTCAACTGAGCCGTGGACTTCACCTCGGGCAACCATTTTTTTCCTTTTATGGGCATATATGGTGTTTATGTGCTTTATTAATATGGATTATGTTTAGTTTAAGTTTAGCTTTGGCCCATGGATGTTTTTTGGGCCCATGATTCATTTACTTCTCTTTCTATTATATATTTCAACACTGTAATGCGATCATCATTAACTAACAGTTTTATGTGTTTCCAATTTTACGCTAGAAATATGAATTTGGTAGCTATAAATGCATTCTTGTCCATTTCAGAAGGTAGAACATAAAGCTTGCTGATTGATCTTTGATAAAAGAAAAGTAAACATACCACGTACATATCTCGTTAGATATGTCAATAGACATATGCAAACAGGTAGAAAAACCATCGTTGACAAGCGAACGAGCAACCAGAATTACATATTTCATCTTTTAGGACCACAATTTCATCCAATAAACATTCACCAGTTTGTCAAAAGAGATATATATATGCCATCTTTGATTCTTTGAATTGTAAGCTCCTTAATGTGCATTCAAATACAAATTTATAGTCAAAGTACAAAGCCTAACTCATACTTTTGTTCTCTTTGTATGGATATTGTGTCACATTGTCACATTGAACACGAAAGGTATGAAATTTTGGGTTCTAGTCGAACTACCAGTCAATTTTGTGTTTGTTAAATTTTGAGGTATTAATCTGTGGCAAACATGTCATCTTATCAATTGCTAATGGCTTTCAAGTTATGTTCATTGCAGGCATATTACAGAGGTTAATTATGGTCAAAGCATAAATGGTTTAAAGTTCCTAGAAGTTCATTTCTGCTGAAGCCTTTGTCTCATTTCTGCTGATGCGTTCTTTATAGCCGTTAGAGGGGTCTTTGTGTATCTTTATCTCCTATTTAATAAGTCCCTTAATCTAGGGTTAGAGATAACTGTGTGTGCAGTCATTGTCTCACATTTATCGTCTTTCTGATCATTATACTGATCTTGTTTCTTCTTTGTATTTGTCTGGTTATTGTCTCATTGACATTAACCTAATATTGTAACACTTTGGATACTATTGCTGGTTTAATCTAAGCCGACTATTGAGGCTTAGTTTGAATAAAGTATTGTTGTGAATCTATTGTTGCTGATACTTTTGAACATGGTATCAGAGCGTCAGGCTCATAATCATTGTTGATTCACCATCCAAGGGTTTCTTTGTAGAAACTTGGGGACATCTCTTCAGCAACAAAACTGGTGGTTTGGGGTTATTGCTACTAGCGTAATCACTGGTTATTTTTTATTCACAATTAGCCCTAGACTAAGTGAATCTAGGGTAATTGTGATTTGTTCTTTCCGCTGCATATTGCTATGTAAGTCTAAGTCTACTCTTTTTCTTCAAACAAACAGTACTTAAGTCTTTTGGGTGCAACGGTAGACTAACATCTTGATCTGCCACCTCTAGTGGTATGAATACCGCTTCCTGTTTACCCCTCCACATGCTTGGTGCTTGTTATTTCTTAATTACAAAGTCTTATTTATTTCTTTATTTGTCTATCTGCTCTAGTTATTATCTTTGTATGTGTTATTTGTCTGTCTTATTGTTTGCATTATGGCTGTTGGTGATGATAATACTGGTGGTGGTAGTGGTGGTTCTTCAACTGAGAAAAGCTTATCCTTTGGTGATGCTTTGTATTTACACCCTAATAACACCAATGGTACTCCTATTATTTCCATCAAACTCACTGGAACTGAAAATTATAAAATACGGAATATGGCCATGACCTTTGCCTTAAGGAATCATAATAAGTTAGGGTTTATTGATGGTACTTGCATAAGAGATGACTCAAATCCTAGTCTTGCTAATCAATGGGATACCTGTAACTCTGTTGTGGTTACTTGGATTCTTAACTCTCTCAGTCCTGAACTATTTGCTGGTGCTATCTATGCTAAAACTGCTTATGAAATGTGGAATGATCTTAAAGATACTTATGATAAGGTTGATGGTTCAGCCATTTTTAATTTACATAAAAATATAAACTCTCTTAGTCAAAGTGGGTCCTCTATTGCTGATTATTACAACAACCTTAACTCTTTATGGAAACAATTTGATTGTATGATTAGCTTGCCTCCCTGCACTTGTGAGGCTGCAAAACATTTTGAAAAACACAATCAGCTAATCAAATTAATGCAATTTCTTATGGGTCTTGATGACTCCTATGTTCCCATCAGAAGTAATATTTTAACCAGAGATCCTTTGCCTAATGTCAAAACTGCCTTCTCTGTTGTCTCTGGAGGAGAATCTCAAAGAAATGTTTCGTCTGGGAATAGCTCTGCTAAACCCAATGCTACAGCTTTTGCTGCAAAAACTTCTGATGGTGGAAAATTTCTTGATAACAAAAAAGGATTTAACAACAACACTTTTAATAAAGGTTCTGGGTTTAATGCTGGTAACAGCTCTAACAACAGAGGACCAAACATGAATCTCAAATGTACTAACTGCAAAAAACCTGGTCACATTGTTGATAGATGTTATGATCTTGTTGGTTATCCTGCTGGATATGTCAAAAGGAACTTTAATGCTAAACCTGTCAGCAGTAACAATGTTTCCACTGATGCTAATCATATCACTGATAATAGAGCTAGCAACTCTCTTGTCTCTTTGTCTAATGAACAACTCTCCAGACTTATGAGTCTTCTTAATGACAACAATGTGTCCTCTGCTAATGCCAACATGGCAGGTAAAAATTTTTCAGGAACTTTCTTTAATGGAAGTGTCAAGTTTAATATAAACTTCAACAAATTTTTTAACAACAACACAAAAACCTTATCTGGAAACATCAGTCTTGGTTGGATTGTTGACTCTTGTGCAAATCAGCACATGACTGTATCAACAAAATTTTTAATTAATGTTGTTGACATTTCAAATCTTGGTCTAACTGTTGGACATCCCATTGTTACTCAGGCTTTAATTACTAAAATTGGTGATTTAAAGGTCAATAATGACCTAACTCTTTTTGATGTTCTGGTTGTTCCTGAGTACAATGTCAGTCTTCTGTCTGTTCATAAGATTGCTAGAGACAACAAGATGTTTGTTGGGTTTAATGAATCTAATTGCTATATACATGATTTACATCAAAAAGGATTGTGGGGATTGGTAAACAATGCAATGGGTTATATATGTTTGATATTGATTCTACATGTAAGATTATTTCTAATAATTGCATTTCTGTTTGTCATGTTTCTAGAAATCTCTGGCATCACAGACTTGGTCATCCCTCTGACCAAGTCCTACATATACTCAAATCCACTCTTAAACTTGATAGTACATCTGAATCTGACCATCTTTGTGATACTTTCAATAAAGCTAAACAAACCAGGGAACCATTCCCTCTAAGTGAACATAAATCAACTAAAATTAGTGAACTTGTTCATCTAGATGTATGGGGACCATATAAAGTCACTAGCAGAGATGGTTACAATTTTTTTTTTAACTATTGTTGATGACTATTCTAGGGTAGTCTGGGTTTATATGCTTAAGGGAAAGGATGATGTTTATGTTTCCATTGTTAACTTTACTCATATGCTATCAAATCAATTTGAACACAACGTTAAGATATTCAGAAGTGATTATGGGACAAAAATTGTCAATAACAAACTTCAACACTTCTTTCATAAAAAAGGAATTTTACATCAAACCTCTTGTGTTTACACACCACAACAAAATGGTATTGCAGAAAGGAAACATAGGCATCTCCTTAATGTGGCTAGATCCATTATGTTTCAGGGGGAATTACCTCTATATCTTTGGCCTGAATGTGTTCTAACTGCTGCATATGTCATAAACAGGTTACCCTCTTCAGTGTTGTCTGGCAAGTCTCCCTTCTCCTTTGTGTATGGGCATGACCCTTCACTCTCTCTCCTTAGAGTCTTTGGCTTCTTATGCTATGCCACCATTCTCAACATCTCTGATAAATTTGGTAGTAGGTCCGAGAAAAGTGTCTTTATTGGTTATTCAAATGAGAAAAAAGGTTATAAACTTTTAAGTTTAGAAACAAAAATATCTTTTTATTCTAGAGATGTCAAATTTTATGAAACTGTTTTTCCTTTCAAAATGAAAAATTCTTTGTCAAAACCTTTTGTTGAAACTTATATGCCTAAAGATTTAAATCACAAAAATTTCTTTGACTCACAAATAAGCCCCAATGATGAAGGGAGAGTGACATCCTATGAAGATGGCACAGTGTTGGGTCATCCTACTAGGGATGATGAACCGTTTGCAACTTCCATAGATGATAATACACACCCTGAGGGCACTGTATCACATGAATCACATCCTGCTGATGCATCTTCTGATTCTGCGGGTACATCTTCTGATTCACATCAGAATTCGAACAAGAAAGAAGGCTCTGCCGCCCACTATCGCTAAGGTCAACCAGAAATTTCTAAGTTGCCCAAAGAATCTTAATGACTTTATTGTTGAAGGAAAAGTTAAATATGGTGTTGATAAGGTTGTTAATTACTCTAACCTTAACAAAGATAATTACTGCTTTGCTTCTAGTCTTAATAAAAGTATTGAACCTACCTGTTATGAAGCTAGCTATCTTTGACAAGAATTGGGTTGATGCTATGAACTCTGAAATTGAGGCCTTAAATGAAAATCATGCTTGGGATATATCTGATCTACCTCCTAATAGAACTCCCATTGGTTACAAATGGATCTTTAAAATCAAATATAAAGCCAATGGTGAAGTTGATAGATACAAGGCTAGATTAGTTGCTAAAGGTTATAACCATAGGGAAGGAATAGACTATGATGAAACTTTTTTCTCCTCTGTAAAAATGTCTACTGTTAGATGTCTTATTGCCTTAGGCGTGAAAAACAAATGCCCTTTTTCAACTTGATGTTAACAATGCTTTTTTGTATGGAGATCTTGATGAGGATGTCTATATGACCATCCCTAAGGGGTTCTGTAATGAGAACAATAAGAATAAAGTTTGTAAACTTGTCAAGTCTCTATATGGCCTTAAACAAGCTCCCAGGAAATGGAATGAAAAACTTGTTAGTGTTTTAAAAGAAAATAACTTTGTTCAATCTGTCAATGATCACTCTTTGTTCACCAAAACAGAGAATAACAAGTTTATTGCTCTCTATTTTTTATGTGGATGATATACTTAATGAAACCTGCATTGATGAGATAAATCTATTCAAAGAGTTTCTAAAATCAAAATTTCATATCAAAGACTTGGGAAGCTTAAAATATTTTCTTGGCATTGAGGTTCTAAAAACTAGGAATGACATATGTCTCACCCAAAGAAAATACTGTCTTGAACTCCTCAAAGAATTTGGTCTCCTTGGGTGCAAACCTGTGTCCACTCCTATGGAACCCAACTCTGTTCTTCCATACATACCCACTGCTGATGATCCCTTACTTGTCAACATCACTGTTATCGAAGTTACTTGGGAAACTTATTTATCTCACCCATACAAGACTGACATCTCATACTCAGCCATTGTCTCGCCCAATATATGCATTCTCCGCTTAAATCTCATTTAGAATGTGCCCTCAATGTTGTGAGATATCTAAAAGGAGCTCCAGGAAAAGGTCTAAGGTACAATTTCAAAGAACTCGAAAACCATCTTGAAGGGTATAGTGATGCAGCTGGGCTAAATGCAAGAAAACCAGAAATTGCTACAGGTTATTGTGTTTTCTTTAATGACTGTTTGATCTCATGGAAAAGCAAAAAACAAAACACTCTTTCAAAATCTTCCACAGAAGCAGAGTATAGATCTATGTCTACTGCTGCCTATGAAATTATTTGGATTCAAAAAATCTTAAAAGATCTAAAAGTAGATATCAATCTCCCTGTTAATCTTTTTTGTGATAACAAATCTGCTCTGCAACTTGCTGTCAATCCTGTTTTCCATGAAAGATCAAAACATTTTGAAATTGTTGTTCACTTCATCGGGAAAAATTGCAAGAGGTGTTATAAGTGCCAAAAGATTGGCTCTTCAAACCAAAACCTGACATTCTTACAAAAACCTTCTTGTTTATCAACATAAATTCTTGGTGAAAATTGATATTGTTTGATATGTTTGCCCATCGATTAAGGGGAATGTTAAATTTTGAGGTATTAATCTGTGGCAAACATGTCATTTATCAATTCTAATGGCTTTCAAGTTATGTTCATTGCGCATATTACAGGGTTAATTATGGTCAAAGCATAAATGGTTTAAAGTTCCTAGAAGTTCATTTCTCTCAAGCCTTGTCCATTTCCATGCTCTTTATAGCCGTTAGAGGAGTCTTTGTGTATCTTTATCTCCTATTTAATAAGTCCCTTAATCTAGGGTTAGAGATAACTGTGTGCATCATTGTCTCACATTTCTATTCTTTCTGATCATTATACTGATCTTGTTTCTTCTTTGTATTTGTCTGGTTATTGTCTCATTGACATTAACCTAATCTTGTAACACTTGGATATTATTGCCGCAACGTTTAACTATTGAGGCTTAGGTTTGAATAAAGTATTGTTGTGAATCTATTGTTGCTGATACTTTCGAACAAAGGTTCTTATTGTTCAGAAGATACTTACGCATTTAAAGGAATTTATAGTTAGAGGGTACACTAGAAACCTTAAGCTGTAAAAATGTAATGTTTTCTTCAAACATGCCATAACAAGCAAGCATTTAAAAATCGTTGCTCATATAACAGAGTGATGGATATAGTAGTTAATGTTTATGCATCAAAAAAAAAAAGAAAGTTGGTTGTGTGTGTGTGCATCAACTACACCCAACTTGCAACATATTATATACATTCAAACTTCATTGACTGAGCATGCTCCAATTGATCAAGTCTCACAGCAAGACATTTTAGTTGCCACTTAAAAGCATCGACCAGAGCCTATTTTCTCAATATGTAAAAGTTAAAATGTTTTTTTTTTTATGTTATTATCTCATGTTTACAATATACTGACTTGCATATGTTTTTACTGTACTATATTGTTATTATCTCATGTATACTGACTTGCAAACGTTTTATGTAACTGGGGTAACCAAACGTTTTATGTAAGTTCCAGGCATTGGGCCTAGAAAAACTAATAAATAATAAATGGGAAATTGATTTTCGGGTCTAATCGGGTTAACCCAATAACCCGATAGCATTATTTTTTTAACCCTAACCCGACCCAATAACACTATCGGGTTATCGGGTTCGGGTCAAAACAACCCGACAAGATTTTTGACCCTATTTGACCCAATCTTGATAAGGCCTTCGACACCCAAACCCTACACACCCCTAGTTAGAGGTACCTAGAAACCTTGCTGTGAAAAATATAATGTTTCTTCAAACATGTAACACGCAAGTATTTAAAATCGCACTCATATAAATGAGTGATGGATTATAGTAATTTTAGTTAGATACTGGATTTATATTAATGAAATGTTTGTAGATCGATCATAAGTTCATAAAGTGGTCCCAATCCAATCTTAAAACACACGGACATAAATAGTTGAACATTATTAAACTGTTGAAAATACATTATTAACGTTATTTTATTAGAGTCAACGTGAATAACAACCGACAAAGTATTGCTACATATATCCCACTTGTGAATAATTAAGATTTAAATATTCAATCACATCATCTCAAGTAAATAGAATAATGCTTTATTCGATTTGATATTCAATCATATACGCCATAAATTTTTTTAAAGTAAACACTAAATTGTATATTTATCACCAATTTCGATCGAATATAATCCGGAGAATTATCAAACAACAAGAATAAACGTAACACTAACATATTAAAATAATACAAATAAAAAACAAGTCACTCCAAAGTAATTTCTTTGAACCCGTTTAAGATGAAAGTATGTTGGCTTAGCTCAAAACCTAACAAGAAACCACTTCCTTTTTCCGGCCCCGAAGCATGCTGAGTATCATTCAGAAAACAAGAAACCGTGGCCTCCCCCAAACTATTTCTCACACAAAGGTAGCTTTTCAAAGCGTAAAACGGTAACATTCGTGGTTTTCCCTAAAAAGAGGTATATGTTCTTCATATAAAAACGATAAACATCACTGCATATGAAATTGTGGAGGTTGACGAGTCCATCAAGAAACACGCATTACCGTCACACCACTAGTCAAAGTTATGGGTTTACAGTTTTCACCAACATCTCGACAGCAAAGAAACAAAAGTTATCCCGGAAAAAGACTTTCTTGAAATATCGGATCAAATATCTTCATAGTAGCTACCACGCGCTAAGAATCTGCAAACGCTCCAAAGGGTTGTCTAGACCTGGACCCTGCAGCTATTCCTCCCAAGTTTCTTCATGTTTTAGCAAATGTTAAGGAAGACAAAACAATGGATAGCTACAATGGTCCAAGTGCTGATGATGTTTGTACCATTTAGGTACAAAATTCCTGAACTTGTAAAGTGCTCTAGAAATCCAATAGTATAATACTTTTGTTACATGTACATATTAAACGGGTAAATTGATGAGATTTCCTTGTGGTTAGATTTCTCATGAAGTGGGTTTAATTTTTTCTAATGATTATACGATCGATGATAAGATACGAATATTGTTTTTTTTTTTTTCATTTGAACCGTGGATGTTAAGATTCAAAATTGTTATAGTTAAAATTTTATTTTTTGTATGGTATTCTTGAATGTGAGTTGAAGAAAAATGGCAAATTTAAAGAAAAGTGACGAGTAATATGCAAAAGTAATTTATTTTGAAAAAGTCAAAATATGGAAAAAGTCGTAAGGGTGAGGTGGATAAAGATAATTCATTTTAAAATAAAATAAAAATGACATGCCATGTATTTTACCTTATGAATAGGTAACCCATCAAGAAAGAGGGCGGAACTGGTAACTTTGGAACAAATTCAAAAGTTATACCGATGGTAATGAGATATCCTAAGTCGCTTACCTAGACGAGGACATTTAGGAAAATTCGTTGTTCATCTATGGACTTAACGCGTAATATTATCCTATAAGCTAGAAAAATATGTGAATATCACACATTCTCAATTGTTAAGTCAAGACCCATATTGTCAAAAGACCAAGACAGACTCAAATGAGTAGGTCATTGGCTGCTATTGAATTGAAAGTCAAATGAGGTTGTTAAACTTTGATGTGGACCGGTATTTGTGAAGTTAATATTTTGACCAAATCTGATCAAACATTGATATGTAATTAAGTTAGTGTTTATAACTGTATAGAAAGTCAAATGAGGTTGTTAAACTTTGATTGTGACCGGTATTTGTGAAGTCAATATCTCCGTGAAGTATTAATTTATATAATTAATACAATACTATAAATATATTACTTACATTAATTAAAAGCATAGCATCGCATACGTATGCCCCAATAGGGTCACTTTATTCTAGCCATATAGTTACCAATTAAACTTGAGCACTACCAATAATTTGTAGTCTTCAGTGAGTATACATTGTACAGATCACTTAGCCATGGGTTCTGTTTGAAACTATTATTTAAATACATGTCGATTTAACTGGAATCAAAATGTATCGCCAGTGTATTAGTTTGTGTGTCTGCGAGTTCTAACGATACTGTGATGTAGGCATGAAGAGGACATATGGACAGAAGTTGCTTAGTATTTGGATGGGAAGTCATTGGTGATGCTTGCACCACCAGCAAATGGTTCCTTAAAAGAAAAAATCATGTTAAGACTTCTAATTTTCTTTAGGAAAATTAATTCGATAAAATTATCCTAAAAGCTAAAAAAATATGTGAATATCACGCATTCTCAATTGTTAAGTCAAGACCCATAAGATATTGTCAAAAGACCATGACAGACTCAAATGAGTAGGTCATTGGTTGATCTTGAATTGTATAGAAAGCCAAATGAGGTTGTTAAACTTTGACTGTGGACCGGTATTTGTGAAGTTAATATTTTGACCAAATCCGATCAAACATTGATATGTAATTAAGTTAATGTTTATAATTGCAATTACTGTTTGGATTTGTGAGTTGTATCGATAACCAAAAATATGTAACTAGCAACTGATTTTGGAAGTTAGTGTGTGCATCGTTTATATGGTCGCCGGGTCTTAAATTAAACATCAATTTGAAATTAGTGTGTACTATGTCATTATCTCATTGTCTAAGAATACATTGATTAGTGTTGTTAGTAAAAGTTTTATTCCGACAACAGAGTTGAGATCGAGCATATAATTTAGCCACTTACTGAAAACTCTTTGAATATAAATTGGCTCCTTCGCAACGCGCGGCAGCCTAATTCCTCGTTTCACTTACAATTATGTTTACAACATTAGAAGTACGCAACAAAGTGCGGCTACGAATGACACTCGGTAGTTACTTGTTTATGATATATGCAATATAAGTGTAGTCTTCTATATCCCTAAGTCTTCTTAAAAGTCATACATGGAAAATAGTTGTTATAAGTCAAATTTTCTTGGTCAAGCTGATATGGAGTGTGTGGACCATAGGCTGCATAATTAGTGTTATAAATCTTCTGAAATGTTTTCGCTGATTATACAAAATTTTGTCTTGCTAGTATATTCTGAATAAAAAGCCAATACTTATTCATATGATTTTAAGTAAATTTCCAAAAATGAAGTCTCCACAAGCATTAAGTTTCTTTTCATCTTCTTCTCATATTTTATTCTTTTCATGGTCTCGCGATTATGTGTTTTACTTCTGCCACCGTCTCTGCTTCCTATGGCGGTAATGAGACAGATTATCTTGCGTTGTTGTCATTTAAGTCAAAGATTACCCATGATCCATACAAAGTTCTAACCTCGTGGAACCATTCTTTTCATTTCTGTGACTGGAGTGGTATTTCATGTGGAAAACGGCACAAACGAGTGACTGTTTTACGACTGGTTTCGCAAGGCTTAGAAGGCTCGTTGTCTCCTCATGTAGGAAACCTCAGCTTCCTACGTGTGCTTTATCTCGGAGACAACAACTTTCAAGGAAACATTCCTCATGAACTTGGTCATCTATTTAGGCTACATCGTCTTTTTCTTTCTGAAAACAACTTCAGTGGAGTCATTCCAACAAAGTTATCTAGTTGTTCTAACCTCGAAGAGCTTTGGCTTGCTCGAAATAATCTAGTTGGAAGCATACCCAAGGAGATTAGTTTACTCTCGAAACTTAAAATTCTTAAAATTCGCACAAATAATTTAACAGGTGGAATCCCACCTTTCTTGGGGAACATTACATCAATGGAAGTGTTCTCTGCTGCCTTTAACTCGTTTGGTGGGAGCATTCCAGAAACCTTGGGTCATTGGAAAAGCTTGACGGCATTTCTCTCTGGTGGCTGCAACTTATATGGAAGCATCCCTCAGTCCCTTTTCAACCTCTCACTCCTAGTTAATTTTTCCTTACCTGAAAATCACCTCACTGGTAGTCTTCCTTCAGAAATTGGTAATCAGCTACCAAATCTTGAGATCCTTCAGTTAAGGGATAACGAACTGACCGGAGTTCTTCCACCTTCTCTTTCTAATTGTTCTAAATTAGGACTTCTTGAAATGAGTAACAACACTTTTAGTGGGAAGTTGACAATCGAATTTTCAAAATTAAGAGATATTAATATAATTAGATTATATGGTAACAACTTCCATGGACGCGGAGAAGCTGATGACATGAGGTTTATTGATTCTTTGAAAAACTGCACCAAATTAGAATGGTTGGATCTTTCAAATTGCGGCTTTGAAGGAGTGCTTCCTATGTCAATAGGTAATCTCTCTCATCAACTCAGCTATCTAGGTTTAGGAGACAATCACTTATTTGGAAGCCTCCCATCAAGTATAGGTAGTCTAGTTGGCTTGACCTATTTAGATTTAGTACATAATTTATTCAAAGGAAATATCCCCACTACCATTGGTAAACTACAAAAGCTACAAGTTCTTGATCTATAAAAGAATCAATTTTCAGGGCCTATCCCTGATGCTATTGGGAACTTATCACTGTTGACTGTACTTTACTTAGATTACAACAAATTAGAAGGTCATGTTCCATCAAGCCTCGGGAATTGTAAAGAACTTAATGGGTTAAACTTTGCATACAATAGACTCAGTGGAAACATACCCAAACAACTTTTTCAACTTCCATCACTAAATTATTTTTTTTCTCTCTCTCAAAATAGCCTATCTGGTTCAATTCCTCCAGAGATTAAAAACCTTAAGACGTTGAGCTATCTCGATTTATCTTACAATAATTTATCAGGCAACATTACTAGTAGCCTTGGTGAGTGCATTAGCCTTGTATGGTTAAACTTAAGTGGCAACAGATTTCAAGGCGTAATACCATCTTCATTCAGTTCCTTGGGAGGATTGGGGTACTCGACATTTCTGAAAATAATTTATCAGGTAGAATTCCACAATTTTAGGCAAATGGAAATCCTTAGAGTATTTGAACCTATCCTTTAATGATTTTGAGGGTGAAGTACCGATAGTAGGAGTGTTTGCCAATGCAAGCGCATTTTCGGTTTTGGGGAACCATAAGCTTTGTGGTGGTTTGGTTACACTTAAGTTACCCAAATGCAAGGAGACGGGTAGTAAGAAAAAAAGGTTTCGTTTCTTCATATTAGTCATCGTGATTGCACCGACGTTGCTCATAATATTATGTTGTGTATATCTTTTGTGTAAGAAGAAACGCAATAGTCAACTATCCGAGTCATCAGGTAGTGAACAGTTCATTAAGGTTTCTTACAATCAACTTCTCAAGGCTACTGATGGCTTCTCTGCAGCAAATTTGATTGGAGAAGGTGCATTCAGTTGTGTTTATAAAGGATCCTCGATTCGATGATGGCAAATTTGTTGCAATCAAAGTTCTATGTCTTGAAAATCCAGGAGCTCACAAAAGTTTTCTAGCAGAATGTGAAGCTTGGCAGAATATTCGGCACCGTAATTTGTTGAAGATAATAACTTCATGTTCAAGTGCTGATTTTCAAGGAAATGATTTTAAAGCTCTGGTTTATGAGTTTATGCCGAATGAAAGTGTACACGATTGGCTTCATTCAAGTGAAAATACATCGAAACTCAACCTTCTTCAAAGAATAAATATTCTTAGAGATGTTGCCAAGGCACTTGATTATCTTCACAATCGCTGCCAAACAACGATTGTTCACGGTGACTTGAAGCCAAGTAACATTCTACTTGATGATGATATGGTGGCTCATGTTGGAGACTTTGGTTTAGCTCAACTACTTGGTACAAACTTAAACCAAAACAGCTCAACCGGGGTTAAAGGAACAATTGGTTATGCACCTCCAGGTAATTCCACTTTTATTCCATGATGCTTATATTTATTTATAGGTTAAAGTTTTAAATTAATTAATTGTTCATTTGTAGAGTATGGTATCAGGAGCGAGATGACAAGTTCTGGGGATGTCTATAGTTTTGGAATATTATTGCTAGAGGTGATGACTGGTAAAAAGCCAACACACGGCATGTTTATTGAAGGTCTTAGCCTTCATAAATTTGCTTACATGGCATTACCGGATCATGTAATCGATGTTATTGATAATGATGCAATTGAGTTGCAAAGTACGGAAGCGAATGCAAAGAAAGTGGAAGAATGTTTGGTTGCAATTATCAAGATTGGAGTATTGTGCTCTGTGGATTCCCCACCACAACGGATGAAAATTGAAATTGTTGTCAACGAGTTGCAGATTCTCAATGTGCTTCAAAATATATAAGGTACTACGTTGTCCCATTTTGTAGAATCTGATTTTACATGAGTTTGTTAATAAATCTTCACTAAAATGGTTTTATTTTTGAACTCTTTCAGGTCTATCATCAAGCTTGTATGGTGAAGTTGAGAGTAACTACAACAGGGAGCGGTGCATGTCGTAGTTAATTAAATGTTAAGTTGATGCTTGTAATTGTGGTTTAATTTTCTTGTTGCATAAGTGTACGAGACATAAGAGTACGTTTACATTCCTGGTGACGTATCATATGTATCAAACATGTTTGTAAGTGTCGTTTAATTTCCATCAATCCAATTTGTGGTATTGAATTCTACTTAAGTTCTACTTGGTGTTCGGTTCCTTAATTAACACGCTAATGTTATTCGTGTTCTTTGACTTTCAATTTCATAAATTTGACTTTTTCTTGAATATCTGAATGAGAAAGCTCGAGGCTTCCCCCTCTTCTGGTTTCGAGCAGTGTATGGTTCAATTTTATAGAAAGTTAACCTCATGTTTGGTATACTGTATTATTACTGCAAGTATATTGTATTAAAGAAAGTGGATTTCTGATGCATAAATCAGCTCGAATATTTTGATATACAGTTGGTCCAACACACGTACATTCACATTAGAGACTTAAAACATGAGATTTGAGTGTTGCCAAAGTTACTACTTAATGGAAGTTTAATTAACAAAAAAGGTGTAGTTATGGATTGTCCGAAAAATATAGATAAAACTGAACTAGGTCAAACAGTTAAATTACAAAATACGAGTCTTGTATCTACTTACTAGTGTAATGTGGAAACATGTAACTTACAGTAATATGAAATGGGTTAAACATGAAACTGTACACCCACTCTTGTGAAACAAACCAAAGAATAGCGAAAACTAAAATGGGTCAAATGGGTAGATTGAAAAAATATTTTTAACTGAACGTGTCATTATTTTGTTCCATTCCATCAGATATTGAAGACCTCAAGATGTTGAACCATCTCGATTTATCTTATAATAATTTGTCAGATACCATTACTAGTAGCCTTGTTCAGTGCATTAGCCTTACAATGTTAAACCTACAAGGCAACCACTACAGTTTCTGAGATAATTTCAGCCATGAATGAATTTGTTGCTCTTCTTTTCCGAAATGAACATAGTATTTATTCAAATAAGGAGATCCACTGGCATTACAAATGAGTTGATACATTGAGCTTGCCTACTGTATGACTACTCTTGCAAACAACACATCTAAAATGAAACTAAAACATACACCATAGACGTCACTGTAAGTATTGTTATCGTCACTGCCTTTGAATAACTCGAGAAAAACAGATGGCTTTTGATGAAGTTAATGTCGTCTCCAATCTGCCTTTAGAATTGAGAATCAGGCCATATGACAAATACATAATAAATCTTGACTTTATCCATCCAAGTACAAGCTCCAAATAACACTAATATAACTAGCAATACACCACATTGACCACCTGCACTAACTAAAACAAACACACTTTATCATTCTTTCGAGCTTCAAACATATAAATGGCAGTAAATGTTAAGCCTTGGCATTGGTGATATCACTGAGCCCATTCCAGTAATTTTTTGCTCTTTCAAAGGGAAGAAAATATTTACGTTGTTAAGAAACTAACTGTCAAATACAGATGTCGCAATTTCAAGCATTTTACTTATAAATGGATCAATTTACGTTATGTTATATTTAATGTGTTAAACAGGCTGAAAACATTCATTAATCAATTTACGTTGGTAAGGACTGAAGTGTCTATGTCAAAAACAACCATTTACAGTAGCAAAATTGGGGATCTTGCAACAAAAGTCAAACATATCAATAATGTTTTAAACACATAATTTTCTTGTGGACCCGAAGTAATAACTTCTGGAATGGGCTCAGTTATATCATTTGTTCATCAGGGTATTTTAGTTTATGTGCAGCCATTCTTCTACGAATCTGTAATCAGCTACAAACTTCTGGAATGGGCTCAGTTATATCTAAGTCTCATGTCTAAATGAAAAATAACAACTTTCTATATCCATGTCTTTATTTATAAGAAACATGTGACAGTGATACCGATGTAAACCTGAATCTATAGTGACAAAAAATCGAGCCGTAATTTGAAAAGTACTCTTGTATTCAGTGTTTATATAGGCTTTCATGTTCTCTTTGGTCCACCTTATATACAAGCCCTCATGTGAGAATGGCAAGCAAGTGTTGAGAGATGAAATGCCTACAATGCTAAATTTACTCCACTAGCAGATCTAAACATAAAACAATACATATACAATTGAAATTTACAATTAAACCCTAAGTTTCAATAAGATCTTCAACTACAAACTTGAACTCAAATACAAAAGCTTTACCAATTGAAATTTCATGACCGGGCTTCATGCCTTTGTAGTAGTGTGGGAAAAGAGAGTATGAGTCAAAGAATTTCAGTACCAATATTCAAACCCAAACACTCCTTTAAAAATAACTGCTATTCAATAACCAGAGATTTCCAAATCTATCCATATGATTTCTACTAGCCAAAGACATCAAGAGACAATACAGTTGCCTATCCCAAACACACTGTATCAGAAGAATAGAAGATAGAAAAGCTTGTGATCATTTCATTTTTTTTAAAGGCAAATATTATAACAACCAAAAAACGCAACCAAATACAAACAAAAGGAACCAAGATGATTGATTGAAGTGGACCCAAAACAATTACAAACAAACTTCAATCTAAAACAAAAAGAAGACCAGTGCAAAAACATACCCCATAAGTTCGGATATTAAATCCACAAATTAAAGCCTAAGGATGACAAGCTAGCATAGCAGCCCCACGTCACAAAACCAAGCCTGACCCATAAATTAAATCCATGTTGCCGTATGTATACCAGGTATAAAAATATAGCAGTGCAGACCCAACTAATAACATAACAGCAAAACGAAAGACTTAAATTGCCAAACTACAAAAGAAGACCAAAACTTGCAGACCTGTTAGACCACTGCTAAACCACAGAAGTAGAACTGCATAATATTTGCTGCTGAACCCACTGTTCTGTCTCGCCAGATGATCATTTCATTTACTGCCAAACAGGAAACTTTATTCCAAAAATAGCCATCTGTTTAAACCTTTATTCCAAACACCGGTTAGGCATATAACAACTTTTCTGATCAAATTCATATCAATCTTATAAGCTTTTCATCATTAAGGCTACTGAGCTATACCAGGAGTTCACCTTGAACTTGCACATAATACCATGACGAGGTCACGGTTCTCAACGGTCTCGATAATCCTTATCATCACTATATCTCCTTGAGACCACCCTACCTTCACGCCTATCATATTCTGGTGAATCACACCTACAACGCCGATGATCACCACTTATGGAACTTCTAGACGAAGGATTAACACGCTGCAACATCCGAGTACAGACTCAGTATCAGGTATGGGGTGCATATCTGAGATAACATTCATACGCAAAATACAACTTTGATTGCCAGTTGCAGATACAAAAATTTCAACATGTTAACAAGATTAAAAACATTATCTCAAACATCCATGTTACCTCTGAATGTGAGGTAGAAGCATATCCAGCAGATCGTTCTTCTTCAGTGATACTTTCTGCAACATTAAAAAAAACATCTCACAATTAGATCAAACTTAAGATAGGACATAAGTAGAGTGTACACCAGAAAAACTAATGAACCTTGATGCAGAACAAGGCACCGTACATCATATTAGCTTCAATCATGCCTAAAAGATACTACGACGTACTGTATATGGATAACCATATGCTTAACTTATCTAGTTATTTTTATCGAAAAACCCCTTATTCCCCCAAATAACTAATAAGCACTTTGGCATAAGCTTGTAAATTCTTTATACAAGCTTACCCAAACACCCCCTAAATCCCATATTCTCATGACAGGTATCCCTCGCACAAACGCACGCTGCTTTACACATGATAATTAGGGAAAAAAGAAATACATTCCAATGTATAACGCACTTTGACATAAGCTTTACCCAAACACCTTCAATAAGCTTTTTAACTTTTTTTATACCCAATAACTTATTAACCTCTTAAAATTAGCCTACACAGAGTAGTAAAACTCGGATCCCAAAGTGATCAACCATTACTAGCTACAAGCCATGACCAGGGCGAGTTGAGCAGAATCGCCAAAAGATTCATTTGGTCACAAGTTAGTCAGCTCGGTGCTAACTCGTAAAAAACTCAGCTTGATGTATTTTAACAAGTGTGTTAAAGTTTCTAAACATATACTTCTAGGGTCCATGAACATTTATATAGTCCTTTAAACATGTCATACTCTTACACATAGCTTCGAAGCTTATATATAAAAATTCCTATGTAAGACTATGAGTACTCCCCGCCTAGGCCGATAACTCACTACAAGCAAAACAACAGAGAGTATTTGCCTCCAATCATGCTCACAATATACTAGGGGGATGTTTAGGTAAGGTAAGAGTAGAGGTGGCAATTTGTGCCCAAAATCAAAAAAATGGGCTAAATGGGCAAACTTTTAAAAGATTTGGGCACATTTGGGCCCCCTCCTTTTTTTGAAATGGGCATGTATTGCCCATTTAGAAGTTAAATGGGCATAATGGGCACATGTTTTTCTTGAACATTAGTTTGTTTTTAAAGAAAAACTTATATTTAATTTTTTAAATATAAATGAGGTGTTACGTTCGAGGAATTTTTTTCATCGTTTTGGGTCCTTTTAAAAGCGATTCGTATAATATGAGCCCGCGTTTGCGTTTAGCCCGCCCGTTTAGCCCTTGCCTGTTTGGTCCATTGCCCGTTAGTTCCGAGCCTGCCCGCCTGCTTTGCCTGTAAGAGTAAATAAAAATTATGCATTTTCGAAATACCCCAAACTAATGGAATCAGCTTATTAGCTTAATCCTCCCCTCAAAAATACATAAGCCCTTAAAATAAGAAAAAATTCAATAAGCTTTTTAGCTTTATTAAAACACAATAAACTATTAAGCTCTTTAACTAAGCTCATCGAAACACCCCCTAAATCCCAATGATTCCCATGGCAGCTATCTCTCACACAAAATCAAATTGCTCTGAATAATTATGATTCAATAACAAGGCTACATACATTATATTGTGGATATTAAGATGATGTAGTATCAGGATAACCTTATGCTTAACTTATGCATTTATTCATTATCGAAAAAACCCCTTATTCCCCAAATAATCGGTGATTAAGAACAAAAACCCTTCTCACCAAATCTCTCTCATTTCTTCAAAATTTGACTACCAAACAATTTTGTTAAATTGGGGATTTTGTTTAAATTGAAGGAATTTATTAAAGGGTTAGAGAAGCAGGGTGGTGATGGCGGATGGGTGGTGGTGGCGGAGATGGTGGTTGTTGAGGAAACCATATGAATTGATTGGTATAGTTGATGTTTTAATTATAGATTGTAGTTAATTTAGGGTGCTTTTATTCATTTTATATAAGTTGAAGGGTTAAAAGTGTAAAATTGTGATAAGATAAAACATAATGAACATTACAACATACAACAACAATACATAATCACGTCGAAGCGAGTTATGAGGAGGTGAGATGTAAACAAGCACACTTCTAAATAGAGATGGTGAAAATGTTTTTTATGTGATTATGAAGGGAGTTTTTTTGTTTTTAAAATGAAAGTTGAAGAGGTAAGAGTGTAAATTTAAATAAGACGAAGGATCAAAAAAGTAAGGGTGTTTTCTTATGCTATTTAAAGTGTGTTTTTTTATGTGATTTAAAGTTAAGGGTAATTCTCGACACGCCACGATAAACGATACTAATCCGACATGAAATTAAATGTGTTTTCGATTGAGGATAAACAAGTTTGGTTCAAAACAAAGTTAACCCGTTTAACCCATTTAATAAATGAGTTGTGTTTTAATTGAGCAAGTATTAAATTAACAACCCGTGAACCCGTTTAAGTATGCAAGTCTTAAACAAATAAATTATAGAACTTGATTTTTATGTTGAATTTGGATTTAAATGTATTTTCTTATGTACTCAACCGAGGATTAGGCTTCCGCGCATTGCGGTGGGGCATTTGGAGTTTTGTAATGTTCGTAGTGCTTCTCGGACGCCTTAACATAGTTACTTTGTGTACGAAAGTATAGGCAACCCAAGATAAACAATAGAACCTTTATTCAGATCTAAGCTGCAATAGTCAGCTTAGATTAAGTTTACAATAGTATCCAAATGTTACAAGATTAGATTAGTGTCAATGAGACAATAATCATGTAAATGTAAAGACAAGACAAGATCAATGAAATGATCGGAAAGAAGAGAAGAGAATGATACAAAAGACTGCACACTCAAGTATTTCTAACCCTAGATTAAGGGACTTATTAAATAGGAGATTAAGTTTCATTAAGACCCCTCTAACGGCTATAAATGACTCATCAGCAGAAACGAAGAAAGCTTCAGCAGAAATGAACATCTTGGAACTTTAAATCTTATCTTTGTCCAAGTTTAACCCTCAGAATTAATCCTGCAATGAACCATAACTTGAAAGCTATTAGCAATTGATAGAATGATATGTTTGCCAAGATATCACCCCAAAATTTAACATTCCCTTAATCATGAGCAAACATATCAAACAATATCAATTTTTCACACAAAATTTATGCTGATAGACCGGGAGGTTCTTTGTGAGAATGTCTGCAGTTTGGTTTGAAGAGCCAATCTTTTTTGCATTTATAACACCTCTAGCAATTTTTTCCTTGATGAAGTGAACATCAATTTCAAAGTGTTTTGATTTTTCATGGAAAAGGGTTGACAAAGCAAGTTGTAAAGCAGATTTGTTGTCACAAAAGAGATTAACAGGAAGATTGATATCAACTTTTAGATCTTTTAGGATTTTTTGAATCCAATGATTTCACAAAAGCAGTAGACATAGATCTATACTCTGCTTCTGTGGAAGATTTTGAAAGAGTGTTTTGTTTTTACTTTTCCATGAGATCAAACAATCATTGAAGAAAACACAATAACTGTGACATTTTCGTTTTCTTGCATTTGGCCCAATCAGCATCACTATATCCTTCAAGATGATTTTCAGAGTTGCAGAAATTGTACCTTAGACCTTTTCCTGGAGCTCCTTTTAGATATCTCAGAACATTGAGGGCACATTCCAGATGAGATTTTAAGGGAGAGTGCATATATTATGCCAGGCAATGAACTGAGTATGAGATGTCAGGTCTTGTATGGGTGAGATAGATAAGTTTCCAAGTAACTTCGATAGCATGATGTTGACAAGCAAAGGGTCATCAGCAGTGGGAATGTATGGAAGCACAGAGTTGGGTTCCATAGGAGTAGACACAGGTTTGCACCCAAGAAGACCAAATTCTTTAAGGAGTTCAAGAGAAGTATTTTCTTTGACAAAGACAAATGTCATTTCCAGTTTTTAAAACCTCAATGCCAAGGAAATATTTTAGATTTCCCAAGTCTTTGATATGAAATTTGGATTTTAGAAACTCTTTAAAAGGATTTATCTCATCAATACAGTTTCCAGTAAGAACAATATCATCTACATAAACAAGCAGAGCAATAAACTTGTTATTCTCTGTTTTGTGAACAGGAGTGATTAAAGATTGAACAAAGTTGGTTTCTTTTAAAACACTGACAAGTTTTTCATTCCATTTCCTGGGAGCTTGTTTTAGGCCATATAGAGACTTGACAAGTTTACAAACTTTATTTTTATTGTTCTCATTACAGAACCCCTTGGGGATGGTCATATAGATATCCTCATCAAGATCTCCATACAAGAAAGCATTGTTAACATCAAGTTGAAAAAGAGGCCATTTGTTTTTTACAGCTAAGGCAATAAGACATCTAACAGTAGACATTTTCACAACAGGGGAAAAAGTTTCATCATAGTCTATTCCTTCCCTTTGATTATAACCTTTAACAACTAATCTAGCCTTGTATCTATCAACCTCACCATTGGCTTTATATTTGATTTTAAAAATCCATTTGTACCCAATAGGAGTTCTATTAGGAGGTAGATCAGTTATATCCCAAGCATGGTTTTCATTTAAGGCCTCAATTTCAGAGTTCATAGCATCAACCCAATTACTATCAAGGATAGCTTCTTCATAACAGGTAGGTTCAATACTTTTATTAAAACTAGATGCAAAGCAGTAATTATCTTTGTTAAGATTAGAGTAATTAACAACCTTTTCAACACCATATTTGACTTTTCCTTCTACAATAAAGTCGTTAAGATTACTGGGCAACTTAGAAACTCTGGTTGACCTTCTAGCAGTAGTGGCTGGCAAGCCTCTTTCTTGTTCAGACCAGTGTAGTATCGCAGAATCAAGATGCATTAGCAGGATGTAATTCATGTGATATGGTGCCCTCAGGGTGTGTATTATCATCTATAGATGTTGCAACTGGTTCGTCAATCCTAGAAGGATGACTTACCACTGTGCCATCATCATAGGATGTCACTCTCCCTTCATCATTGGGACTTATTTGTGAGTCAAAGAAATTTTTGTGATTTACATCTTTTGGTACAAAAGTTTCAACAAAAGGTTTTGACAGAGTATTTTTCATTTTGAAGGGAAAAACAGTTTCATAAAATTTGACATCTCTGGAGTAAAAGATATTTTTTGTTTCTAGGTCCAAGAGTTTATAGCCTTTCTTCTCATTTGAGTAACCAATAAGGACACTTTTTTCATACCTACTACCAAATTTATCAGAGATGTTGAGAATGGTGGCATAGCATAAGCAGCCAAAGACTCTAAGGAGAGAGAGTGAAGGGTCATGCCCATACAAAGGAAGAAGGGGACTTGCCGACGAATCGAAGAGGGTAACTGTTTATGACATAAGCAGCAGTTAGAACACATTCAGGCCAAAGATATAGAGGTAATTCCCCTGAAACATAAGGGATCTAGCCACATTAAGGAGATGCCTATGTTTCCTTTTCTCAATAATACCATTTGTTGTGGTGTATAAACACAAGAGGTTTGATGTAGAATTCATTTTTCATGAAAAAATTGTTGAAGTTTATTATTGACAAATTCTGTCCCATTATCACTTCTAAAAACCTTGACATTGTGTTCAAATTGATTTGATAGCATATGAGTAAAGTTAACAATGGAAACATGAACATCATCCTTCCCTTTAAGCATATAAACCCACACTGCCCTGGAATAGTCATCAACAATGGTTAAAAAATATTTATAACCATCTCTGCTAGTGATTTTATATGGTCCCCATACATCAAGGTGAACAAGTTGACCAATTTTAGTGGATTTATGTTCACTTAGAGGGAATGGTTCTCTGGTTTGTTTAGCTTTATTACAAGTATCACAAAGATGATCAATTTCAGATGAACTATCAAATTTAAGAGTGGGTTTAAGTATGTGTAGGACTTGGTCAGAGGGATGACCAAGTCTTTGATGCCAGAGATTTCTAGAAACATGACATACAGTTATGCAGTTATTAGAAGTAATCTTACATGTAGAATCTATATCAAACATATATAACCCATTGTATTGTTTACCATTCCCCACAATCCTTTTTTGATGTAAATCCTGTATATAACAGTTAGATTCATTAAACCCAACAAACATCTTATTGTCTCTAGCAATCTTATGAAAGATAGCAAACTAACATTGTACTCAGAACAACAAGAACATCAAAAGAGTTAGGTCATTATTGACCTTTAAATCACCATTTTAGTAATTAAGGCCTGAAGTGCATTGGGATGTCCAACAGTTAGGCCAAGATTTGAAATGTTAACAACATTGATTAAAAATTTCAGACAAGTCATGTGTGATTTGCACCAGAATCAACAATCCAACCAAGACTGATGTTTCCAGATAAGGTTTTAGTGTTGTTGTTAAAAAATTGTTGAAGTTTACATTAAACTTGACACTGCCATCAAAGAAGGTTCCCTAAAAATTTTACCTGCCAGGTTGGCATTAGCAGATGACACATTGTTGTCATTGAGAAGACTCATAAGTCTTGAGAGATGTTCATTAGACAAGGAGACAGGAGAGTTGGCACTATCAAGGATTTATTAGTTTCAGCAGAAACATTGTACCTAGGTTTACCATTATTTCTTTTAACATATCCAGCAGGATAGCCAACAAGATCATAACATCTATCAACAAGATGACCGTGTTTTTGCAATTAGTACATTTGAGTTCATGTTTGGTCCTCTCTATTAGAGCTGTTACCAGATAAAACCAAACTTTGTTGTTAAACCTCTTTTGTTATCAAAAATTTCTACCATCGAAGTTTTTGCAAAGAAAAGTCTGTAGCATTGGTTTAGCAGAGCTATTCCCAGATGAGACATTTCTGTGAGATTCTTCTCCAGAGACAACAGAAAAAGCAGTTTTGACATTAGGTAAAGGATCTCTGGTTAAAATATTGCTTCTGATGGGAACATAGGAGTCATCAAGACCCATAAGAAATTGCATTAACTTGATTAGCTGATTGTGTTTTTCAAAATGTTTTGCAGCTCACAAGTGCGGAAGCAAGCTAATCATACAATAAAATTGTTTCCATAAAGAGTTAAGATTGTTATAGTAATCAGCAAGAGAGAACCCACTTTGACTAAGAGAATTTATATTTTTATGCAAATTGAAAATAGCTGAACCATCAACTTTATCATAAGTATCTTTAAGATCATTCCACATTTCATAAGTAGTTTTAGCATAAATAGCACCAGCAAATAATCGGTATCGAGTGTTGAGAATCCAAGTAACCACAACAGAGTTACAAGTGTCCCATTGATTAGCAAGACTAGGGTTAGAATCACTTATGCACCATCAATAAATCCTAACTTGTTATGATTCCTTAAAGCAAACGTCATGGCCATATTCCATATTTTATAATTTTCGCCCGTGAGTTTAATAGAAATAATAGGAGTACCATTGGTATTGTTGGGGTGTAAATACAAAGCATCACCAAAGGATAAGCTTTTCTCAGTGGAAGAACTACCACCACCAACATTATCATCACCAATAGCCATAAAACAAACAATAAGACAGACAGATATAATAAGAAAGATAAAGAATCAAAGACAGAAATAATAATAAGAGTAAATATACAAATAAATAAGACTTTCTAATAAGAAACAACAAGCACCAAGCCTGTGGACTAGGGTAAACCAGAGCAGGTATTCTTACCACTCAAAGGTGGCAGATCAAGATGTTAGTCTACCCGTTTGCACCCACAAAGACTTAAGTACTGTATGTTTAAAGACGAGATAAGACTTAGACTTACAGAGAAATATGCAGCGGAAGAACAAATCACAATCACCCTAGATTCACTTAGTCTAGGGCAAATTGTAAACAAGATAACCGTGATTACGCCAATAGTAATAACCCCAAACCACACCTTTGTTGCGAAGGAGAATCAATGAGCCTGGCTCGATACCATGTACGAAAGTATAGGCAACCCAAGATAAACAATAGAACCTTTATTCAGATCTAAGCTGCAATAGTCAACTTAGATTAAGTTTACAATAGTATCCAAATGTTACAAGATTAGATTAGTGTCAATGAGACAATAATCATGTAAATGTAAAGACAAGACAAGATCAATGAAATGATCAGAAAGAAGAGAAGAGAGTGATACAAAAGACTGCACACTCAAGTGTTTCTAACCCTAGATTAAGGGACTTATTAAATAGGAGATTAAGTTTCATTATGACCCTTCTAACGGCTATAAATGACTCATCAGCAGAAACGAAGAAAGCTTTAGCAGAAATGAACATCTTGGAACTTTAAATCTTTTATCCTTTGTCCAAGTTTAACCCCTGTAATTAATCCTGCAATGAACCATAACTTGAAAGCCATTAGCAATTGATAGAATGATATGTTTGCCACAAATTATCACCCCAAAATTTAACACTTTGACATTTCCTAGTTTCTGCGTTTTTTCATCATGCAGAGAGTGTAACTTCAAAAAACTACACTACTTCAGTTATTCATATTAGTCTAACAACAGCTGTTTCAGCCATGACCATCAAATGTTCCACCTAATGCATATTCCTCGAAGCCCAAATGAGGCATCTAACTTCAATGCATCCTAACTGTAAAGAAATTAATCCAAAATTCCTAATTTCAATCAAACCTTATGTACCTTTGTGAATGAGAATCTATGTTCTTATCAGTTATATTACAGTTATTAGCATGAAACACCAACATACATTTTCATTCGTCCCATTTTTGTCATTGTACGTATTTGTTCTTCTCCTGGGTCAAACAAACTTATTATTAAGACCAAGACATAGATTATGAAGAAAATGATACTTGTTAAGAAATGCCAATATCGAGGTTACAAACAACCAAAAATCATCAATATAACAAGTTGCAAGGTCATCATATTAACAAGACACATGTTCGTGATTTTATACACAAAAACACTATTATATTTGCCCAATAAAACTCGCGCGAGCCTCTACAAAAATAAGGTAAAGAACAAACACTAATGCAATGCACAATCAAGAAAGGAAGCATCAGTATGAGTTTGAGAAAAGAAGAGTCCTTCTAGATTTCAAATCAGCCACAAGTGTTTAAGGCGTCATACAAATTTAATGAAAAGAGTGTCATATATACCATGATAAATAGGAACATTTATAATCAATGAGTTGTAACCTTAATACACTACTTAAAGAAGAGATTGTGTAGACAACAAACGCCAGCAATGAATCTAGGTGTTACATCACCAAATCAATCTCTTTACCTTCATAGGGATCCGGGAGTATCCGATCTATCGTTATTTGTACAGATTTATATCAATGAATCCAAAATCCTTTTATTTTTCTAGTATTTATAAACTATTCCAGACCATATATCTGCTATAAAAGACTAAGATTAGCCACTTTCATCCTGCATCAAGAATTTGCAGTACTACGACACTAGCATCAACTGCAAACATGTAGCTATTTTGAAACACTAAACCATAACTTAAAAAACGCAGAGCAATTTCTTTAAATTAAAAGTAATGAGAGATGTTAACAACTTAACGCATACAAACATGCATCCTTATACAAACACACCGCACGTAGAGATCTTAAATTTGTAGCTATAACATCTAAATTCATAATTGATAAGCTTACAAAGCGTTCGGGGTCAAAGGAACTTCCTTTTCGTCGAGCAAGTTTTTCAACACCCTAGGCAGTGAACCTAATCATTGTAGCGTAGTATTAGGGTAAGCCTCGGGAATTGATATCGTTCTCTAGGGGAATAGGAATGCTAGTGAGAAGTTACTACGCTAAGATTGGGGTTGAGGAAGATTATTTTTTATCTTTTTATATTTTTAGAAAATGAAAATACTAATCTCGGGTTTGATTTGGGGTTGGTATTTCTACCTAAGCATTTCTACTATTATCTATTCTAATTAACTAAGCTAAGGTGAGTGTAGTTTATTTCTATTGTTGTGTGCTCGTATGATGATTAAAAATGTATTTGCTTAGGCTTTATTACTCTCTAGTTATCTCCTATTGATGGTTGAATTGTCACGTCCTTATTCTTAACGCATTGTGTTTCTAAGGTCGTAGGGTATGCGTTTATCCCTAACTCTTTGAAGCTACCAAAGGTTAATGACTACAAAATCTCTAGCATTTATAAACATTAACACTAAGGTATTCTTTGGATGTATAGCCTGCAATTACTCTAGGTGATTATAAACTAAGGTTCAACAAATATTAATCAAGTATTAATAACACAACGAATGACCTATCGCAATACTAGGTCAATCACAATTAAGATAAGAGACAACCAATCAATATTCAATAACTAAGTTTCATATTACCTAAGCAAACACACAAGTAAATTAGCCGGACATGGAGAACATGCAAGCATACACACAATCAATTGACGACATAACTGAATTAATGAAGTAAAACAGTTATCTTGATGTAAGATAGGGTATAGAACCCTAAAATATTGTACAAGACAACCTTGGGTCGGTTTAGGTTTTTACTCCACAAAACTACCTCTCTAAAAACTGAAAAATTCGGATTCTATATATAATGTTACAACTGCGACGGCGTCACCCTTTAATTTTGACGCCGTCGGGTCGCCGTTACTAGGTTTTCATCTTGGGCACATTATCATTGTGATGGCGTCACCTTATGCCAGTGACGCCGTCGCCTTCAGTCTCTGACACCGTCTGGATCAAATCTAGGCCGTCTGAGCTGCGACGCCCTACTCTTTTAAAACCTAATGCCGTCACTTGAAAATAAGCAATTTGGCTACTGAGTCGTCACAATATGTGTCGCGACGGCGTCACAATTAGAACCTGACGCCGTCCCCTTCTGTTTCAGCAGCTTGAGTGTCTCGATTCTTGACTTTGGTCATTTTCTTCCGAATAAGTGTCATTCCAGCAATTTGCCTTCAAGAGACCTAAAAAGTGAGAAGGAACGAAATTAAGTAATAACGTATACAAAAGTGATCAATTAAGGGCTTAAATGACCCCTGAAAAAGTTACCTTTTAAATCCTTATCAAATATCCCTACACTTGGTATTTGCTTGTCCTCAAGCAATGTGCTTTTAGCCAATTGATTTATAAGTTAGGGGTCATGATGCATTAGTTTAGAAAGTTTCATAACACATATAAGCCTCGCAAAAGTCATAACAAGCACGGAAATTACACACTAGCACCTCACATGGGGTGTTTGGATACTCACATCTCTCGTTGTAGATGAAAATAACAGTTTGAAATGGAAGATAACAACTCCTAACCGGAAGCTCCTAGTACATAGGAAATACCATAAATCTTGAGACGAGATCAACCCTCCATCGTCTTTGCATAAAGTCCTAGGCAAGACTATCAAGAGGTCTTTTAAGGTGGTAATTTTGGCTTACAAATAGGGAAACAAAGGGGTTCATGGTGGGATATCCATTTAGTGTGTCAAGTCAATAATCTATGTTACAATGCATGCGAATAATGGCGTAATGCTAGATCCAAGACTCGTACAGCAAACTCGAGCTAAATGAAATGAACCAAGACAATAAATTTAAAATAAATGTAGGATTAGCCCGTATTTTTTTTTTTAATTTTTTTTTTTTCATACACTTTTACTCTCCCATCCTCTAAAAAAAGCGATAACATCCCAAATGTCTTTCATTATAAAGCACAATCCCTACACTTGAGTATTTATTACTCTAACACTAATTTGACCCGAATTGAAAAGATCAAAACACTTGGAGTATATTATTACACAAATAAAGGAAATTTGAATTTAACGTTCCCTTCCCGTCATTTCATAAAATTTAACTTTTCCCATGAGTCCCAATCGTCCTGTGTACAAAGGATATGACTCGACTTAGCAAATTATGCAAGAAACTAGATAATTAAACTAAGGGTTTAGTGTGACAACAATAATGCACTAAAAGTGAGTGCATACAAGGTAGGCTAAGGCGATTTGGGTGTACATTTGGGGGTGGATTGTAAACAATGCTCTTCATTGATATTCTAGAAAACCTAAACATCATGAGAACAAGGAAAAGGATAGGCTCTGAGGGGTTAAATAGGGATATCGTGTACTAAAGATGAGTACGACGCAAGGGTGTGGGGGAATTACTCAACCAATGTAGAAGAAGTAATTATATTACAGGTATCAAACAAGGGTTATCGTAATACCTCTTATCATTTAGTTATTCCTAACTACACAAGTGTAGTCTTACTAGCGATCTCAGAATGCATCTCAAAACAAGTTCTAGAATCTATTATACTACCGGTTCACACTCTAAGCATTAAAGATGAATGCTTTAATTCCTACTAATCTAAGGGCGATCCGCACATTTTGGGTGGAATTTACGTGGTAAAGGGTTTTTGTGCCAGTCATATAATTTCCTATCCATGAGACGCTTTATTAAGACTAACGTCCCACTCCTATATGTCATGAAATTTTTTTAATTTGGTGCCAAAATTACCCTAACCGATATTTCTCATGGTTTTACACAAATGAAATTGGACAAAGCAAATAGTCAAGGATAAACATAGTTTCAAAGTTCCCGTTTAATTTTCCCTCCCTACACTTAAACTGAACATTGTGTCCCCAATGTTCCCCGAAAGTATCAAAATTATGATAATGGAAGGTAATAAAAAATGAAAGAAACTAGTACTCCCCTGATTAGCTCGGTAGGATCCATGTGAAGTGATGGTTACATCTTTTTTCAAGAAGAATGTTTGCGCTAAAAGCTCCTTCTCATCTTATGTATTCTCTTCTTGATAAATTAAACCTGCACACTTTGAAGAAAACAAACGAAACCTTCGCGTAAAATCGGCGGTAACAATATATATATGACTATACTAAACTAGGATATAATGCTTGTGGAATAGATGTTTACTCTGAAAAATTAAGACCTGGAAAATTCCAAAAATTTATAAGTAGCTCAGACGAAAAATTAGTGTAAAATTTGTTGTTTCTGCTCTTCCCCGACGCCGTCAAAGTTAGAATCCTGACACCGTCAGTTATCCTACGGTGAAACAGAAACGGTATGCGATTTTCTAGAAAAAATTCTGTAAAGTTTACATCTTTAGAATCTGGAAAAATTTCCTGCAAAACATCCATTATGACTAGTTACAAGCATTTGACTCGAACAAACACACATGTATATCTTTTAATTAATTGTAATTCTCATGTTCACATTTCTTTTGAAAAACGTGTGTAATCCTCCCTACACTTATCCCTTATGTAAAATACCTTTATATGTAATTAAGACAAGGTTAAAGACAAAATAAAACATTTTTACAAATTTAAACATGAGAATAAACAATCAACAAAAGATACACGACACACAAACAAGCAAACAATTAAGCATGGGTTGCCTCCCACGAAGCGCTTTTCTTTATTTATGAGTCTTGTAGCTAGACTCGAAGTCGTGCCCCTATGTTGTCTCGTTTTACATCCTCAATGAGAATTCTATCATGTTGACAAAATTTTAATTGACTCTATACCTAGGCCCTAGGGTAAAGCAAACCTTATAATAAAGCCGCCTTCTTTCCCACATGAATTTAAAACCTTTTTCAACATCGTCCTTGCTTTTGTCCTCAAAAGCTCTAATGTTGTCTCCTTGGTTTAAAATTGCGTTTTGCGATCCAATGCGCTCAAGGTCCCAGAGGCCGATGCGTGATGCGTGAAGCGATTGCGAGCGCAATTTAGACGCGATGCGTTTAGTATTAAAAAACAAAATAAAATTATTTATACATAATATATTTTACCAAGTATCAAGTAAATGCAATAAACTTGTAAATAAATCACTAACATATTCAAATTTAGCCAATAATCCATTTAATAAACCACCTAGTCATAATTATGTGACACGTAGTTCCGAAAGTATGTCATAGACTCGTGGTTCTGAAATTCGTTTATGTCATAGACTCATGTTCTTTTTCAACTTTCAAGTAAATGAAAACGTTAGAACCATATCACAACTAAATGGAAACGTCACAACTAAATATGCAATTGATTTGTGCTTTCTTACACTAAAAACCAATTATTGAAAAGAATGTAAGTTTTCAAATGCAATATCAAGCAGATGAAAATGCACAATGTCTTAACTAGTACTGAACTACTGGGTAATACAATTATAAGCACTAAAATAGCATAGACATGATCCATGATCATATATTGGTAATCATCAATTTCATAAATCTAAACATGCATATGTTTTGGTTCTATATTTCATGACTAAACCCTTTTATTTATCAGTGAAGTTTTATTAACATGATCTACAAATTCCAAATTGCGCTAATTGCGACTATTGCTAGCATTACACAATTGCGATAAATTGCGGTCGATTGCGAGTGCAATATGGGATAGCCTAGCATTAGCTATCATGATGCGAAATTTCAAATGCAATGCAATGATGCGCGCATTTTTAAACCAAGGTTGTCTCGTTCAAAAAGGGATAAATGGCCATATTCATTCGTCTTCCAAGGCATCCTATAAGTGATCTCATCGTTTCCTTCCTTAAACCTAACCGTTCCATCATACTTGTTATGGCTCATTTTAGGTGTTTCAACAAACGGTTTTCCTAGCACTACTTGGGATAAGCTACAGTCAATGACACCTCCAATGTCTTCTAGGACTACAAAATCAACTAGGTAGGTGAAATTTCCTATAAAGACGTGTACATCCTTGACTCTTCCCACAAAGTTGCAAACACCGCCAGCATACTTAGGGTCTCTCCTAATCTTAAGTCGCTCATTCATAATGTCATTATAAATAGCTGATGACATCACATTAATGGGAGATTCCGTATCTATGTAAGTGTTGATACAAAAGTTGTGCGTTCCTTGTTTAGACTCCGATTCCGTATCAATTGGATCTTAATGCTTGAGACCTGCGCACTAAGAAAACAGAAAACACCGTTAGGCTTACCGTGGGATTGTCTCCCACGATTATCCTCCGGCGTGAGAGTGAGTATTCGGTTTTAGGGTTTTGTTGAGAGTTAGGGTTATTAGATCGTACCTTTAATGAGGACCGAGATGCCCTTTATATATACACGAAATCCTTGTTGGTTTCGTGTTCCCCAACCTTCGGCGTATCCCGCCTAAGTCGGGCAATTAATACATATCTCATAAATAAGAGATATCCGATATCTATGCTATAAATAACTTGGGTTTGGGCCCTCGTGAGCCCAAACCGTTATCGGGTTAGCCCAGTCGTGCTGGGCTCGCTAGTAGCGGTCATTGGTCGGGTTCGTGACCCGAATGCGGACTATACGTCATCATGTCCCCCCAGTCTAGTATGTGCAGGGACTACCTACGGATGCTAGACTAATAGCTATATACCGCCTTGAAGAATACACGTTGAATCTAGTCAAAATATTTCAAATGCACACCTCGTAAATCGTGGGAAAGTAACTGAAAATGTGTCATATCAACAGATCTTATCCACACATTTAGAGATAGTGGAGTCCACGTGTCGATCATCGCATGGATGTAAAAACTTATATAACATTTCGCCTCCCATTACTGTGATTATCAAAGTAAAAACATTTCCGCCATTGTTAAAAAAGCTCCAAACTTTCAACCAAGAAACCCTTAATATTCCAAAGGTAATCGCGCGTGCGCCCGAAAAAACTGTATAATGGTCCGTGGTTTGACTGATTTTACCTCCGACATGACCGAGGATGAACTTCGCAAGTTCACCTCGGATTATTATATTCCGATGGCACTGCATCCGGTAGTACCGGCTGTGCAAGCGTCAATTGCAGATTTCCCTAAAGGGAAGGTAGGGGTATACATGCGTTTCTTCGAATTTGCGAATCAACGTGTGCCCATATCCTTATTCTTATGCGACGTATTAAACTACTATCATCTGCACATATCCCAGCTGCACTGTATAGGTGCGGCAAAAATAACAAACTTCGAGGTTAATTGCCGCTTATTGGCGATTAACCCTACTATCTACCTCTTCCGCGCGTTTTACCACACAACGTGGTCAAACGGGTGGGTTTCGTTCACTAGGCGTGCAGGAAGGTTACAATGTTACACTGATAAACTGGACGCGCTTAGGAATTGGAGGGAAATATTTTTTGGGTTGATAAGGCGTTATTTCCTTGGGACTTCGACTTCTATACCCAGGGTTCGCTGCCAAAGGATGAGCGCCCCTCTGGAACATATAGCGCCGAGGACGCTGATACGATAAACACCAACCGTATTCCCATCAGTTCCTACCCCAAGGAATTTTTGGTGCATATGGGCATCAGTCGTAATTACTTTGGTAGACCTGATGTGGTGCCAATCTTTTTAGACGGGAATGGCCAGGGTGGGTGCTCGTCATTTCGCATTCCTTTGCTTTATTAATGTAAGCCTTTCTTTTAATCTTTGTATTTTTCATAACCTGTTTGTTTTTTGTCTTCTGTTGCGCAGAGATGGATCTATTCGGAGTTGTACAGTTGGTGAAGCCGCGCCAAGTTACTGTGGGGGTACGCCCGTTGAGAGAGGAGGAAGAGCCCATTCTAGAATCAACATCGGGGCGTACCCTAGAAATGGATTTGGGAGAGTTAGGAGGTAGTTCCTCCGTCGAGCTGGAGGCGACCCCTCTACAAAGCGTGCCTAGCCCTAGGGTACCTTCCCCGTTAGTGGAGCCGTCGCACATAGATGTGGCAGAAAACATGGAAGAAGAGGAGGAGGAGGCCAGCCAAGGATAAAAGCGTAAGAGAGTGCTGAGTGGCGATGGCGCGAGCTTATCCAGGAAGAAACGTCCTGTCGTTCTGGATGTGGAATCGTCCTCAGATGATGTTGTATCGCCCCCTCCCCTTCAGCTGATACCACTGTTCCCTAGTAAGTATTATTTTCAAAGACCTTATAGCATTTCCTGTTTATGTGATGAAACAATCGCTAATTCTCTTTTTTGTGTGCAGTATTGAATACCCTTGGGAGTCGTCCCCCAAGGCTAGTCCTGTTCATACCAATCTTCTGAACAAAGAGCCAGGCGCGAGCCATTGGCATCTGGGGACGCGCCAATGGAGCAGCTTGTTGAAGATTTGGTGTTGGCTGTTGCCCCACCAAGCTACGTTGGTTGCGCAGCTAAAGGCAAGATATTCTGGAAAAAGTAGCCAGAGTGCGCAAAAGGATCAACAGATTGCGCAGCTGGAGGCACTTTTGGCGAGTGCCCGGGTTGAAGCAGAGGCAATGAGCTCGTATGCCCAAAGACTTGCTGAAGAAAAGATGTCACTGCTGAGCCAAATAAGTCAGGAGCGTACTACCTCAGCGGATTACAAGGAAACCTGTCTCTGGGCGTTGAAATATCTGGAAAAGGGGAAGGAAGAGTTGTTCTCTCAGTTAGGGGATTTTGGTGCAACTGTTGGAAACTCGCTGGAAGAGCAGGAGATGAAGTTGCGCAAGCTCAGCATTGAGTATGATGAGGAGCTATATCCCCAGCTTGTTTCTTCTATCGCTGAGCGCAGATGGCTAATTAGCCACGGGTTGCGCCTTGCCGCCCTTAGTACATTAGAATATCAAGAGGTGGTAGAAAAGTTTGGGGCGGTGGTGCAGTGCGCGCTTGTGCGTGGCATGGTAGAAGCTATAGAGGAGCTCCATGAGAGTGGTCTATTGAAATTTCCTGCTGATAAGGTGCCTGGTTATAATGAGCACGCGTATGATGAACTGGTCGATGCAATAGGGAAGATGAAGCTGCTGGAGCTTCCTCTGATTGCGCAGTTAGAGCGCGACCAAGATTATCCCATAGGGGTAATTATGGAGGGGCTAAGCTTGGCCCGCCATCGTGCTGAAGATGCAGAGGCGCAACCTGATCATTATTTGAAGCCTGATGAGTCCCAACTGCAGGTGCCTATTTTTGCTTGCCCCCGTGACATCTTGAACCCTTTCGCACCGGAGAAGGAAATCCCTTCAAAGGAATCCTTAGAAGCTGATGCTACGAGACTTGCCAAGAAGAAAGGTGTTAAAGTCAAGGCTATTTTGTTTGGTATTGGCGCGGCACATCTTCCTAGATCTGACGGGGTACCTGTTAGTGTTGCCACGGTATCTCGCCAAGACTCTGATTTGTTGAAGAAGCTGAAGGAGGCTGGGAACGCTGCAAGACGTGTGGGGGGCTCATCTCTTAGGCGCTGTAATAGTATGTAGATTATATCTTCGTTTGTAAATATCATTTTGTAAGAACTCATTGTCCTTAATGAAATATTCCTTTTGTTGAATGCGTGTTGATGTGGTTGCGACTTATAACGTTTGTACTTAGTTATCTGTCTTTGAATAAAAACGTACTTACTGTCTAAGAAGCAAAGCGCAACAAATATGTGGAGTTCATAATCATGTATGAACTATCATACTTATAATGTCTAAATATTTTAACATAATCGTGTATGTTGTGATATGCAGCGTACTGTAAATATCATAGTAAGCAGCCAAGAGTCTTGATTCCTGGTTTTGTTATACGCGCATAGTATGCATTGTTGCGCATTCTTCGTGGAATGCTCATTGTACTTATTCCAACGTCTTGAAAATAAGGTGTTTAACAAGGATGCGTGATCCGATGTTGATGGGTTTGCAACCCTCTTACTCAACGAGTTATTTAGTAGGTTTACTCATCCTTTTACCAACGTGGGTTTATTAAGTGCATGCACGCCATGTAGGCAAAAGATAATATAGCAACAATGTTGAATAATATGTAAATAACAAATCAAAATGTGTCGCGGAGTTAGCTAGAAACCGCGACGTTTTTATTAATACTTGCAAGTTTTTGTAAAAAGAAAAGAAAAACATTTTCCTAAGTAAAACAAAATGTAAATACACGGATATTTATTGAGCATTATACTAAAGTGCAGGACTGTCCGTGCGTTGGGTCGTAGCCGTTCCTAGAGATAGCATTGTTTGAGATTGCAGATGTTCCGTGTGCGTGGTAGCTCACGGCCATCCATGTCACGCAGCTTGTACGCGCCTTTTCCTAATGCTTCAATGACCTCATAAGGTCCTTCCCACTTCAGTCCAAGTTTTCCTGTATCTTCCGCGTGGCTTGCATCATTGGCGCGATATACGAAGTCGCCTGGTCTGAATGAAACACTGCGCACTTTAGCATCGTAGTATCCCTTCATTTTTGACTTAGCTCTTGCTTCACATATAGCTGCGCGCTCACGCCTTTCTTCCAACAGTTCCAAGTCGATACGCCGTTCATCATCATTGGTTGTAACATTAACTTCGGCAGTGCGAATAGTTGGCATCCCAATTTCTGCTGGTATGACGGCTTCTGTCCCATAGACAAGGGAAAAGGGAGTGTCTCCCGTGCTAGTTTTGATTGAAGTATGGTGCGCCCACAAAACATACGATAATTCCTCCACCCACCGTCCTTTGTGTTTGTCTAAGCGTGCTTTAATTCCTTCACCTAGACTACAGTTTGCACGCTCGACCAAACCATTGGTTTGTGGGTGTTTAACTGACGCGAAGTGTTGTACAATATTCAGTTTCTCACACCATTCCTTGAAATGCTTGTCACAGAATTGTCTTCCGTTATCTGAAATGATTTCCTCGGGTAATCTGAAATGGCATACAATATTTTCCCAGACATACCATTTTACCTGATTTCCTGTGATTGTCACGACCTCCTTTGCTTCAATCAACTTGGTGAAATAGTCTATAGCTACTATGACGAATTTCAATCCTCCTGCTGCAACAGGAAAGGGACCTGCAATGTCGATACCCCATTTATAGAATGGCCATGGTGACGTAATAGGTGTTAGCTCCTGTTGTGGTTGGCGTGGAATAGGTCCGTGAACTTGGAAGTCACCACACTTTCTTATTAAGTCCCGCGCATCCCGGTGCATTGTAGGCCAGTAGTATCCTGACCGTAAAGCGCGCGCCACAACGGACCGTGGTCCGGAGTGCATACTACATGAACCATCATGGATTTCTCAGAGTACGTAATCTGCTTGAAGAGGTCCTACACATCAGAGCCATGGTTGTAGAAATGAACGCCGATATATTACACCGTCTCGAAGTTCAAACCTCTGTGATGTACGCCGTAACCTTCGGGCGTCCTTTTGCTCTTGGGGCAATACGCCCTTGCTTATGAACTCAACTATTGGGGTCATCCATGTAGGACCTTGTTCGTCTATCACCGTAGATATCTCCATCTCCATGATGGACTTACTCTTCAGGGTTTCCACCAATACTTGTTTTGACAGGTGCGCAAAGCTTGTGGATGCGATCTTGCTCAGTGCATCCACCTTCCTGTTTTCCCCTCTAGGAATTTGTTTAATGGTAAACCTGTCGAAGTCCTGGATTAAGGACTTGGTCTTGTCGAGGTATTGAACCATATTTTCCTCCTTAGCTACATACTCGCCTAACACGTGGTTAGCCACTAATCGGGAATCCACATTTGCTTCTAGGTTACGTATACCCATTCGAGCTGCAATGCATAGTCCTGCAATCAAGGCTTCATATTCTCCCTCGTTGTTTGTTGCTGTGAATTCAAAACGCAGTGCGTAAGTGAATTTTGTTCCATCTGGACTAGTAAGAATAAGGCCTACACCTGACCCATCCACGCATGAGGATCCATCCTTGAATAAGATCCATGGTTCTTGTAATTCCACCTTGTTTTGTGAGGGTGTGTCATCAGTGTCCGGTTTTTCGATGATGAAGTCTGCTAGTATCTGCCCTTTAACTGCGGTGTGTGGTCTGTAGGAAATGTTATGCTCACCTAGCAATGCACTCCACTTCTGTAGACGTCCTGATGCGTCAGGTTTGGAGATGATTTTCTTTATAGGTTGATCTATAATCACCGCTATTGGGTGCGCCTGGAAGTACCTACGCAGCCGTTTGGCGGCGAATACTAATGCCAAGACTAACTTTTCCATTGCGCTATAGTTAACCTCCATTTTCTTGAGCGCTTTGCTTACAAAGTATACCGGTGTTTGTACTGAATCCCTATCTGTCAGTAGCACCGCGCTAACTACTCCATGAGTTGCGGATAGGTACATAATTAGTTCCTACCCTGGGCGGGGCGCGACTAGCGTGGGGAGCGCTGCTAAGTGTTGTTTAAGCTGTATAAAGGCTTCCTCTACCTCTGTAGTCCAGCGGAAATCTCCCTTTTTTGTATACTTCTTGAGTGTTTTGAAGAGAGGCAGTGACTTATCTGCAGATTTGGACAAGAATCTATTTAAACCGGCTAGTTTTCCATTCAAAGACTGGACTTCCTTCAACGTGCGCAGTGAGGGAAGTTGAATAACAGCCTTCGTTTTTTATGGACATGGTTTAACACCATTAGGCTCTATCAAGTATCCAAGGAACATGCCATCTGTAGCGCCAAAGGTGCATTTCTTAGGATTTAACTTCATGTTGATCTCTCATAGTGTCTTAAATGTTTCCTCAAACGCGTTATCTACCAATCGCTGATAGGTGGCACCTGCGTTCTTTAAGCCAAAGGGCATTTTAGTATAACAATAAACGCCTTGGCTTGTGTGGAAGGCCGTTTTTTCTTCATCTTCCTTAGCCATCTGGATTTGGTGGTATCCTTTGTATGCGTCTAGGAAGCATTTAAGTGGGTATCCACACAAAGATTCTATCTTCCAGTCTATCTCCGGCAGTGGGTAGCAGTCTTGTGGACATGCTTTGTTGAGATCTGTGAAGTCCACGCACATCCTCCAACTACCATCGCTCTTCTTGACCATTACTGGGTTGGAAAGCCAGTCATGGTAGTAGACTTCTCGCATGATGCCTGCATCTACAAGTTTATGTACTTTTGCCAGAATGGCTTGTGTACGCTCTGGAGCCTGGCCGCGCTTCTTCTGTCATACTGGGGGGTATCCTTGTCAGATTCGCAACTTGTGTTCCGTAATTGAGCGTGGTAAACCAGTCATATGTTTTGGTTCCCATGCAAAGATATCCAGGTTCTTTTGCAAGAACGTGCATATGGCTGCCTTGCCGTTATCAGACAGCGATCCTCCGATAGATACTTCTTGTTCTGGGTACTCAGGATGAATTGCAACCTTCAGGTTTGATACATTAGGTGCGCGCTATTCTGGAATGTGCGCCCTCTCACATGTGATCTTGTTACATTCTCTAGTTGGTACGGTGGTATTGTAGAGGTTAACAATGCCTCCCTCAACTGGGAATTTGAGCATCCCATGTGCGGTAGACGGTACCGCGCGTATGGCTGATATCCCTGGTCTTCCAATGATGCCATTGTATCGCGAAGGAGATTTAATCACCATGAAATTCATCCAGGCTGTCGTCGAGTGTTCCCGGTTACCAACATTGACTAGTAAACGTATTTACCCCATGGGCCATATCTTTTCTCCTATAAAACCAGTCAACGCCGTCATGACCGGGCTTAACTGACTCTGTATCTCCGGTCACATTCGCTTGAAACAATGTTCGTACATTATATCTGCGGATGCTCCTCCATCAACGTACATTATATCTTCGGTCGCATTCGCTTGAAACAATGTCCGCAGCCAAGGTGGGAAATGAGATTTCGCTCCCGTGAGAAAACTTTTGACTGATCTTCTGCCTAGTCGTCCGCTACCATGATTGTATCATGTAGATGGTATCAGCTTTTTCTTTGGGTACTTCTTTCTTGTTCCCAATATTCTGCTTATCTTTCCCCTCCTTGATATTTTTAACCAAATGGTCCAATCGGCCTTCTTTTACTAGCTTATCAATTAGCTGTCGCAATTGGACACACTCATTTGTGGTGTGGCCCTTCTGTCCATGGTAGTCGCAGTATCCGTTCCCCACACGCTTATCTTCTGGGGTGCGCATCGGTGGGGGCCTTGGGAAGTTCGCGCCTTCCGTAGCGAATATCTCCTTTGGAATCTTGTTTAGCGGGGTATATTTGTCATTATCTCGTCCGCTCCCTTGGCCGCAGTAGTTTTTGTTGCGGTTGCTACTCTGGTCAGTGGATTGTCTCCGGGACTGTTCATGTGACCTATAGTTTGAGTATCCCTTCCTGTTGTCCGTCGCGGCTGCTTCTCCTTGGATAAAGGACCTTGTGCGTTTCATAAGTTCATCAAAGGTTTGGGGGACCTTGTCGTTCAACCTTTTGATGAGTTCTGGTGTTATTGATCCCGTTCATGAACCCTGAAATTTTTAGTATTTCGGGACATGCCTTGACATGTATGCACTCATCTTTGAAGCGCTCCACATAAGCGCTTGTAGATTCCCCCTGGCGCTGTTTAACCCTGGCCAGTTTGACAGGGTTTTTGGCGCACTTTTTCCTTTGAGTGAAGTTCAGGCGAAACGCCCTCCGCAACTCTTCAAAGCCATCAATGCTTCTGCGCGGAAGCTTACTGAACCAGTTACGCGCATTTCCCACCAATGTAGAATTGAACATGTGGCACCACACAGGTTGTGGCCAATTTTCGATAGTAGCAGCTGATTCGAAAATTTTTACGTGATCATCCGGATCGCCTGTTCCATCATAAGTTTTTACATTGGCAGGCATGCGCCTTCTTTTATTTTCGGAGAAATCACTGATGCGCCAAGTGAACACATCCACCTTTTGGTGGCGCCAAGGAACAGACATATCTTCCTCCTCCTGGTCGCGATATCTTCTCATGGACTTCCAGTGTCCTGTTTCGCTATCCTCGTTGTCTGAGGAATCATCAGGGAGCGAGCTCTTTGGCTGTCGGCGCTTGCACCGATCCTCCGAGGAGTCACCAGAGGACACGCTTTCCTTCTTTCGGTGCTTGCGCCGACTGTCCTCAGAATCCGAGCTTCAAGAGCTCTCATTTGGGGAGTGTCGTCGCCCCAATCTGTCATGGACCCTGCGGTTACCAAGTCTAATGTGGATGTTGGTACGTCGTCCGTCCTCTTCGTGTTCTTCCAGGTACTGCAGGTCAGCTGCTGCATCATTCTCAACTCTCCTCCCAATCCTGGTAAACACTGGAGGTCGGCGGCTATCTTTCCTGTTAATACAAATAAGCCGTAAAAACGTTTATTTATATTTTACGATCTTCTAATGTTTTGTCGAAAACAAACGTAAAATCATATTAACGAAACAAATAAAATACGTAAATGGTTTGAACTAATAGTTTGTAACATATTCACACTTTCACAAAAAACACTAAAACAAGTATAAGTGATTTTATGATTTAGTAATACATATGTACAACAACTAGTGTTTACATATTTGGATAAAATATACACATAACTAGTATGCAATATACTGGGTAATATAAATGGGTAGAAACTTAAGTATCACAACCCATTGGGCAAATACATTGAATGTAGTTGGGTACAACCCAAAGCCCATAACCCATGGATCTTGACCCATAACCCATTGCATGACATCATGCTTATATCACATATGGATAATACCCATAACCCATGGATCAACCCATACCCAAGTAACAAAGTGCATTGCACTCAAAGATACATTGTATCTAGCCAAAGATCCATGGTTCAACCCATGACCCATAACCCAAATACCCATGGGTAAAGAGGAGCGTTCCACGGATCCCTAGCTTTGTGCTAGCCGAATCCCAAGTGGAAGGGATCCGTGGGATCCGGGAAACAGTAGGATTTTCCTCTATAAATAGCGAGCCATTTCTTCATTATTGATTATCCCTTTCTAACACACTTTCCCCCCTGAGTTAAATCTCACTAACCTTAGATCCAAGAGATCTATGTTTGTAGTTTTGTTTTTGTGTGATCTTTTAGGTTCTTCTTCAAGGCAAGATCACCACCTTTGAAGTCAACCAAGCTCAAGTCCATGAGTTTCCATGCTTCCTCATCATCAAGGCTACTAAAGTCTTCTTGTTGATGATTCCTTTCTTTTCTCAAAAGAAGTGTAGTGTTGAAGACATTAGTGAAAGATGTCTCAAGTGTTAAGATGAAGATATTAGTGAAGGTTATCTATCTTCTATAGCATAAGCACTTGTGGTAGGTGCTTAGAAGTCAAGACAAAGAAGCATTAGTGAAAGGTGCTTAGAAGTCAAGACAAAGAAGCATTAGTGAAAGGTGCTTAGAAGTGAAGATACAAGACATTAGTGAAAGGTGTCTTGTAGATCTAGTCAAAGGCATTAGTGAAAGGTGCCTTAGATGTATATTCGATATGGTGTGTTTCGATGTACAAGATAGACTAGTATTAGACCAAGGATATTGATATCCTTGATGATGTTGTAAAGGAGTAGATCTTCTTTGGGATTAGTCGTTGGTGTAGTGTGGTAGTAGTTCCTCCATTGCAATGGAACTAGGTGCTTAGCCTAGTACCTAATAAAGGGTAGGCGACGTTGTGAAGGTGTAGTTCACCTTGGAGTGATAGAACTAGGTACTTAGCCTAGTACCTTATAAAGGGTAGGCGACGTTGTGTAGGTGTGGTTCACCTTGGAGTGAAAGAACCCGGTGGTTAGCCTAGCACCGGAAAAAGGGTAGGCGACGTTATGAAGGCTTCTCCGCCATAAGGAGATTGGTGTAGTGATTACGAACTCTCAAGTAGGTAACTCGGGGAGTGGAGTAGGGCAAGGAAGGTGTCCTTGTAGCCGAACCACTATAAATACTCGTGTTGTGGTTTTGTGCTTCTTACTCTTATCTTTACATTACTTACCTTTATATGCTTGCTTATCAACATCCAACACACACATCCAAATAGATTGTCATAAGACAATCTAAATAGATTAAAAGGAAGTTTTAATTGGCAAAACTATTCAACCCCCCTTCTAGTTTTCCAAATTTCCCGCGCCTCTCCTTCTGATGGCGCGATGGAGATGCCTCATACTCTGTGTCGAAGTTAGTTCGGGATTTCAGGCTCTGACTCGACCTCTTTTTTGCCTCCTCTTGCATGAGGGTAGCTAAGGTTTCGTAGTTTTGAGACACAAAGTCACTTGGCGCTAATTCAGGCGCGACTCCTTCTAGCGCGAGAGTGTCTGTTTCCAAGTCTGGGCTCCTGTTTCGGAGAGGTGCGCCTGGTGTTTTAGTGAGGTCCTTTTATGGTAGGGGAGTGGTAAAAGGGTTAGGCAGTGGATCTTCTACGTTGGTTGTTGTTATGGTGGTATGGGTTGTCCCCGTGCGTGGTTCCACTGCTAGATAGACTAGATCTGGGCCTGACCCTTGGTTTCTAGCCATACTGGTTGTTCCAGAGGTTTGCTTAGAGGCTGATCCGCTTTGTTGTTTCTTCCCTTGTAGGTCACCGTGCGATCGCTGATTGAGTTTTCCTTGCTTTGTCATTCTAGTTCTTAGTGATGGGTCCCACAGATAGCGCCACTTGTTGATACAAAATTTGGGCATTCCTTGTTTAGACTCCGATTCCGTATCAATTGGATCTTAATGCTTGATATATGCGCACTAAGAAAACGAAAAACACCGTTAGGCTTACCGTGGGATTGTCTCCCACGATTATCCTCCGGTGTGAGAGTAAGTAATTGGTTTTAGGGTTTAGTTGAGAGTTAGGGTTATTGGATCGTACCTTTAATGAGGACCGAGATGCCCTTTATATATACACGAAATCCTTGTTGGTTTCGTGTTCCCCAACCTTCGGCGTATCCCGCCTAAGTCAGGCAATTAATACATATCTCATAAATAAGAGATATCCGATATCTATGCTATAAATAACTTGGGTTTGGGCCCTCGTGAGCCCAAACCGTTATCGGGTTCGCCCAGTCGTGCTGGGCTCGCTAGTAGCGGTCATTGGTCAGGTTCGTGACCCGAATGCGGACTATACGTCATCAGTAAGCATGCTCGACATTCCTATATCCGATCATACAGGGAATTTTGAGGTTCCAAGGATTTCCTCTCCTAATCTTTGGACATATCCTAATGATGGGTGATCGGGGATTGTCTATTATGTATTGGTGGTAAGCAACCTCTTCCTTAGTGGGGTAAATATTGAAATAAGCACTATCCTCCTCATTCACTAAGCCATTTTCTGAATTATTGTTGATCATGGAGATAACTACAGAGGCGCTGGCTACTTTCTCAACAGCATCCCTAATTGTTCTATCAAATACCTTTTGCAAATCTTGAAGGTCGGTGTTTCTACTCACATAACGGCTTCGGCGGTTGTGTTGGTCATTGGGTTGGTTTTTTATTGAAACTGATTTATTCGGTGGTGGGTTGATGAGTGGTGGTTGATTATCACCTTCCATGATGAAAAGTGATGGGATTACTAACAAAGGTCACGAGGAAGGGGGATAGACTACGAGGAAGCTAAAAATAGGAAAAAAGCTTACTTGATAGGAATCAAGCAACGAAACCTAAACGAGGTGGACTCCTAACTAGCTATTCTATTACCCGGCAGCGGCGCCAAAAATTTGATACGCTTACACAGCGCGTTCGGGGTCAAAGGAACTTCCTTTTCGTCAAGCAAGTTTTTCAACACCCTAGGCAGTGAACCTAATCATTGTAGTGTAGTATTAGGGTAAGCTCCGGGAATTGATATCGTTCTCGAGGGGAATAGGAATGGTATTGAGAAGTTACTATGCTAAGGTTGGGGTTGAGGAAGATTATTTTTTATCTTTTTTATATTTTTTAGAAAATGGAAAGGTACGAATCTCGGGGTTTGGATTTGGGGGTTGGTATTTCTACCGATTACTTCTACTATTATCTATTCTAATTAACTAAGCTAAGGTGAGTGTAGTTTATGTCTATTGTTGTGTGCTCGTATGATGATTAAAAATGTATTTGCTTAGGCTTTATTACTCCCTAGTTATCTCCTATTGATGGTTGAATTTTCACGTCCTTATTCTTAACGCGTTGTGTTTCTAAGGTCGTAGGGTATGCGTTTATCCCTAACTCTTTGAAGCTACCAAAGGTTAATGACTACAAAATCTCTAGGATTTATAAACTTTAAAACTAAGGTATTCTTTGGATGTATAGCCTACAATTACTCTAGGTGATTATAAATTAAGGTTCAACAAAGATTAATCAAGCATTAATAACACAACGAATGACCTATCGCAATACTAGGTCAATCACAATTAAGATAAGAGACAACCAATAAATATTCAATAACAAAGTTTCATATTACCTAAGCAAACACACAAGTAAATTAGCCGGACACGGAGAACATGCAAGCATACACACAATCAATTGAAGACATAATTGAATTAATGAAGTAAAACAGTTATCTTGATGTAAGATAGGGTATGGAACCATAAAATATTGTACAAGATAGCCTTAGTTTGGTTTAGGTTTTTACTCCAGAAAACTACCTCTCTAAAAACTAAAAAATTCGGATTCTATATATAATGTTGCAACTGCGACGGCGTCACCCTTTAATTGTGACGCCGTCGGGTCACCGTTATAAGGTTTTCATCTTGGGCACATTATCATTGTGATGGCGTCACCTTATGCCAGTGACGCCGTCGCCTTCAGTCTCTGACGCCGTCTGGATCAAATCTAGGCCGTCTGAGCTGCGACGCCCTACTCTTTTAAAACCTGATGCCGTCACTTGAAAATAAGCAATTTGGCTACTGAGTCGTCACAATATGTGTCGCGACGGCGTCACAAGTAGAACCTGACGCCGTCCCCTTCTGTTTCAGCAGCTTGAGTGTCTCGATTCTTGACTTTGGCCATTTTCTTCATATATTCGCGCATTTTCGTCCAGATAAGTGTCATTCCAGCAATTTGCCTTCAAGAGACCTAAAAAGTGAAAAGGAACGAAATTAAGTAATAACGGATACAAAAGTGATCAATTAAGGGCTTAAATGACCCCTAAAAAAGGTACCTTTTAAATCCTTATCAATAATTAACTCATGTTATGTTAAAAAACCAAAATACACCTCATTTGAGCTCACAAAACGGGTATTAAACCGGGGTCGTAACATCCTCACTTATTGTTAAATACTAACAAGCCACAAACATCAAAAGCAATCTTAAATCAATATCCTAACAACTGACTCCTATATAGAAAAAGCATCCAAGCTCAAAATCTCAAAAACAAAAAGCTAAAACAAGTTCATATACTACATTTACTCAAAACTGCATAATTCACTCCATTTCAACACACGCATCCAACAAGGGTAGTACGTTACACTGTCACTTATCGTCAAATACTAACAAGCAGTAACCATCAAAAGCAATCTTAAATCCATATAAAAACAATTCAAATCTTAAAAAACATTCACAGACTTGGCAAAATCTCGAAAACCAAAACCCAAAACATCAATCAGTAAACAATTAAAGCTAATAAATCTAAGCTCGCAAGAACATCTACAAATCTCACCATTATCGAAACATCATTTACAACAAAATCTAAAAAATAATCAACCTAAAAATATATTCTATCTTTTTATTCTACAAACAATCATAAGAACCTTTTCATCAAAATCTCATGAATACTCAGTGTAAAATGAGCTAATCTATGGGTTTTCAAGTATGTATACTTGTCAAGAAGGCACATAGTTAAAGAACCATAGATTGACTGATTTTACACATACTTTAAATAATATTGGACAAAACTTGAAAAGGTTGAAACTTTATGTGAATTTGAGGTGGGGTATGGATGAAAGTTTGCAACTTTAAGCTATTGAAAAGCAATCGCAATCAAATGACTAAAAAAGCAATTGTCTTTACCAACAACATATAATTAATTTGGCAGAGGGCTTCACTGATATACATAAAAGCACTTCATAGTAACAACTCCACCATCGTTTTTATCAAAGAAACCAGTAAGTCTTGTGCTAAATGATAGTTGCTGCAAAATTATACAAAGAAATGAGTGATGGTTTTGGTGGATGGGGTGGGGTTTGTTTGTTTATGTATGAAAAAAAGGGTGTGGTATGATTGGATTGAATTGAATTGAATTGAATTGTGGAGATTAATCAGAGTCAAGGGGTTTTGTTTGAAAAGGTTGTATGTGTGATATGGATTGTCAACGTGGCACCCTCATTGTTTGTTTTATTGGCACATTAATTTGTTGCAAAAGTGAACATAGCTGCTCAAAGGATTAGGATCCTCTAATTTTGACAAAAACATGATTGGTTATGTTTAATGAATTTACACCATTAGATCTAATTAATGGTTGTGATTAAATGCATAATTCTCTCTCTTATTTCTCTTTTATTAATCACTCTTTTTATTATTAATTTATCTCTCATTTATATCTTTTACTCTAATTGTGTGTGTAAGATTATTTGTGGGTCTTTTTTCTTTGTTTTTTCCCTCCAATTTTTTCCATGTTCTCTCCATTTTCTATCCCTATCAGTTAGTGTTTTTTCAATGAACCGAAAACAAAACAAATATAAAGTCAAAAGAGCCATAATATAATGAGAAAAAAATGAATTGAACCCAAAAAGACATCAACATGCCACTAAGAGCATTAGGTATTGTTGAGCCATAGTTCTCGTGTCGTTCTCCAAAACCAGTGCCACATCAACAAAACACTGAATGACACCAAAAACCCTTTGGCACCTCATTTTGTGCCGTTACTGTTGGCACCAGAAAATGTGATGCCGTTCTTCATTTTTTTCATTTACATAAAATAAAACATACACAATATTAACTAAAATAAACTTCATTAATTTAAAAAAACACACACACACATTACATTAACTAAAAAACAAAAAAAAGGTACATAAAAATAAAAATAGTACGTAAACAGGAAATAAAAATTACAAACTAGTGATTAAGGTTCAGTAAATGCTCCACAAGGTCTTCTCGAAGATCGTCATGCAATTTTCTATATCGAATTCTTTGCTTTTTCTAACATGTAAATCACATCTTTCGACTCAAGTGTCAGGTATGTTTGGACTTGGATCAACGAACAAATCTCTAAAATTCACTTGAAATTCTCCATCTTCCAATATAATGTTGTGTAACATTATACAACAATACATGATTCCTTTCAAGGCGTTGATTTTGAAAGCACGTGTGGGTTGTCGTATAATTCCCCAACGACCTTGTAGGACTCCGAAAGCTCGTTCAATATCTTTTCTAGAAATTTCTTGAACTCATTTAATTTTCAATCTTTTTTCAAACGTTGCCACACTAAACGTTTTGAAAAATAGGGACCATGCTGGATAAATGCTGTCGGCTAAATAGTAACCTTTCATGTATGTATGTTCTTTTACTACAAATGGACATTCCGAAGATTTACCGGCAAGTTCATCAGCAAATAATAAGGAACCATATAACACATTAAGATCATTATTTGCCCCCTGAACCCCAAAATATGCATGCCAAACCCATAATTTTTGATCCGCAACCACTTCTAACATACGAGTTGGGTTTTTATGATCACGCCTTTGAATTGAGCACGTAAGGCCTTTGGACAATTTTTCCAATCCTGATTCATACAATCAATACTCCCGAGTATTCCCGGGAGTCCATGTTCTTGTTCGTGCAATGCATATATTTTTTCAACATCCGTTGAAGTGGGCTTTCTTAAATACCTTTGAATGTATAAAATATGTATGCATTTTGTAAAGTTCTCTAAACATTGTCGTTAACAACCTTCACCAATTTTCAAGTATTCATCAAACGCATCAGGCGCAGTGCCGAACACCAATTGGTGGATGACAGATGTGCACTTTAAAAGAGGATCAATACTTAAATGACCGGTAGCATCGTAACATTGTCTAAAACTTAAAGTACTCGGGAATAGGTCGAACGTCATAGCTTAACATATCGTTGAATATTTTATTAAAAAGTGTAGGACTCATACGATACCTTTGCCTAAACTTCTCTTTCGTATACTTAGGTGGAGTGCCACCTTCACCAAAATAGTCGACGATTAAATGTTGTTCCGCTTCTTCTCGATCACGTGGTATATATTGCCTCGTCCTCTTAATACCCGATCCTGATCCACCGACTTCTTGATCACACAAACCTAGAAGTTGTTCATACGCCATATAACCCTGATATGTCGATCCGGGTCGTTTCGAAAATAAACATCATAATGGTAGTAGGTGGATAAGTTGTTGGGATTGTTTGGATCCAAAGTTGAAAGAAAATCAAGTATTATTGAAGTAGAGATTAAATTTGAAGAGTATGTGATAATTGATAGAATAAAGGAGGAGTTTATAGAATTTTTTGGGGTAAAACTTTTGTAAATTTGTGCATTTTGACTATATAGTCGTTACACACATTAAAAAAATACAAACTAGCCGTTGGTTAAAAAAAAGAATGGCGTAGGCTGGCAAATACGGCGCGAGCTTTCTTGGCGCAAGTCTCGTAGTGGTGCGCCATTCTTCATTTTGGGCTGGTGGGTTGGCGCCATGAATGGCAACGAGGTAAGTCACTTACCTTACACTTCTGCGCTACGTCAACTTTCTCTCTCCTCTCACTTCCCCTCACCCCCACTCACCTTTTTGTGGGCAAGGATACTACATATTCACCTTTCATTAAACTATCCACTTTATACAAATATACACCACTAAATACCCCACACTCACTCACACACAAAATAAAAAATAATAGAACATGAGGGATACTTAAGGTGATCCGTTCACCTTAGTTGGTCTTGAGAACCTCCGTTCATGCATGAGTGGACTAGGTGGGAAAGGTGATACCGCGCGAGTTGGTTGCAAGGTGAGAGGCTCACCTGCCGCTTGCCGACAAGCCTAATTAAAACTTAAGTATCTCAAAAGATCAAAACTTACAACAACCAAAACTAAGGTGCTGTTTGGTTTAGGGGTGTCGCTTTCAAAGAATGAAATGATAGAAAAAGAAATTGTTTGTTTTGGGTATATGGGTGTCAAAACAGTGTTTGATAGTCATAGATGATGGTTTCTACAAAACTCAAGAGAGGTGACATGTTTCATCCGTATACATGTCACCTTTTACTTTTTTCTGCAATAAAGCAAATAAATTAAATAAAATCTAATCATGTTACTATAGTGGGGGCCAAATTTCTATTAAATAAAGGGAGAGGATCCTCTCAAGTTACTTGACTCAAGTTGGAAGATTCTCAATCATTTGATTAAAATCAAAGGTCAACATGATGTGGTTTCATTTTTAATCTTGACCTTTGATTTTAATTCAATGGCTAGGATCCTCTAACTTGAGTCAAGTTTTCCTATCAACTTGAGAGGATCCTCTTCCATTAAATAAATATAAACAAACAAAATTTTATTTTTTCCTGCTACTAAAGTCAAGAGAAAGGGCCACGTTTCTATTATAATAATATAAAATTTTAAACCATTTTCAATCATTATTTATAAACCAAACAACATTTTATACTATCATTTATTTTCTCTATCATACTTTTCTTCCAAACCATTTCCAAATCCAAATCTAATTCAAAACCCGCTTAAAAACCAAAAGGGCCCAACAATTGTAAACCAAAATAAAATAAAATAAAATAAATGCAAATCAATTCACTATGTACTCTTCACTTTAAACGTCAACTCACCAACAACTTACGTCACCATCACCAATGGCAGTCGCAACCACCAGCGACACCACCGCACCTCCGTCACCGGCGCCGGTCACCGGTTCCCCTCCGTTGTCCGGAAGTTTAGATGGTCGGTTGAGAGCTCGAGTTCGTCTCCTATAACTGAATTTGACTATTTAACTGATTATTATTTTAATTCAATTTAATTTATAATTAATTTAATTTGATTTTTTTATAGTCGTCTTTGAGGAAAAGTGAAATTAAATGATGGTTAGGTATAGGATGGAAGTTCTGTTATAAGTAGTAGTTAAGGCTTAAGATTGATAGACGTTGAGACGCCGTGTGGCAGTTATTGATCTATAATATTATTAAGTTTTACTTATAGGTGGATACTAGTCTGTTAATAAAGAATTTGGTTTCGAGATGAGTGCTATATGTTTCGTTAGGTGCTTTTTGAAAAGTTACATAATGTAGATGAATTTTCATGCATTCATCCATTTAGGGAATGCGCCTAACCCGTATTTTCTTTTTTATTTATTTATGAATATTTTGTCACATTGTCACGGTGAATGGAAGATATGGCCTCTTTGAGTTTCTAGTGAACCTACAAGTCAATTCTGTGTCCGTTATCGTTCATACACACTTATGCAAAACATTAATATATAAACATAACCCCAAATTGACCCATTCCTAATTATGTAAGAATCATTGTTATGTAGGTATTCTGAAGTAAAACCATTCGTTTGAAATTCGTCCCGAAAATGTTTCTGAAGATGGGTCATGGGAATTGAAATATTAAGTATGAACGACCAACGAATCTCCAAGATCTACAACTTAAGAATGCAGCTTATCTCCACACTATACTCCAAGCAACAGAAGGTTCGCCTTGAAATATGTTCAAGGTATGGCTTTTGTCTTTATCTTTTATTGCTATTCACCAATTTTAGTTAGGATTCTAATGGCAGCAAAGGTTGGGGTAAAATTTCACCCAAAAATTTCGAAGGGATTTTGCGGCGTTATGTTGGCAAGTTACTTCTCAGAACCTAATGAAAACCGCATTTGATTGAACTTTAGTGGCTTCACTTATGTGTGGGCTTAATTTGACATGTATGGTTTACTGGCTTGGTTAATTATTTGTGGTTTTGGAAGGGGTTAGTTCAGTTTGGACTTTTTTAGGTTAAATGAATGACTTTTGCATTAGCATACCCTTGTGAATATACGCGCTTCCAAATATTTAGTGAATGTCTTCAAAAAAGAAGAAAAAATTCTTTGATTAAAGAAATCCTCGCCAAAAAGTGTGATTAATTAACTTAATCACCATTTTAGTGTTTTTTTGAGTTAATTTAGTTCAATTTTGGCCGGGACATGTCCCCGCCAAAAGAAATGCCACGATGGACATTCTTTGACCAGACCAAATGCAGTGGGTCCCACTAGTCCCCGCCAAAAGGCTAACATTGTTCCCGCCAAAAGTATCAGCGACTAGGTGTTAGCGGGGACGCTTTGGCGGGATACGTCCCCGCAGAAAGTTCTTGGAGGGGACATGTCCATGCCGAAAGCGAAAAAATTGTAACACCCCCAATTCTTGATATGCAGCGGAATTCAAACTGGGTATTACTTGATGGCACAACAGTCATAATAATAGAAAACGATCTCTAAATGAGTCGTTTTAAAAAGGCTTTATCGTTCAAATATATCAGAGTTTACAAAATAGGTCCCAGTTGGTTCCATTGATTACAAAACACATCAATATAAAGTTTTTGATGTTTCGTGAATGATAAATTATTTATATATAGCCTTCTTGATCTTGCCCTTCCGTGCCAGCTTCCGACATTATGGACCTGAAATACATGCTTAAAACTGTCAAGACAAAGGTTAAGTGAAATTCATAGAGTTTGTTAAATGGTTGAACACATTATGTTAGTAGTGTGAGTTAATTAGACCCACAGCAATGGTTTGAAAACAAAACAGTTATTATTAGACTAAGCATCATGCAATCAAGGTGTTAACGTGTTCCAAATTTAATTGGAGAAATTGTTGGTACGTGCCCTAATAGGTAAAATTGCTATTTTACCTAATGTTACTCAAATATAGTGCGTTTATTTGCCTTTAACGGGGCCAACACAAACGGGATTCGTCAATCCCAGTAGATCTATTCACAATATTCGTGCCCAATCTCACATAGTGATTAATGATTCATGATTTAGGGACTTCTGTTTGGCAAATGCGGTAACTTAGTGCTAATAAAACAATCAGATAAGCATACAGTTTGAAAGCAATATGTTCGGTTTAAAATAAAGCATGTATCTCCCCCAAGGGTTTATAAAACAATTAAGTAATAGAAAGTGGGGCTATGAACTCACCAAGAGTTGATGATGTTAAGTACTAACGGATGTGATGGATAAGTCAGAAGACTTCTACGTGCAACCTAAAAATGAAATGTTGTGACTTAGGTTTGGAATAATGTTTAAGAAAACATAAAACATCCTATATATATATTCCTATGTTGATCATGATGTAGTCAATTATCATTTGATGTTTATAGAAAGATCTTTAATATGTGAAAACGTATTTAGTTTATAGATATCGTACTGTTAATACAAATAAACCATAAAAACGTTTATTAATATTTTGCGATCTCTTTGTGTTTTGTTGATAACAAATATAATGTTATCTTAAGTATAATTTTAAGGATACATGTTATTTTTGTAAAGCATTTACATGTAGCCATTTAAATACAAAAATGTAATAATTAAGCATTTGTTGTAATAGTTTATTAAGATGGGTAAAAACCATAACCCATGGATCATAACCCATACCCAAGTTGGCTAGATGCAATGTATACTTAGATACATTGAATCTAAAGAAAACCCATGGACCAACCCATAACCCATGACCCATAACCAAAAAACCCATGGGCAAAGAGGAGCGTTCCACGGATCCCTAGGATTACACTAGACGGATCCCAAGTGGAAAGGGATTCGTGGGATCCGGGGAACAGTGAAGATTTTTGCCTATAAATAGAGAGCCATTTCTTCATTCTAACTCACCCCTCTTCTTACTAAATCTCTCATACACTCTCATTATCTTCTAACATATAGATCACTTGATCTAGAGAGTTGTTCTTCTTTCTTTCTATTTGTGATCCTCATATAGGTCCTTCTCTAAGGCGAGATCACGAGCATTCTACAAGTCATCCAAGCAAGGGGTCGTTGATTGATTTGTCACTCCGCAAGATTTCTGTAGCTAAGATCTTGTACTTGATATTTCACATATTCGTTGTGTAATAGTCGTGTTGGTTTGGTCCACCGTGCTACGGACTCGGTATTTAGCTTTGTACCAGAAAAAGTGTAAGCAGGGTCGTTTATTATTTGTTTTTATATCCGTGAAGGCTTCAAACTCCTTATTTGACTAAAATGCGGATATTGAAGAAATGGCCAAAGTGAAGGAGTTTACAAGGGGCGTTAACGCCGTCGGAGGATTTTTGTGACGATACGAAGCCAAAACCCTATTTTCAAGTGACGACTTGAACTCTAGACGGCCAGATAGGTGACTCGGCGTCACAAGGGTGAGTGGAGTAGGCGACACGACGGACAAATCATAAGGTGTCCTTAATCTTATATATAGTAGTTTTAGAGAGGAGTCTTTTGGTAAACCGAACCAAGGTCGTATTTTAGGGTTTTACCACTATAAATCGGTTGTGTCATTTCTCCATGTCTGCTAATTTACCTTATTGAATATGAAACTTAGTTATTGAATATTGATTGGTTGTTTCTTAACTTTACATTCGTTGTGTACTTATTTAATCTTTGCTTACTTTGAGTTGTTGTAAGCTTATCATTAGATTAGAGTTTATCTATATTTGGTAACTTCTACCCTACAACTTTAGAAACTACATCCACCAATAGAAGATCCTCACATATTAACATAGACTACCACCACCTTAATCGGTAGAAATAAACCCCCAAATCCAAACCCGAGATTCAGATTCTTTTCCTTTTCTAAAAAACATAAAAAAAGATAAAAAATAATTTTCCTCAACCCCAACCTTAGCGTAGTAACTCCTTACTAGCATTCCTATTCCCCTAAAGAACGATATAAATTCCCGTGGCTTACCCTAATACTACTTACAAATAGAAAACTTGCTCGACGAAAAGGAAGTTCCTTTGACCCCGAACGCATAGCGTGTAAGCGTATCAGTAAGCAATGTTGTGAAGGCTTCTCTGCCAAGTGAAGGAGTTTGTTGACATAGTGCTTGAAAAGGTCGGCAAGGAAGGTGTCCTTGTAGCCGAACCACTATAAATCGGTTGTGTCACTACTTTACTTTACTTGCTTGCTTTATCAACCCCCATCCTAAGATCTCACATATTAACGAATCTAAAACTTTTTGAAACTAAATTAAAATCGGCAAAACTATTCAAGTTTTCCACAATTAGTATAAGAGCTAAGTTTATAAAAGTTTTAAAATAAAATTGTATTTTAAAAAAATTTCGATCACTATGGGTTCTGAAAATTATAAGGAAGGGTAATCTATGCAACGACCACCACTACTTGAAACTAATGGTTTTATATAATGGAAAAAATAGATTCGAAACATATGTGAAATCTAAAGATATTGATCTTTGTTACATTATTGTTGAAGGCGACTTTGAGGCTACCTCAAATGATGATAAAGGAAATATAGTTAACATACCTCATGATAAATTAAGTGATGAATTGAAGAAAAAGCTTTCTAAAAATAGTGAAGCAAAAATGGTTTTATATAATGCTTTACCCAAAAAGGAATTTGAAAGAATTTCTATGCTTAAAACCTCTAAAGAAATTTGGAATTCTTTAGTTGTAACTCATCAAGGCAACAAGTTAAAAATAATAAAATTGATTTATTTGTTCAACAATATGAACAATTTTCAATATCGGATGAGGAAACTATAGATCATTCATTTGCTAACTTTAATACTATTATTACATCTTTACAAGCACTTGATGAATCTTTTAGTAGCCGTAACCATGTTAGGAGATATCTAAGAGCACTTCCATCGAAGTGGAGATCCACGGTGACGGCGATCGAAGAGTAAAAAGATTTGACAATCCTCACTCTCGACAAACTCATAGGCAACCTAAAAGTCTACGAGCTTGTCCTCGCTAAAGACTCCAGAGCCTCAAAGGTGAAAGAGAAACACAAATCTCTTGCCCTTAAATCCAAAAAGGCTTCAAGCGATGAAGAGAACTCCTCTTCAAGTAGTGATGACGAGGAGTATGCCATGGCGGTAAGGGACTTTAAAAAGTTCTTTAAAAGAAAGGGAAGATACATCAAACAACCGTATGATGATAAGAAAAGCTTTCGGAAAAACAAAGAGGACGAGAAGCCAAAAGATGATCGTACTTGTTTTAAATTTGGGGACCCAAACCACTTTATTAGTAAGTGTCCCAAACGGGATGATCAAAAGGCATTCGTGAGCGGCACGTGGGGAATAAGCGACGAGGAGGACGAAGAAATTTGTCTCATGGCAAATGATGAGGTATGTCACGAATACTATAGTAGCTCATCACTTGATGACGACTCATTGCATAATGAATATGATAAACTATGCAATATTAGCTTAAAACTAGTTAACAAAAACAAGCTTTTAAAGAGTCAAAACCAACGTTTAGACTAAGAAGTCATAGAACTAAAAGCAAAACTAAAACGTTTAGAAAAGGGTAAAATAGCAAGTGGTGACTGTGAACTTTGCGTTCAACTTCAAACACTAGTTGATCATCTAGATTCTAAAATTGCTAGAATGAGTACGAACACTTTAGATACGATATTAGATGGTGTTAAAACCGGCAACAACCAAAAAGGTTTAGGTGTTCAACAACTTGATCCATCAACTAGTGAAAATAAAGAAACAAAATTTGTTAAGGCACTAGAAAAACCAGCCACTGGTGTGGCGGATCCCACGGATCCCTTGATAAGGGAACCGGCTAGTGTACAGCCAAGGATCCGTGGATCTGCCGTAGCAAATAGTGATAATAACGTAGCTTCTTCATCTAGAACTGAATTTGTTATCGTTAATAGGAAGAAACCAACTCATGTCACCTCTAGACAACCACCTCCAAAATATAATCCTACATTTGCAAGAAACAAAGCTCCATCTTTTTCAAAACCTAATTCATTTAGGAGACCTAATAATGTTTACCCAAAAAGTAACCATCAAATGGGATGGAATCCAAATATGCAAAACGATTTTCCTTTTCGAAACTTTGCTCCATGGAATGCATACTCATCTTATCCATACATGTCTAACATGAATGGAATGTTTAACACTAATGGACCCATGAACAAATGGGGACCAAACTATTGAGTTTATTATTGTTTTATGGTGTGCTTATGTTATCATTTGAGTAGGTTTCTTGTTTACTTGTTATGTAAGCTTTACCTATGAACGGGCTAAGATATGGGATTTCCCGATGGAATGGGGACCAAACTTTTGAGTTTAAGGTGTGCTTAAAGGATAGCGGGTCAAGGATAGCACAAGGCACATGACCGCAATAGGATCTATTCTCCACATATGAATCCATAAATGGAGGTAATGTGGTGTTTGGAAATAGCAAAAGTAGAATCATCGGTAAAGGTACGATTTCTAACAAATCTCTAACCATTAACGATGTGTGTCACATAGAAAACCTAAACTTTAACCTCTTAAGTATAGGACAAATATGTGATAAAAGTGCAATGTACTTTTTACCGAAACCGGTAGTAAGATACTAAAAATGGCATAACCATAGGAAGAGGAATTAGGAAACATGGAGTCTATGTCATTAAAATTGGTAATGAACCTAAAGACAAACTATGTCTTACCTCTATGGATGATACTTCGACCTTATGGCATCAAAGATTGGGTCACGCCAACATGCGACTTCTTCAATCGCTATCATCCAAAGATCTAGTAAGAGATCTACCTAAGTTAAAATATGAACATCATTTTTGTAATGCTTGTAATGTAGGAAAACAAGCTCATTCTAGTCATAAAGCTAAAAACTTGGTGTCTACGACTAGGTTTCTAGAATTACTACATATAGATTTATTTGGTCCATCCGCTATCCAAAGTTATGGAGGCAACTACTACACTTTGGTCATAGTGGATGACTATTCTATGTATACATGGACAAAATTCTTAAAGAACAAAACGGAAACCTTTAATTATTTTGAAATATTAAGCAAAAAGATCCAAAGACAACTAGGAAGTCCAATAGTGTCTATTAGGACGGATCATGGTAGGGAATTCGATAATGAAGTGCAATTCGGAGTTTTTTGTGACACTAATGGTATTACTCACAACTTCTAGGCTCACGACTCCACAATCGAATTGGGTAGTAGAAAGAAAGAATAGAACCCTACAAGAAATGAGTCGAACCATGCTTAATGAACAATCCATACCTCAAAAGTTTTGGTGTAATGCCGTTGATACTTCAACGCACATACTCAATCGAGTCTTAATTAGACCAATCTTAGGAAAAACTCCATATGAGTTACTTCGAGGCAAAAAGCCTACGTTAAATCACTTTAGAGTCTTTGGTAGTAAATGTTTTATTCTTAACACTAAAGATTACCTTACAAAATTTGATCCTAAATCAACCGAAGGTATCTTTTAGGTTACTCGCCAAATAGCAAAGCTTACGTCATATTAAACAAAGAAACAATGAAGGTAGAAGAGTCATTAAATATAAAATTTGATGAAAGTCCACCCAAACCCTCTCCACCTCTTGTCGATGACGAGATTATAGAAAGTGAAGCTATAGTAATAAAGAAAAAGATAAGTGAAGAAGAAGAACCTCTAAGTGATGAAATAATAAACATTAAAGAGTCCAAAGATCACCCCGTAGATAAAGTCATAGGAAAACTAAACGAACGAACATTAAGGTCTCAAGTTCAAAACCAAAGTAGCTTGTTTTGTTTCGTTTCAACCTTAGAACCTAAGAATACACAAGAAGCCATAAAAGATGAGAGTTGGGTAATGGCTATGCAAGAAGAACTTAATCAATTTATTTCTAATGATGTTTGGACACTTGTCCCTCCACCTAGTAATCAAACCATAATAGGAACCAAATGGGTTTATAAAAAAAAATTAGATGCAAACGGAGTAGTGTCTAGGAACAAGGCTAGACTCGTGGCTCAAGGGTATAACCAACAAGAGGGAATAGACTTTGATGAGACCTACGCCCCCGTGGCTAGATTAGAGTCTATAAGAATACTTCTTGCGTATGCTTGTGCTAATGATCTAAAGCTTTATCAAATGGATGTTAAAAGCGCTTTTCTAAATGGTTTCATTAATGAAGAAGTATATGTAGCTCAACCTCCGGGCTTCATCGATTTTGAAAAACCCAAACATGTGTATAAATTAAAGAAAGCCCTTTACGGTCTTAAACAAGCTCCAAAAGCTTGGTATGATAGACTCAAGTCATTTCTAATTAAACACAACTATACCATGGGGTTAGTTGACAACACACTTTTTACTAAGAAAAGAGAGTCACATATAATCATAGTACAAATATATGTAGATGATATTATATTCGGATCCACTTGTCAAGACATGTGTGATGATTTCTCTAAAATCATGCATGACGAGTTCGAGATGAGTATGATGGGAGAACTTAGTTTCTTTCTTGGTCTACAAATAAAACAAGTAGAAGATGGTATCTTCTTCAATCAATCTAAATACATCAAGGAGATGTTAAAGAAATTCGGTCTAGAAGAGTCAAAACCAATTAGGACTCCAATGTCATCCGACACCAAACTCACAAAAGATGAAGACGGCGAATCCGTAGATAATACTAAATATCGTGGCATGATAGGTAGTCTTCTCTACCTCATGGCAAGTAGGCCGGATATCATGTTTAGTGTTTGCTTATGTGCTAGGTTTCAAGAAGACCCTAAAACATCACACCTAGAAGCCGTAAAAAGGATATTTAGATATATTAAGGGTACAACACAATTAGGATTATGGTATCCTAAGGGCACGGGAGTAGAAAAAATTGTATATGCAGATTCTGACCATGTAGGTGATTACGTTGATAGAAAAAGTACAAGTGGGGTATGTACTTTTATGGGATATTGTTTAACATCTTGGTTTTCTAAGAAACAAACGGCACTTGCAATATCAACAACCGAAGCCGAGTATGTCTCCGCCGGCAAAGCATGCCAACAAGCACTATGGATGAAACAAGCGTTAGTCGACTACGACATTCATCTAAGCGACATAGCCATCCTATGTGACAACAAAGGTGCCATCGACTTAAGCAAAAATCCGGTATTGCATTCTCGCACAAAGGATATAGAGATTCGTCATCACTTCCTAAGAGACAATGTTCAAAAGGGGAACATCTCTATTGAGAAGGTAGCATCCGAAGACAACATAGCCGACGTCCTCACCAAACCGTTGAAACGGGAACAATTCAACCTACTTTGTCTTGGTCTTGGTCTAATGGAATAAACGTTGTAACTTATTTGACTCTACAAGGTATGTAAACACTAGCCTTCTTCTTTCTGAGTCTAGGATTTCTATTTCATGCACAACTCACAAACAATACGGGAATTTTCAAAACTCAAGATAAGTTTTCCACTTTTAGTTTTCTTATATATTTTTTCATACACATTTTCAAAGAAAACCTCTTTTCAAAATGTTTTCTAAAAGGATGATACCTTCCCGTACCAATTTTACAAAAGCAATTTCTCACGACTAGGACAAATCGCTTTTTCATTATTAATACAAAGTAAAAACCCGTTTTCATTGTATCTCATGTCTTTTGAAAGCTAAAGGGGACACATAACTAATATGTGTTTTCGGGTACATTCATTTAAGCAACAATGAATTAGGAGCATTGATAACACTAAATTATGTACTTATGTACTAAATATGTGTTTTCGGGTTATCTCAATAGGATGTTTTTCTACTTCTAATTTATTTATCGTTTTCTTTTTAGGAGTCGAGATAACCGTAACTCCAAATAGTTTGCATATAGGGACACAATAGGCAAAATGTTTTCAAAAAGAAAATTTTTGTGCTGCTTGGATCACCAGACCCACGGATCCCAGCCTTCATGCTGGACGGATCCCTCAAGGGAAGGATCCGCGGGATCCGTGAAACATAAGATGTTTTTACCTTCTATTTTTTCACTTTGGGTGAATAATCTACATTTGTTTCATTTTTGGAGTATGCTCTTTAATGCTTGTGTTCTCAAGATCACATGCCTTGAATTCATATCTAATCATTAAATTTTAATCCACACTTTGGGTCAAGCATTCATTACAATGACTTGTTTTTCTATATATAGAACTCCTAAAATGCTTGCATAATCCATCTCATCCTCATAACCACAATACACCATGTCATCCAAAAACCCTTTAGATAAATCACCTATTACAAACAATCATCTTCATGATACCCAAACCTTTGTGCTACCACCATCCAAAATACCATAATCAAACTCTAGGATATCCGCACGGATTAGTATCCGATCTTGTTGTTTAGCAAAACCAACCTCAAATGGCACATCCTCAACAAATAACTCACCACAAGATGCTTCCATAATAACAAGCACCTCCCTCATCACCAACAAGTACACCAACTTCATCACCACCTAAAGTCACTCTTTTGGAACTCTTTAAGACTCCAACAAGATCTAAACAACCTAAACAAAAAGAAATAGTCTTTTCAACAACCCCAAACAGTCATAATAATAGAAAACGGTCTCTAAAGGAGTCGTTTTAAAAAGGCTTTATCGTTCAAATATATCAGAGTTTACAAAATAGGTCCTAGTTGGTTCCATTGATTACAAAACACATCAATATAAAGTTTTTGATGTTTTGTGAATGATAAATTATTTATATATAGCCTTCTTGATCTTGCCCTTCTGTGCCAGCTTCCGACATTATGGACCTGAAATACATGCTTAAAACTGTCAACACAAAGGTTGAGTGAAATTCATAGAGTTTGTTAAATGGTTGAACACATTATGTTGGTAGTGTGAGTTAATTAGACTCACACCAATGGTTTGAAAACAAAACAGTTATTATTAGACTAACCATCATGCAATCAAGGTGTTAACGTGTTCCAAATTTAATTGGAGAAATTGTTGGTACGTGCCCTAATAGGTAAAATTGCCATTTTTATCTAATGTTACACAAATATAGTGCGTTTGTTTGCCTTTAACGGGGCCAACACAAACGGGATTCGTCAATCACAATAGATTTATTCACAATATTCGCGCCCACTCTCACATAGTGATTAATGATTCATGATTTAGGGACTTATGTTTGGCAAATGCGGTAACTTAGTGCTAATAAAACAATCAGATAAGCATACAGTTTGAAAGCAATATGTTCGATTTAAAATAAAGCATGTATCTCCCCCAAGGGTTTATAAAACAATTAAGTAATAGAAAGCGGGGCTATGAACTCACCAAGAGTTGATGATGTTAAGTACTAACGGATCTGATGGATAAGTCAGAAGACTTCTACGTGCTACCTAAAAATGAAATGTTGCGACTTAGATTTGTAATAATGTTTAAGAAAACATAAACCATCCTATATATATTCCTATGTTGATCATTATATAGTCAATTATCATTTGATGTTTATAGAAAGATCTTTAATATGTGAAACGTATTTAGTTTATAGATATCGTACTGCTAATACAAATAAACCGTAAAAACGTTTATTAATGTTTTGCCATCTCTTTGTGTTTTGTTGATAACAAATATAATGTTATCTTAAGTATAATTTTAAGGATACATGTTATTTTTGTAAAGCATTTACATATAGCCATTTTAATACAAAAATGAAATAATTAAGCATTTGTTGTAATAGTTTATTAGGATGGGTAAAAACCATAACCCATGGACCATAACCCATGGATCATAACCCATACCCAAGTTGGCTAGATGCAATGTATACTTAGATACATTGAATCTAAAGAAAACCCATGGACCAACCCATAACCCATGACCCATAACCAAAAAACCCATGGGCAAAGAGGAGCGTTCCACGGATCCCTAGGATTACACTAGACGGATCCCAAGTGGAAGGGATCCGTGGGATCCGGGGAACAGTGAAGATTTTTGCCTATAAATAGAGAGCCATTTCTTCATTCTAACTCACCCCTCTTCTTACTAAATCTCTCATACACTCTCATTCTCTTCTAACATATAGATCACTTGATCTAGAGAGTTGTTCTTCTTTCTTTCTATTTGTGATCCTCATATAGGTCCTTCTCTAAGGCGAGATCACGAGCATTCTACAAGTCATCCAAGCAAGGGGTCGTTGATTGAAGATTTCTGTAGCAAAGATCTTGTACTTGATATTTCACATATTTGTTGTGTAATAGTCATGTTGGTTTGGTCCACCGTGCTATGGACTCGGTATTTAGCTTTGTACTGGAAAAAGTCTAAGCAACGTTGTGAAGGCTTCTCCGCCAAGTGAAGGAGTTTGTTGACATAGTGCTTGAACTCTCGAGTAGGTGACTTGGGGAGTGGAGTAGGGCAAGGAAGGTGACCTTGTAGCCGAACCACTATAAATCGGTTGTGTCATTTCTATCCCTTAACTTTACTTTACTTGCTTACTTTATCATTAGATCTATACTTTCTCTACATCCACAAGATCTCACATATTAACGAATCTAAAGTTTTTGAAAACTAACTTAAAATCGGCAAAACTATTCAACCCCCCCTTTTAGTTTTCCACACGTACTACCGTTCGGGCCATCATAATTCAGAGGTTATGCAGTAAACGTTCGAGGAGCTAGGACACTTTAAATCGTAAATCCAGCAACTCATCGATACGTTATACTTAAATGAACCCCTCACATGAAGCTCCCTACTATTGTAGCACTTAGTAGATACAACATATGTTTTGAGTGAATATTGTTATATAAATAAGTTTATCATGTTTTTACAAGTTCTCGTCGTTTCATATATATGATCACTTTAGTTAACGGTCTTGGGAAAATAAGCCTTAAGGCTTTAGCCATGGCCTTGCCATGACTTTGGTCTTGACTACTATGGTCTTGAGACTTAGTTTTGACCTTAGCCGTCGCCGTGGTCTTGGCTTATGGTCATTAGGTCTCTTGGTTTGCTTTTAGTTGTGACAAAAGTATAGTTATGAGACCATATAAAAGGGCAGTTTCTATTTTTTAAAGATAATGGTCTGTTTATGTGTTTTCAAGGTCCGCTCTTCTTTCCAAAGGAAGGAAAACGTTGTTCCGGACAACTTTCGTGTTTTAACTTTTTGATCATTCGGACCAGAAGTACCACTTTTTACAGGACCAGACCCTAAACAACTTCTACATGGCAGTTTTGGCATTTTAGTTTCGCTAACTTCTTTTGCCTATAACTTTTGACTTGTTTGTCCGTTTTGGGTGATTCAAGTTGCTATGTTTAACTTTTTATCTTGTCTACCATAGTATGTAAGTTAGAAAGTCCATATGTTACTGATTTTAATGGTCTCAAATGTGTAGAATATGACTAGTTTACTAGTTTGTTACTTTTATAACAATATGTAAATTAAAACATGTGATTGAATATATGTACATCATGAATCAACATAGTAACTATATATATAGCATGAAATAGTTAAGATTATGAATAATAAATATGAGATGATGGTGGTGATAAGTTGCTTACAGCTTTTGGCTTTCAATAAGAAAGGAGTAACTTAGTAAGGATAGGACTTTGATTGATCACTTAAGACTTTGGATTGAGCTAGATTTCCACACCTTGGCACCCTTGGAAACTTGAAGAGTTGGTGATGAAGTACTAAGTGACTTGAGTGGATCTAAACTCAAGAGGATCACCTAAACTTGCTAGAGATTTGATGTAGTAGCTCGATCTTTGGAACTTCTTTGCATAAACTTGGAGTTTAAAGATCAAATGATAGAAGATATGATGGATTTAAGCTAAGAACGACCCAAAACAGTTTGTGAAGTTCTTTAGGATGTATTTCACTTCCTATTTATAGGAGGGTAAGTTTGGTGAACCATATATTGGGTTAAATATTATCCATTGTTAGGTTAGGACACTTGTAATGATCTAAATGAACCTTGGTTAGGATTAAGCCACCAATATGATGACTCCCCCCTAGGTCGGTCTCAATGTGCCATAAAACGTAAAACCAGGTATCGTAAAAATACTAAACTTACATGAATGATGAGACTCATCATTATACTCCATTTAAAAATATAAAATGAGTGATAAGTCTCATTGGGTGCAAAAACGCTGCTTAAAGCTGGAAATACGGGTCAAAAACGCGTAATTCGCAGTTTATTTGAAAAGAACGAAATTTCAGGGAAACGGTCAAAGGAGGAGGGAAATATGTTTGACTTTTCCAAAAAATGTAAAAGTGTCAAAAACATATTATAAACACAGTGCAGGAATCGTTAAGTCTGGATCTAAGTAGAATTATTTAAAACGTAAGTTTAGTTTCGTACAGCGCAGGGTTTATTTGGTAACATTTTAAATGAAAAATTCTCATATTAATTATGAGTGATCTAAATATTTATTTGATGTGAGGAAAATTATCGGAATTGATTTTCGTTATGCGCGTGATGTTTAAACGGTGTTCCGACCAAAATGGAACTTTATAATGATCTTTTCTTAATAACTTTTGCGAATATGATCTAACGTTTGTCGAATTCTCAGGATATTACTAAAATAATTTATCTTACGAGAATGTGAAATAAAAATTTTATGGATGAATAGTGAAAGTGAATAGTAAACGTGAATAGTACAAGTGAATAGTAAATTCTCGAAAATGAAAAGTAACCTGAAAATGAAGCTGGTTACAGTCTCCCCCCGTTGGAGAAATCACGTCCTCGTGATTTAATTGTTACTTGATGGTGATGCTCCTTCAAAAAGGTGAGGGTACTTTCGACGCATTTGGTCTTCTCGTTCCAATGTAAATTCTGGGCCACGTTGGGAGTTCCAGTGAACTTTGACTATTGGTATTCGACTCTGTTTTAGTTGTTTGACCTCTCGGTCCATGATCTCCACAGGTTGTTCAATGAAGTGTAGATCATTGCTGAGTTTGAGTTCATCGAGTGGAATAACTAACGATTCATCGGATAAACATTTCTTTAGGTTGGATACATGAAAAGTGGGATGTACATTACTGAGTTCTGATGGGAGCTCAAGTTTGTACGCCACTGGACCAACCCTAGCCAGGATTTTGAATGGACCTATCTATTTTGGGTTTAGTTTTCCAGGTTTACCGAATCGTATGACACCTTTCCAAGGTGAGACTTTTAGCATAACCTTGTCTCCAACTTGGAATTCCAAAGGTTTGCGTCGTACATCGGCATAACTCTTTTGTCTATCTCTTGCTTTTTGTAACTGATTTTTGACTTGTATGATTTTCTCAGTTGTTTCACGAATGAGTTCTGGACTAGTGAGTTGAACATCTCCCACCTCGGCCCAGCAGACAGGCGATCGGGACTTTCAACTATAAAGTGCTTCAAAGGGTGCTGCCTTGATACTCGCGTGATAACTGTTATTGTAGGAGAATTCAACCAATTGTAAATGGTTATCCCATCCTTTTCCAAAGTCGATTATACAAGCTCGAAGCATATCTTCCAGCGTTTGAATGGTTCGTTCACTCTGACCATCGGTTTGAGGATGATATGCTGTACTCATGTCTAGGTTTGTCCTGAAGGCGTCTTGGAGTGACTGCCAGAAGTTTGAGGTAAATCTACCATCTCGGTCAGATATGATAGAGATCGGTGCACCATGTTTTGAGACTATTTCCTTGACGTAAAGTCGAGTCAGCTGATCCATCTTGTAAGTTTCTTTGATTTGTATAAAGTGTGCGGACTTTGTGAGACGATCCACTATGACCCAGATGGAGTCATAACCTTTGGATGTCTTTGGGAGTTTAGTGATAAAATCCATTGTGATTCGTTCCCATTTCCATATCGGAATCTCGGGTTGTTGTAAGAGACCGGATGGTTTTTGGTATTCGGACTTTACTTTGGAACAAGTAAGGCATTTACTGACGTAGGTGGCAATGTCGGCTTTCATGTTTGGCCACCAGTAGAGTAGTTTTAGATCATGATACATCTTATCAGATCCTGGATGTATGGAATATTTGGATTTGTGGGATTCAAGCATGATTAAATCTCGTAAGCCACCATAAAGTGGTAACCAACTTCGTCCTTGGAATCATAAAGTTTCGTTGGAACGGGTTCCAATTTTCTTTTGTATCATGCCATCCAATTTCTCTTTCTCAATGTCTTGTTGTTTCATCGCTTCGGCTTGAGCATTGAGTATTTGAGTAGGGAAATTTGAATTGATGGTTAGGACTAAAGCTTGAACTCGTAGAGGTTTAACCCTTTCCTTCTGGCTCAGGGCATCTGCTACTACGTTGGGTTTTCCCGGATGATAGCGAATGTCGCAATCATAATCACTCAGTAGTTCCAACCATCGTCGTTGTCTCATGTTTAATTCCTTTTGATCGAGAATGTGTTGGAGACTTTTGTAGTCGGTAAACACAGTACATATAGTACCGTATAGATAGTGTCTCCAGATTTTAAGTGCAAAAACTACTGCTCCTAACTCCAAGTCATGTGTATTGTAGTTTTCTTCATGTTTCTTGAGTTGTCGTGAAGCATAAGGCATGACTTTTTCTCGTTGCATGAGTACGGCTCCTAATCCTTGGTGTGAAGCATCACAATAGACTACAAAATCTTCGATCTCATCTGGCAATGCTATAATAGGGGCATTACAAAGTTTTTGTTTTAGGATTTGGAAAGCTTTTTCTTCATCTTCGTTCCAGACGTACTTTTTGTTTTTCTGAGTTAGTGTAGTCAAAGGTTTAGCTATTGAGGAAAACCCCTCAATAAACCTTCAATAATAACCAGCCAAACCTATAAATTGACGAATTTCCGTAGGTGTTGTAGGTGTTGGCCAATCCTTGATAGCCTCAATTTTAGCGGGATCAACATGTAGACCCGTGCTATCGATAACAAGCCCAAGGAATTGTACTCACTGAATCCATAATTCACATTTAGAGAATTTTGTGTACAACTTCTCTTTCTTGAGTAATTCTAAAATCGTTCTCAGATGATTTTTATGTTCTTCTTCGCTTTTGGAGTATATGATAATGTCATCGATGAATACTATCACGAACTTGTCCAAGTATGGCTTACACACCCGATTCATGAGATCCATGAATACTGCTGGTGCATTTGTCAAGCCAAACCGCATTACTTGGAACTCGTGATGACCATAGTGAGTTCTAAAGGCTGTTTTTGGAATGTCTTCTTCTCGAACCTTAACTTGATGGTAACCCGATCGAAGGTCTATTTTTGAATAATAGGTCGAACCTTGTAGTTGATCGAATAGATCGTCGATTCTTTGCAAAGGGTATCGGTTCTTTATGGTTAGTTTGTTTAGCTCACCATAGTCGATACACATTCGTAACAATCCATCTTTCTTTTTCACGAACAAGACGGGAGCTCCCTAAGGTGAGGAACTAGGTCAGATAAACCCCTTCTCTGAAAGTTCTTGTAGTTGGTTCTTGCATCTCGGATAGTGCTAGTCTATAGGGTGCGCGGGCCACTGGCGCCGCTCCTGGCACTAAATCAATTTGAAACTCTACTTGGCGTGATGGTGGAAGTCCGGGTAAGTCTTCGGGGAAAACTTCAGGAAATTCATGAGCGATAGGAACGTTTTCAAGTCGTTTTTATTTAGATTCCTTCTCGGTAACATAAGCTAGAAATGCGTGACATCCTTTTTCAATGTACTTCATGGTTTTCATACATGAGATGATGTTTAAGCGAGTTCCACTTTGATCACCACGAATGACCAAAGTTTCATTGTTACAAGGAATGTGAACAACGTTTTCGCCACAGATGATGTTGGCTTGATGTTTTGACAACCAATCCATGCCAATAACAACATCGAAACTTCCAAGTTCGATTGGCATGAGATTGATGCTGAATGGATGATCTAAAAGGTTAAGGGTACAATTTTGGAGTACAGTATTGGTGTTTACTAAATTTCCATTGGCTAATTCAATACTATAGTGAGTATTCATAGTGGTTGGTGCAATATTAAGTAATGGTGCAATTTTGGAAGATATAAAGCTCATATCAGCACCGGAATTGAATAATACTTTAACAAGATGATTATTGAGTGAAAACGTACTAGTGACTACGTTCGGGTCTTGTTGAGGTTCACCGTTGCCCATAACATAGGCTCTACCACGAGCATCTCCGCCTTGTTGGCCACGGTTTTGAGGACAATTGGTTTCAACATGTCCTTTCTCCCCACACCCGAAACATGTAACTATCGGTTGAAGATTAACTCCAGTAGCCACAACTTTGCTTCTATAGTCTTTAGCAAGATGTCCTGGTTTTTCACACTTGCGGCACTTGGCTGGGCAAGGACCCATATGATGGTAGTTGCATTTATTGAACTTTGGGTAGGTTCCACCATAATTTCCTCCAGCTGGTGCTGCAACATAAGCCGTTGAGGCTTCTTGTCTTTTGTTTTGTTGCTGATGGTGTTGGGTATTACGATTTTGGTTGTTGGAAGTGTTTCTTTGGTTGTTATCCCATTGTCGTTTGTTGTTGTTGTTTTGGTTGTTATTGTTGTTGGTATGGTTGTTGTTATTACGGTAGTTGGTGTTGTTGGTGGTAGTGTTGAGACTCTGTCTTTGGGTAGCTCCTGTTCGAACCACTTGATGCATGAGACTTCGAGACATTCGCATAGCATCATCAAGTGACTTTGGATCAAACGATGTCACGTTTCCCTGGATGATAGGCGTAAGTCCCTAGATATATATCTCTAACAGCTTTTCAGTTGTTGGAACCATTGATGGACATAGTATCGCCAATTCTTGAAATCGGCGGTTGTAAGTAGCAATGTCAACACCTTTGAGAACATGGTTCCAGAACTCCACTTCCAATTTCTGTATCTCACTACGAGGGCAATACTCCTTGATCATTAAACCCTTTAGAGCAACCCAAGAGATTTGATAAGCACTCATGATGCCTAATGGTTGAGCAACTGCATTCCACCATGATAATGCCTGATCTAGTAGTGTACAAGTGGCATATTGAACTTTGTCACTTTCAGCGAATTTTCTGATTGAGAACACAGACTCCATTCTTTCAAACCAGCGAGTTAAACCCACGGCTCCTTCTGAACCCTTGAAATTTGTGGGTTTGCAACTCATAAATTCTTTGTATGAGCAACCTCTAGTTGCACTAGTTGCGGCAAGCCTAGCAGCTTCAGTGGCAGTGGCAGTTTCAGCGGCGGCTTCAGCGGCTGCGACGGCTTCAGCGGCTGTGGCGGCTTCAGCGACTGCGGTTGTTGCAGCAGCGGTAGCGGCGGCTGAAGCAGCGGCTTCAGCGGCAGTGGCAGCTTCAGCGGCTATGGCTGCTCGTTCCGCGTTAATTGCTGCATTCACTCGGGTAGTAATCATTCTCTCAATGGCAGCTGGAGTCATTAGTTGAGGTGCTTTAGCTTTCTTTGGCGGCATGATTCTATCAAAAAGAGATATCAAGAGTTATAAAGAGATCATGATTTTTGATGGAAAGGTAGAAATAATAAATTTTGGAGTTTTATAAGACATTATAGCACAAAACAAGAGTTTTCATTCATATAATGTTGGTTGATTTACAAAATCGAAACTTATTACAAGCTTCTTCAAAATTTACTAACTGATACTTTCAGTTTAGTAATTACAACGTTTTACTACTACTAGCTATTACATGGATTACATAGAACTAACTGAGTCTAATCAGTTTAGTGATTACAAAAGATTACTAATAATATGCTAATCTATTTCGGGCTTGGTGGTTTTTGTGGTGGTTGAGAATTCCCTTTGACCGCAAGAGCATAAATACTATTATTGTCCATACGACATATATCAGGGTATGTATTTGCAATCCATGATCGTATTTGGTGTAGCTCTCTCTCTAGCCTATTTTGAGTATATTGATTTCTATATGGTGTTTCTTTTCTAGCCGTTCATCGTTATAGTTTTCTTCAAGGATATATATCTCGAGGTGCTTGCGGGCTCTTTCAGCCTCATCTTGGGCCTTAGCTTTCATTTCTTGCGATAGATTTTTGGTAATGCCTTGTAGTTCGGTGCATTTTTGTTTGAGGCAATATAGGTCATATTGGGGAGAGGGTTTCATGGCCATTGCCGAGGAGGTTCCACCATACTCATAAGTGGATGTTGGTCCTTGAGTAGGTGTAGCAAGATTTGGTTCGGAAGAGGTTTCCGAGGCAGGAGGTGGAGATAATGGTATTATATCATATGCATAGTCCACCTCTTGATCAAACTCGGGTTCAACCCAATCTTGAACATTATATTAGGGAGAATCTGGTACAACCGGATCCTCTTCTTCTTCGTCATCCAAATCTTCATATGGTTCATCATCATAATCGACGGCATCAAGGTAGTCATTATTGATATCGGGAAAGTCAAGTTCTGGAATATTTGGTATGTTTGGAAATTGTTCGGGTGATGCCGGCACGTAGTCGGGAGATGCAGGTACAGACATAGTGTCTACAAAAGGATATGATATTAAAATAGTTATAATATTTACGGGGAATGCTTTAAATAATTCAAGTGTATATATCAATATACTAATATGTTCATGTTATTATAACATGTATTGAAAGTCCATAATCGTCTGGAGGATGGAAGGCACGGAGAAAGGAAGACTATAAAATGTTTTTGTTTGTAAAAGTAGTTATAGTTTAAGTCTTAATTTAGACTCGTTTCCCTATAACTATGGCTCTGATACCAATCTGTAACACCCCCAATTCTTGATATGCAGCGGAATTCAAACTGGGTATTACTTGATGGCACAACAGTCATAATAATAGAAAACGATCTCTATAGGAGTCGATTTAAAAAGGCTTTATCGTTCAAATATATCAGAGTTTACAAAATAGGTCCTAGTTGGTTCCATTGATTACAAAACACATCAATATAAAATTTTTGATGTTTCGTGAATGATAAATTATTTATATATAGCCTTCTTGATCTTGCCCTTCCGTGCCAACTTCTGACATTATGGACCTGAAATACATGTTTAAAACTGTCAACACAAAGGTTGAGTGAAATTCATAGAGTTTGTTAAATGGTTGAACACATTATTTTGGTAGTGTGAGTTAATTAGACTCACACCAATGGTTTGAAAACAAAACAGTTATTATTAGACTAAGCATCATGCAATCAAGGTGTTAACGTGTTCCAAATTTAATTGGAGAAATTGTTGGTACGTGACCTAATAGGTAAAATTGCCATTTTTACCTAATGTTACTCAAATATAGTGCGTTTGTTTGCCTTTAACGGGGCCAACACAAACGGGATTTGTCAATCCCAATAGATCTATCCACAATATTCGCGCCCACTCTCATTTAGTGATTAATGATTCATGATTTAGGGACTTATGTTTGGCAAATGCGGTAACTTAGTGCTAATAAAACAATCAGATAAGCATACAGTTTAAAAGAAATATGTTCGGTTTAAAATAAAGCATGTATCTCCCCCAATGGTTTATAAAACAATTAAGTAATAGAAAGTTGGGCTATGAACTCACCAATAGTTGATGATGTTAAGTACTAACGGATGTGATGGATAAGTCAGAAGACTTCTACGTGCAACCTAAAAATGAAATGTTGCGACTTAGGTTTGGAATAATGTTTAAGAAAACATAAACCATCCTATATATATTCATATGTTGATGATGATGTAGTCAATTATCATTTGATGTTTATAGAAAGATCTTTAATATGTGAAAACGTATTTAGTTTATAGATATCGTACTACTTTTCGGGCTATCATAATTTAGAGGTCATGCAGTAAACGTTCGAGGAGCTAGAACACTTTAAATCGTAAATCCAGCAACTCATCGATACGTTATACTCAAATAAACCCCTCACATGAAGCTCCCTACTATTGTAGCACTTAGTAGATACAACATATATTTTGAGTGAAGATTGTTATATAAATAATTTTATCATGTTTTTACAAGTTCTCGTCGTTTCATATATATGATCACTTTAGTTAACTGTCTTGGGAAAATAAGCCTTGAGGCTTTAGCCATGGCCTTGACATGACTTTGGTCTTGACTACCATGGTCTTAAGACTTAGTTTTGACCTTATCCGTAGCCGTGGTCTTGGCTTATGGCCATTAGGCCCCTTGGTTTGCTTTTAGTTGTGACAAAAGTATAGTTATGAGACCATATAAAAGGGCAGTTTCTGTTTTTGAAAGATAATGGCCTGTTTATGCGTTTTCAAGGTCCGATCTTCTTACATATTGAAGGAAAACGTCGTTCCGGACAACTTTCGTGTGTTTAACTTTTTGATGATTCGGAACAGAAGTACCACTTTTTACACGACCAGACCCTAAACACCTTTTACATGGCAGTTTTGGCGTTTTAGTTTCGCTAACTTCTTTTGCCTATAACTTTTGACTTGTTTGTCCGTTTTGGGTGATTCAAGTTGCTATTTTTACCTTTTTATCTTGTATACCATAGTATGTAAGTTAGAAAGTCCATATGTTACTGATTTTAATGGTCTCAAATGTGTAGAATATGACTAGTTTACTAGTTTGTTACTTTTATGACAATATGTAAATTAAAATATGTGATTGAGTATATGTACATCATGAATCAACATATTAACTATATATATAGCAGGAAATAGTTAAGATTATGAATAATAAAGATGAGATGATGGTGGTCATTGATATGGGAGGATCAAGGGTTTATGTGTGTGGACAAATCCTCAATATCAATATCAAAAATAATCACGAAGATCGATTCAAATTCTCTTAGGAAAAAGAATAATAAATCAAATCCCGTGTGTGATCGTGTAGTACGGATTAGTCAACCCGAATCGTTTTCCCAACGAGGCGTGAATTGCCAACGTCGTTCTTGGTTTGGATTTTATGCTTGATGATTTATAGATTTTGATTTTATTAACTACGGGAATGGGAAAGTAATTAAGGAAATCTATCCTACGGGAAATCCTAAACGCGAATTAAACTAAAACGTAATTAACAAACGCGAATAAAAATACAACTACGTCTAAATGATACCCTAAAAATGCCTAAATTTACTTTTACTCTAAAAATGAAATAAGAAAACTATTTTAGAATTAAAACTAATTTTTTTGGATTTTTCTTGATTTAATAAAAATTAAAAACTAATTTAAACTATTTAAAACTAATTAAATTTATGAAAAGTACCAAATTAAAAGAGAAAAATGAGGAAAAATCTTTTTTAAGCTTTTTATATTTTTATTAAACTAAGAAAATTGAAAAATTATTTTTTGGAGCTTTTTCTCAATTATTTTCAAATTTAAGCTATTAAAAAGTGATTAAAATCTATTTAAATTGAGAAAAATAGTAAATAAAGACCAAAAATTATGAAAATCACAGGAAAAATCTAAAATGATATTTAGAATCTATGAAAAATGAAAAAGAAGCAGGTTATATGTGAAATATGGAAGATGCAAAGCAACTGCTATTGAAATAAGCTACTAATAATAAGCAAATAAGCTACTAAGCCAACCAAACAGTGAACAAAGCTAACTTATCCTAAAATTAACTAATAGCAACTGTATCTAACTACTCCTAACAAGCCTAAAGCTCAGAACCTTGATTATGGCTAACTGTTATTACTATCCAAACAGTGGTTCAGGTCCACTGTTAAGGCTTAAGCACAAGCTTATTTATAAGCTTAGAGTGAAAAACAGATAAGCAGTCCTAAACACCACCTGGCCAACTATGATTGTGCCAAATCTCAAGCTCTAAATCACTGAAATGAACTCACTGCTAGCTCTGCAAGTTCTGAGAAAAACTGCTCAGGCATGACTGTTGACTTCTGAGACAGATTTGAAGTTTGACTATGTTGAGATTTGATCAAAAGTTTTGAACTAAAAATGATGTTTAAAAGCTAATGGTGATTATAGCAAGCTAGTTCTACTAGTTTTGAACCAAATTGCAATTTACTATACCTACTGATTTAGACAGATTCAGATTCTAGAATGGATCTAACTGGATTTTGACTTTTTAAGTAAAAATGCTAAAACAAAATCCTCAAATGACTAACAATTACTTACCTAAGCAAGTATCAACAACTAACCATAGATCTACTATCCTCTAGCACACTAAAATCAGCAATACCAAACACTATTTAAACTACTGAATTGAGAACTAGAAACAGATTAAGGCTAGAATACACTAAACAACCAACAAAATCAGATCAAACAGTATCAATTAACACTAAATAACAGATTTGACCACAGATATAATGATCAAAACAGAAATGAGGAACTTACAAGGTGCCTTAGCCACTATGGCTTGTTCAATGATGAAATAAGAACTCTAACCTATTTAACCCCTAATCCTAATTCAATCCAGCTCAGAATTCAACCCAAAACCAGCATCATAACCATACCAATCCAGATCCAATTCAAGCAAAACCATATCAGTACTGTAGCATCTGATGTAACTGATGTATTTGTGAGTTTGAGTGAGAAAACAAGTACAAGCTTCACTATAAGCTATAGAAAGCTTAAATGAACCTTAACAAAACAGAAGATCAGTGTGGATTGCTCCACAAAACAGATTTAAAATGATTTTTTTATTTTTGAATGATTTTTTTTTGATTTTTTTTTATTTTTGAGATTTTGAAAAGTTAAGCTAAAAATATGTTTCAAATACTGAAATAAGCACTAGAATAAGGTAAATAAGCAGATTAAGATCACAAAAACTTAACACAAACAATTGAAATTTAAATGCAACTTATATTAATAATAGAAATTTTTAGTACAAATACGAATTACAAAATTAAAACATTGAAAATGTGAATAACTACTACAATTAAAACTTAGAGAGAAGAAAAATACAGGAATTAAGATAATAATAGATACTACTTTGTGAACAAAAGAGAGGTCTATTTATAACCAAGCTTGGGGTTGAGAAGCTTCTCGAATTCTTCTATTTGTGCTTCTTTGCATTCATTTTCCACCCTAGGATCATAATAACCGCTTCCCCTCTCATCACAACCCTTGGATTGAGCTTGATGACATGCTTCGGCCAATAAGAGAGTGACAAGTGGCCTCTAGCACACGGATTGGTGATGTGTCATTCTCTTTGTCAGAGGAGTGTCAGGTAAAAGTACCAACGTACCCTTAATTGTGGTCAATTTTGACCAATTACACGGGAAGGGTAATTAGGGTTCTTACCTGGGTGATTTTGGGGAAAAAAACGCGCGGCAAGTAATTTTTTATATTACTTTGGATTTTGACCGGTTTAATGGAGCGTTGACCCGGGTATAGTGAACCGGGTATGGGAAGGTTTTCGGGTTGGATATTATACCGAGTAGTAGTGATTTGGTTTGGGCTTTGGATCCGGATTTTGTTTTATTTTGGGCCGTGGGTTGTTAAAAGGATTTGGACTAATATTAATGACCCAAGTAAACTTTTTAAGGACCAAAGATGTATAGATTGAAACTTCAGGGACCAATCATGTACTTTCTGAAAATCTCTTTCAAGGACCAATTTTGTAAAGCTCAAATAATCCAAGGGTGACTTCTGTAATTTCTGAAACTTCAGGGATCAATTCTGTCAAAAGCTCAAAGTGGACAGGAACTGAACTTCTTTTCTTCAAACTTTGCTGAAACTTCAAAATCATCGAGAATAAAATCTTTCACAATACACAATCTCGACCTTCCGGCTCAGCTAAAACTCTCTTGATCTCTCGTGCTCGGATTTACATCTGATTTAGATCCTTTTTGTGTGTTTTTACATATCCGTACCTGCACAAGCACAAACTCAAGAAAACCACAAATATTAGCAATAAACGGCTTTTCCTTGGTTGTTTTGGGTCAATTTTCATAATGAAAAGATATGTGAATAAGCACATATCAAAATACCCCAGACGAGACCATTGTCGTGTCCTCACGTAATGCAATCAACTCACGCTTCTAAAACCAAGGATTTCAATCTCTTTCTACTAAAACCTATGAAGAAGTAGCAAAGATTCCTCAAAAGAGATTAAGAAAGCCTTAATTCTAAAAAAAACACCCCGTTTACCTTTTAATTCACATGTAGATATTACGATTAAGCACATCAGATTATGAATGACGGTTTGTTGAACTTTCATGTCGATCAATAACTCAAACATTTTTCAAACGCATTACGCTAGGATCACGAGTAGAAAACACAACACAAGCGTGAAGTGACCATACGGATAGAATACATCGTCCTGATTTTCACAAGCTCCCAAACTAAGCATAAAACCGAAATCATTGTTACAAATGATTCTAGATGCTAACACTACCCATGGAAGTTACTTGTGTAATTACCTTTTGTTCCCATTTTTCTATTTTCCTCTAGATTTTTTTATTTTTGTGAGAAATGAATTTCTTCAAATTCTCGTTTCGATAAGTTTTATTCCGATAAAGATACAAAGCTAAGTCGATAATTAGTTATCCGCCTTCTCTCAAGAACCATTGTCGTAAAAATGAGGTCCACATCAAGGAATTTTTATTCACTTATACTTTTGATTTTTTCACTTTTCATCATTTTTTACTTGAGCTTTTACTTACTTTATATGAGCTGTGGAACCACCGGAGCCACGGGGTAATTCCAAGACTATAGGCTTCATGAAATGAGAGTCCGGTGGCTAGGCTAAGACCTCATACAATCCTGGCTAAAGATCCAAGGGTCCGATTCCTACACCGCAGACTCACAACTTTACTTATTACTTTTCACATATCACTTATTACTCATTACTCATTTATTTATTATGGATCCCTGATGTGTACCCAATTTTTAAAACAAAGATTCTTTTAAGAAGATAAAGAACTAACTATCGCCAAAAACTCGACATCTCTAATTATTATTAGACAGATATGGGGTGAAACAATTTTGTGGGACACAAAAGCCATAAAAGTACCTTCGATGGGCTCTAAAGAGAACCAACTACTCCACGCTTAGCATCTAAACTTATAAGTAACTCTATCATTTCTCGATCTCTGCAAATTTAAAATCCCAAATAATGAGATCCGCAGATGCTTAGCCGATAATTTTTAGATTATCTATGGTTAAGGGAACAAGCTAAGCTCAACACGCCCGGTCAAGTCAGAATTCCATTCCTACTCTCACCAGCAGAAAGTCAATCAAGGTGTCAAAACATATATTAACTTAGCAAATGTTTCGTCTAATGAAATCAAGTCATGCATATTTAAAGTCACTCAGGGAAACTTGCAAAATCCTTGGCCTTGTGAGCTAGAATTCGCATTTTATAGCTTCTAATCTAAGAGACTAGCAAGACTTTTCAATCAAAAAGACTTAACAAAAGCTTGAAAAATTTTTAAATTTTGCTCATTTTTGCACAATTTTTCATTTCGCTAAAAACGGGTTACGAGAGAAACACTAATAAAATAAGCAAGTGCGGTCAAATCAAATCGAAGATTACCCTACCCCTACGAACGGAACATTGTCCTTAATGTTTAAAGCAAGGGTATCACGAAAATCTAAAAGCCGTTTATTAAGTATGCTCAAAGATAAACGTTAGTCGATAAGATTAGGATATTGATTTACATCAGCATCGACATGAGACTCGAGTGGAGAAAAGACAAACTTCGAGCACAAGAGTCTTCATATCGGGAACATCCTAAACACAATATCACAAACAACCAAACACGAAATCGAAGAGGCGACCCCTTCGCGTCACGTATTAGAAAATAGAAAGAAGATAGATGGATAAGCATGGGGTGCCTCCCACGGCGCTACTGTTTTGATCACCGAAGTCGCTAGCCCGACTCGTCCCCGAATCCATTTGTCCTTGGGGAAGAAAGTGGTAGAGATACCGTGGTCAAAACTGTCTTCTATTCCAAAAGAATGAGATCGGCGGTTGGGAGGGAAAGAAAAGGCTCCGCATCAGCACATAAGGTATAAATTCTCCAAAACTCAAAGGTTTTTCAAGCTTGATCCATCATCCGGCGTTAGCGGGCTGACGTAAAAAAGATGACGGATCAACATGAGAAAACCCAAAGGAGGAGCGGAGTCCGGCGGTACAAAGAGGTGTATTTCAAGGGTTTAATAATGAAGGCATCCAAGATAGGATCCTTTTTCCGAATAACTTTGGTGATAAGAATGTACTCTTCGAAAAGTATCCCGTGATTTGAAATCTTGTTCTCGAAGGAACCAAATCAACGATCATCCACGGAAAATCCTCCATAAAGAGGAATCACTCGATAAAAAGAAGCAAGTGAATCTCTCAATCAATAAGCTCATCACCGAAATCTTAACTTCCTTATCTTTCTAGGTAAACGGATCATCATATTCGCTTCTTCATTCTTTGGAAGAATCACCGGTCGGTGGGAGCAAGTTCATCCAGGAACTTCTCAAAGTAAATCGATGGATCTTGAAATAGCAAATATTCAATTTCGCGTAAGTCAGCTCTAAAATCAAAGATGTCATCCTCACTTCCCGGTGGAAGGATCCATGCGAGCGAAGTTCATCGGGCTAACCTCGAGAAGTAAATCAATGGAAGAATCCTTGAGCTCGGGTCCAAGGATTAAAAGACCGCTTGACTTCTTGAATAACTTTTTTTAATCTCCTAAATCATTTGTTCAATCAAACCAATATCTCCTTCGGGATATCCATGCCGTTATCATTTCCTATGAAACTCAATCACTTTTCAAATAAGCTTCAATTTCTTTCATTATAGAATCATCTTCCTCATATTGAGTATGGGAAGGAATATTTTCAGAAGAAGGAGGAGTGGGATTGCCACTCAAAGAAAACTCGGTGTTTTTAGAAACAAGATCAATTCGATACAATGTAAATCGAGATGACAAGTGGTGTGCTCTTCGAGCTAGCATTTTCCACCACAACCGTAGTAGTCTCCTTTTCTAGTTTCTTCTTTTGCTCTCATGCATTTATCGTAGACAAATTTTAAACGTGGAAACGTGAAAGATCAAATCTCGATGTCTTAGGCCCAACTTTTTGAACAAACCTGAGGTGGACGCTTGGTACTCCGTTATCGGTAGGAATTCCCGGGTCCTTTGTCACCTCGGTGTTACTGATTTTGGCCACATCAAATTGTTTGGTAAAAGATTTAGAAGTATTGTTAACGCTAAACGTGACTACTTTCTTTCCAACTCTTAAAGTTATTTCTCCTCCATAAACATCAATCAACGCATGTCCCGCTCTTAAGAAACTCTTCCCGAGAATTAAGGGTACTCGAGGATCGGCATCAAAATCGACTACAATCAATCGGAAAATCGAACTCCCCCACTTTGACAAAGACATCCCTCTATACCCTTTGCGTTGTCAGTAGTTCTGATCGGCTAGCTCGAGGATCATACACGTTGGGGTAAGTGGGGGTAATGAAAGCTTATCGTAAATTGATTTCGCATCAAATTGATATCACAAGATCGCCGGGCGAGCACCGAATAATTCCTTGAAAATCACATCGGAATGAGGAACTTGCCGGGTCACCTAACTTTCGGGAAGTTTCTTGAGAATAACCGCCGAACAATTCTCTCATTCAAAGACGCTTTGCCAAATCAACAATTTTTTCTTTGTTACTTAACATTCCTTTTATCGTCGAAACAAACTTAGGCATGAGAAGAAGAGCATCCGAAGCTAATTTCGGTGAAGATCTTGAAATATCTCGAAAGAATTTTTCCATTTGAAGATTTGCTTGTTTTACGCTTTGCTTTTGATCATTCATCCTTGACGTACGGAGTGTTGTTTTGAATTAGGCTTTTTAGCATTATCCGGAGCATCCTTGGGTTCGGTTTGGACAACCGTGGTTGGACATTCTCGCATCCCCTTATCGCAGGGAAGACCGGTCCTTTGTCACCCCAGCCTCACTCTGGCCTACCACACCCAAGGAGAAGAAGAAATAGTGGTAGGAACCGTGGGTCCATCGTAGCAACACCACTTCGGTAGTGATAGCTTTCATGTCACCCTCGGTTAGAATCGTATAACTCTGAAGAGAACTCGAGGGTTGAGAATAAGACGAGGGAAGGTTGATTGGCTTGAAAGAAACTAGCCATCATATCCTTTATTTCTCTCATATTCTTGTTATTCTGCGAATCTCCATGTCTCTTTGAAATCCGCCCTCATGTCAAGTAATTTGAGTTTGGTAAATTTTTTGATGGTACTATCCAACTCTTCATGTAAGACGTAAAACTCATTGTTCTGGAAAATTGATATTGTTGTGAGAAAGGTGGTTGATAAACTTGAGGTGGAGGAGCTTGATAGTTTTGATTACCATGACTAAGATTGGCTCCTCGGTTTTGATTGTAAGATTGGTTTTGATAACGGTTTTGGTTTTGTTGAGGAACGGGTGCAAAACCGGTTGAGCA